>OX375884.1:53869338-54348272 GCA_947359465.1 Metellina segmentata | reverse complement strand
TTGCTTTCGGAAAAAGAGCTCTTTAAAAGTATAAGTACCCTTAGGATAAGTTGGCGAGATATCCAAGTGAAGCCAAGCCCGTGAAACTAGCCAATCAAGTTGGACTTGCGTAAAGTACTATCATGGTTCTCTTCTCATTGGTTATCGATTCTGTGACGTCAGACGAAACCGTTGCATATTTATCCGCCGCTCGTGTACGAGACGGGCGCTTTGCATGAGGACGTGGGTTGCCAACTTACGGGGGAGGGATTACCGCGGAACGACAGACAGCTTAAAAATTCGACTGGTTTGGCAAGCTTGGCGACGCGAGTGCCCGGGAGTTAGTCAATGTGTTAGTCCAAGCTTGCCAAACCAGTCGAATTTTTAAGCTGTCTGTCGTTCCGCGGTAATCCCTCCCCCGTAAGTTGGCAACCCACGTCCTCATGCAAAGTGCCCGTCTCGTACACGAGCGGCGGATAGATATGCAACGGTTTCGTCTGACGTCACAGAATCGATAACCAATGAGAAGAGAACCATGATAGTACTTTACGCAAGTCCAACTTGATTGGCTAGTTTCACGGGCTTGGCTTCACTTGGATATCTCGCCAACTTATCCTAAGGGTACTTATACTTTTAAAGAGCTCTTTTTCCGAAAGCAACGATGGCCTAATGGCTAAAGTCATATACCTTCAGACTGGTCGTAGCGAAGTATGACTTCCCGAGTTCGAACCCATCTGGCGGAAAAGTTTTTAGATCCTCCAAATTATTTTTTAAAAATTCCAATTTAATTCCTTTTGATTCTAAATTACTTTTCCTAATTTTTAATACCCTTTTTATATTTTTCCAAGCTTCCGTTGATTTTACATAAATAATCTAAGAACCACTCCTGAACTCACTAACAGCTGATATTTTCCCGCCCCTCTGCCGTCCCCTTTGCTTTAGGATGATGGTGTCGTATCCATCCCTGGCTTAGGACCATTCTGATGTAACAAAAAGCATACATAAAACACTAACTTATATAATTATTAACTTATATAATAAAAGGATACAATTTTCGATGATGATGTTAGATCAATGAAAATCATGTTACACACCTTATTTCCTTTTTTCTGTAGCCCCTCTTGATTATACAGCAGATCTGAATTTAAAGTTACCGAGTCAACTAAAATATATAACTAAACAGCAGCAAAGAAATTTATCCTCACATAAATTTCGAAGTACGCCAAAGGAAGAGATAAATTGCCAACAGAAAAATTCTTATGACATACGTATCTAGGTCATGTGATCCGATTAGCCAACAACAGCTCAAATTCTCTTCTCATTGACTATCGATTCTGTGACGTCAGTGGAAACAGTTGCATATCTATCCACTCGTGTCTCGTACCGTCGACACTAGCGCGTCTATTGTTTGTTTGTTATCCAGAGGCTTGATTATCAATTATCATCGAAGATGGACACGTTTAAAGACAAATATTTAGGCGAGTTGAAGAAGGAATTCTTACTTGCATTAGACGAGTATAGTTGAAACGACGAAAAAATCGTTTTTGATGTGCAATCCAAACCGAGAAGGAAATGAAGATGTTTGGAAAGCTTCAGCTCACTAACCAACACGATGTCATATATATGTTTCAATGATATAACAACAAAATTTTTATTATTTGACTACTGTCACTTTTCTTGCCGGGGTGCGATTCGTAAATTAGTCTCCATAAAAACTTAATTAATTTCAGGCATTACGCCAGAAAAGATGTGACTGTTTATGGAATTCAGAACAAATATTAAGTTGAAGTGGTGTTGCACAAAAACGGGTTTAAAATACACATCGGATGAGCTCTTGACAAAATGTTACAGCAAAACATTAAATTCTCCGTAAACAAACAGCGCGCGATCACTGCGGTTCTCGAATAATCTCGTGAAACGTGAGAAAGCGCGAGGTTGTGCATCAGGGATTGGCGTAGTTGCTAAATCCTTGGCGACGCGAGTGCCCGGGAGTTAGTCAATGTGGAATATCGCGTCCCGGTTCAGTCTATCCACTGATTCTCCACGTACGTTCATCTGGAGAGAATCAGGCAACCGCTACCTGTTCTCCAACATCCAAGAAAGAGACCACTATGATAGCGGAGGTTTGAGAGTCAAGGCAGGCACACGTTGGATGGGCGCACAGACCTCAGTGTCTTTAACAGAGGCTCTGTGACTGCTTTGAAGTATAGGGGTGAGATATTGGAGCCATATGTTCAACTTTTCATGGGTGCAGTTGGCCCTGATTTCATTTTTGTGGACGACAACGCTCGTTCACATAGGGCTCATCTGGTCGGTGAATATCTGGAAAGTGAGGGTATTCTCCGGATGGATTGGCCAGCCAGATCTCCAGACCAAACTTGCCTCACCCTTCTAGAACCATCCAGTACCTGAAAACAGCGTCGAGTGGGACTATCGTTTTTTCACAATAAAAATATTTCAAGGTCTTACAATCAGGGATTTGCGTCTATTGGTCGTGGTTGCTGCAAACTGGGTAAAATGAGATCTACTCTAACAGCCGGCTCGAACGAGCACCAAAAACACCTTTGCTCGGCTCAAACTCTGCAACAGTTATCGTCTTGTCCCACCAGTGTTACTAGGAGACAGTTCAATCGCAGGAGAGCGTCGTGCACAGCTAAGCTATCATATAGCTATATATTATAAATCATAATTGCGTCAAAGCTCAAACTAACCATTTGAAAGAATGAGTGAAACTTTTTCCTCAAAGCTTGTTTTAGGCTGTGTTCACATTCTTAAGGCAGAATAGTACATTCAAATTATTTTTGCACACGAGGTCACTCGGAAAGCGGAGAAGACACAGCTAAGATAATTGTTCTTATTATTCCAAGGACATTAAAAATATATAAATTATTTACATCATCACACTAACATCAGTACACCAATACATAAAAGTATGTATATCACAGTCCAGCGCGGTGAACAAGCCTCGCACGTTGCTTCTGTCTCTCTCTCTCTCTCTCTCTCTCTCTCTCTCTCTCTCTCTCTAACCGCAGTCTCATATCCTCTCACCACAGTCTAAAAATAACCCAACGGTAAAAGTCAAAAGCCAATCAGATCATCTGGACGGACTCCACCAGCAGAGGACGTTCTATTTCACCTGTTCTTCTTCTTAAGCTGTAGGGCGCGACGAAAAAATAGCAGCTGGTGCCAAAAAATAAAAAATCAGAATATATTCGGCATTCCGATGACACAATGGAGTAGGCCCCTACCCTGCAAGTAACCATTTCTAAAGGTCAAGCACAACGGAGTTTCTCTCGATGTCCCAAATGCAACTTGAATGATTTGTCATACACATTCAAGATCAACGTGGAGATTTTAAACCTCCTGATGGTTGTCTTTATGAGGCATAGCGTCATTAACAAAAACATTAGCATTGATGGACGAGATCGCCATTAAAAGAAAACTGACCTGATCTTGATCTCGTTATCATAAAAAAATCCGTAATGTCTTGATGACGAGATATCTCGTCATTAGCAAATTGGTCATATCTTGATGAACGAGATATCTCGTTGAAACCACTTGGTTAAGGAAATTTTCTACACAACAATCGAAACGAATTTTTGGTCATTGCTCAGATATTTTTCTCAGGATTTCTTGATCAGATTACCAAGTTATGGCATTGAAATAAAATGAAATTTTCTACACAACAATCATAACGAATTTTTGGTCATTACTCGGATATTTTGCTCAGGATTTCTCTGATCAGATTATCAAGGTATTTGGCATTAAAATAAAATATGATGCATTTTTCAAGTATTGGATAGTTTCCCTGTTTCAAGCTTTACACCTTCTGGTGAGTTCGGGAGGCGAGGGTCGGGAAGTATTGCATGGAATGTAGTATTTTTAATCACCAGATGAATTCATTTAAAACGCTTCATTCTGCTTATATTTGTACAGAATGCCCTACAGACAAGTACGGTCCAGACTGTAAGAACCAGTGCTACTGCGAAAACGGAGCCACTTGTGACCACGTGAATGGACGATGTCATTGCCCTGCGGGATGGACTGGAGTAAAATGTCATCAACGTAATTATGCTTCTATCTATTTAAAACACAATTGCTTTTCGCTCAAATTCACAAATAGCTTTAATTAATCCCATTTTTTTAATTATCAATTGCATGAAATGTGTTAAGATAGCGTTATTGGACGGAGTTGTTCTTGACGTAGAACTTTCTCCTTGAGTTAAAGTAGAAATGCACAGACAAGACCAAGGGCACTTCTACACACAGGACTGCTTTGCTATACATTTATTTATCTTTAAGGGTATCATACAAGCTATTTACATATGAGGTGTTCTGAACTAGAGTGAATCAAATCCATTTGATAACATTTTGAGATACATCGAGATAAAGTTTCTTGTCGTGTGTCCTTTCCTATTCGCCGGGCGTTTCTTCTGCCATCTCTCGGGAACCAAAGCAACTAGGGACTTGGTTCAAGGATTCAACTTAAAGATTCAACTTAAAGGATCTCGGGTGTGTGATTATATCGGAGTTTTACTAGAAAGGGGACTTGATCCACTCGAATTCTGAACGCCTTGTATTTTAATATCTAGACGAAACAGCGATTATTCTGTCCTCCAAGGACCTTACCCCCTAAACGCTCTAACTGGCGACCTATACTCAGTGGCGGATTTATACTTCTGCCGTCTAGGGCAGGGATGGCGAACATATGACCCGCGGGTCAGACACTGACCCACGCAGGCTTTTTAAATGACCCACGCGTTGATTTTTATAAACTTATCATTTCATCAAACACATGAAGAATTTTAATTATTTTTCGATCCCCTCTTTTAAAAAATATGAAGAAAATACAAGTGTTAATAAAGAACTTAAAAAATGCATAAGTGATTTTTGTAAAATGTTTTAGATTTATTGATTGGGTGCATAATGCTGTTTAAAGATTTACATGAAGGCCGATTGAGTGGAATATGTAAGTTTATAAAATACCGCTCGAGAATGAACAAATATGGTAAATACTAATAATAAAGACATAAAGGCCCCGTCCACATGATTCGTGTAAAACGCACATTTGGCGAGGCTAGCGAGGTCCCGTTCTTCAAGGTCTCAAAGATAGTAACTTGAATTAGAGGAATAAAAATACACAATTTAATGACGGCACCTCGCCAGACGTGCGTTTCAAACGCCTCATGTGAACAGGGCCTAAGGCCACGTTCACATGAGACATATCAACGCGCGTTTGACGAGGATTGAAAAATTGAGAACCAAAAGCAGTAGTTTTTTACCATGCTTCCTTCCCCCTTTCCAAATGACCCACGAGCTAGTACTAAAAAAATACTGAACAAAATGTGACCAACTTCTTAAAAAGGTTCGCCGTCCCTGGTCTAGGGGCTACAGGCAGCTTGCCGCCCCACCTTCTCACCACTAGCCCTCAGCAATATTGTTTATTTTTTGTTTTTATTATTCTGACTTGTGCCTTAGGTATTTTTCCAAAGCATTTTGCCACCCTGGGCATAAGGCCATCTGGGCTCCTATAGCCCTCCCCTAAATCCGCCACTGCCAATACCCCACTTGAGTTCCCTTTTCTCAGCCCATTGTTCTCTTTTTCCTCCTCACCCGGTGGATAGTCCAAGGACACCCCCGCCAACGTTCCTTGGGTTTCAAATGGTTCCTTCCAGCCAACATTCCTCTATGTCTGGCGAGAGACCCTCAGAGATTTAAAGATTTCTTTTGATCATAATCATCTCTCAATCTGAAGTCATTTAACCTATCACCTGGAAACGACAGCAATCGGTCTCGCCAGAATCGATCTGATCTTTTAAAAGCCATCAGTTCTCTTTTTCAACTTTTTATGACCCATAACGACAGTAATCTGAAATTCAATTTTCTAATCGCACCGTAAAAAAACTTTCTTACTTGGACAGAATTTTTGAATACATTAAGTTTCATGCTCAGAAGCAACAACCGTTTCTTTCAAGTGGCATCGGAACCACAATGGTCGGGCGTGTTATTTTTTGTCAGCAAATATATATTTTATATATTTGCAATAGATATTTTAAATATTTGCAATATATATATTATATATTTGCAATAGATATTTTATATATTTGCAATAGATATTTTATATATTTGCAATAGATATTTTATATATTTGCAATAGATATTTTATATATTTGCAATAGTTATTTTATATATTTGCAATAGATATTTTATATATTTGCAATAGATATTTTAAATATTTGCAATAGATATATTATATATTTGCAATAGATATTTTATATATTTGCAATAGATATTTTATATATTTGCAATAGATATTTTATATATTTGCAATAGATATTTTAGATATTTGCAATATATATTTTATATATTTGCAATATACTGTTATAAGGAAATTTATAAGTGTTTTTCAGCTGTGTTTTGTTCTGAAAAACAGGATGCTCATAACTTTTTGCAGCGCACTATATTTATTTTCCAGCAGTGTTTTTCTATATTTTCATATTTTTATACATTCTACCATAAAATATCTTATCTTATAAAAATGAAAGAGTTTATCTCTGCAATAGAGCTTGAACTGTCAATCAAATGCATATTTTTGTAAGATATTTATAATATTGTTGGTAGTTATAGTTCTTAACTTTTGACTTTCCTAAAAATTACTGCGAAGAACATTTCAAAAGGTATTTGAAATAAACCAAATAGATTAAGAAGTAATAAAAAATTTTTGAAACACAAGCCCGCTGCATAATACAATATAATATTTTCCTTGTGTGTGAAATGAGATAAAGTTGAAAACGCAAACGTTTTTACCCAATGACTCCTTTAAGAAGTTTTTGTTCGAAAAATTGTTTTAGAATTTTAATTTTTATAGGAATCATGTTTCATAGAAATGAACTGTATAGTGAGTGCATCCACCTTATATGATATTGAAAGAAAGGTTCTAGATATGGTAACATTATAATGTTACTCGTATTGTAAAAAGTATGCGTTCTAAGTAACTTCATGTGATAATTTAGACTTTATCACATTTGTTTTACTAACGTTTCAAATGCTATTAACTATTAAATTTGTTTTCTTTAGCTTGAATGAGTGGGTTTGTGATTGTAGCAACAAGGGCATGGAAGAACTTCAGCTTAGAAATAATATATCAATATGTATTCAATTCGTCACTAAAGGTACAATAAAATCATGAAAGGATCAATTGTGAGATTTTTTACTTTGAATTAAGTTTTCAATGGTTCAATAACACTGGTCTGCATGAAAATCAGCCCCGATACCATTCCTTCTGATTCTTATGTAAAATGACCTCCTGAATCTGAATATGACCCCCGTTTTCCCCCATCATCCACCGTTTTCTGGGGACGCACCCTCCTATGTTTATCACTTTTCAATATAATTTTATGAGCATAAATTTGATTTGGAGTGGGAAAAAGAATTATTTTTAACCATTAAATTTCTTATGAGGGGCTAGAGAAGTGAAAAGCTCTAAAACAAGGACATTTGTAGCAAGAAGGGAGATTTTGGGGGGATTTGTCCCCTTAAATTGTTTTAAAAAAATCATTAAAAATAATTGCTTCTTCTGGTTTTTTTCGCAATTTCTTCATTTATTTTCTACATATTCCAGCTTTTAGCTCCCTCTATTCCTCCCCAAACACCCCAACTAATAAAAATATGCAGCAACAATTTTGGCTAAAAGCGGAAGAGGGGGAGAGGTCCCGAATCCCTCGCAAGAAAGTTTGGAAAATTCACTGTACGACGGTTGCGCTGCCAATAACTCGCACGCTTCATGGTTTCCGCAGGAATTATCATGCTTTGACAATTTTAAACTTGCATTTCTTTTATCACATTTTACTTTGATTGCAAGTTGGCGATCAGTACAAGGATTGGGCTCCAAAGTTTTGTTGCACTACTTGTTACAGTAGCTTGACCAAATGGCTCAAAGGTACCCGTAAATCAATGCCCTTTGCTGTGCCCATGATTTGACACGAACCTCGCTGTCATCTCACAGATTGTTTTTTTTTTATGACTTCCACCGTTTGGAGCCCAATCCTTGTCCTGATCGCCAACTTGGCAAGCAAAGTAAAATTGGTGAGCTGTTTTAAGAAGCAGAGAAAGAAGTTTTCGTTGCGCTTTTAAAGTCAGTTGACCGCATACATAGCAGAAACTATCGGGATGATTTTTACACTCGCGTGGCATAATTAAACAGTAAATCAATGCTCGGTATAAATAACAACTTACACTCACGTACTAGTACTGTAATTCACTTTGAAAAAGCCGAAGCAAAAAAAAAAATTGGACCGTTTTACACAATCTAAACAACTTGGAATATAGAATCTCCGCCTAGAATACCGAAAAGTTGACTCTACGATCGCGAAAGATGTAATGAGGGAAGATAACGATTACAGTTCACAACTATAGTGATAAAAGCAATGCAAGTTTAAACTTGTCAAAGCATGAAAATTCCTGCGCAAACCACGAAGCGCGCTAGTTGTTGAGAACGTCACCGTCTTACGGTGAATCTTCCAAACTTTCTTGCGAGGGATTTGCGAGAACCTCTCCCCCCTCACCCGCTTTTAGCCAGAATTATTGCTATATATTTTTGTTAGTTGGGGGTGTTTGGGGGATGAAATGGGGGGCCTAGAAGGTGGCATATGTAGAAAATAAGTGAAAAAATTGCGAAAAAAACCCAGATAAAACGATTGTGGAATGATTTTTTAAACAATTTAAGTGGACAAATATCTACGAAATCTCAGCTTTTCACCTTTCTAACCCCTCAGAAGAAATTTAATGGTTAAAATAATCCTTTTCCCCACTCCAAATCAAATTTATTTTCATAAAATTATATCGAAAAGTTATAAACATAGGGGGGTGCATCCTCAGAAAATGGTGGGTGATGGGGGGAAACGGGGGTCATATTCGAATTCAGGAGGTCATTTTGTATAATAATCAGCAGGAATGGTGTCAGGGCTCAATTTTTTTGCAGAGCAATGTAATCAGTTCTTTGAAGCGCTAACAAATTTAATTTTTAAATTTTAACAAGTTCAAATGATTGACACATGTATGAGGTGAGAAGTTATACGAGTGTACCACACAACCACACAAGTCAACAGGTACCACACAAGTCCACAGGTACCACACAAGTCGTATAAAAATTAGTTTACAAAAAATGCAGTGCCAATGATAATTATGTAAAAAGCTACATCAAGTATGGCTCATTTTAACATAGGAAGCAGTAGGGATGGTGCTACAATCTGGGTTATCTTGAGTTCTCTACATTTCTATGGCATGTTAATGGCAATTAATTAACGTCGCAGTGCGAGGTTACGCGACGAGATATTGGCGATGGTCAGGGATCAGTCCTCAAGAAAAAAAACCGAAGACAACAGGTAATTTTGAATCACAATCAGAAGACTCGGCCAATACCTGAGCTGGCATCTTACTCTCCAAACTTCCATACCCCACCAACGTAAAGACATTGTAGTCCACAACTAATTTAAGATACGCCAGCCCCCGTTATACGCGACGGTCTGTGGTTGGACTGAGTTTGGAACTCTCATCCCTCCTATTGCTTATCTGTTGCTCTTCCAACCGTGGAGCCACATTTCTTTGGGAGTAATTTAAATTCTATTCGACTGGCAATACGAAAACGTCCTGCGATTGTACTCAAATGAAAACTAAAATGTGAAATGTGTGTCTTTTCAGGTTGTGGCGTCAGAAGATTTGGCATCAACTGTGAGCAGCAGTGTGGATGCTTGCACGGCAGCGATTGTGACCGCTTCACCGGAGAATGTATTTGTGCTACGGGGTGGAGAGGTCCATTGTGTGAAAAACGTAAACACCTTTACTGAATAACATCAGTATTTCCATACATCAAAAGACACAGTAGAGCATTTATAACCAATCACATAAAAGAATAATCTGTTCAACATTTACGCTGCGGCACTTAGATTTCAATCGTTTCCAGGAACGGCTCTTTCCAATACATGTCTAACCCCCCCCCCCCATACCTAATTACCTAACTTGAGCGATAGAGCCTTGAGTTGCATTTACGACTGACGCTTTCCTTTCATAGTATTGTATGGCGTATCGTTTGGCACAAGAGAGATATCACGGTGCGACCTTCTGCAATACCCGCGAAGCGTTCACACCTCACGGTCGACAGGGTAGGGTACCGAACAAAAGGAGGAATCCTCCAGATGGTCAGTCGCTGACAGCTCGTAAATGGTGATCGATACCAGCGGTCATTTAAAAGGGGGATACCATCCACCGTACACAGATTTATAACATGCCGCTGGTATTAACGAAATTGTAGTGGTAACAACTCTCTACCTGCCGCAGCGGAAAGGTTAAGCTCTCCTGAATGTATTTAAAAATGCATAAAACTAACCTATCTCAAATTACGCAGATAGAAACTTTAATGCTGACAAAATTAGATAATGTTACACTTAGTTCCCTTTCTCCGAAGTCTATTTAAACCGTTTCGCCAAGTTATTAACTTGCTATATTTTATAATCATTTTTATTGCATAATATAGCCTTTATAAACAGACCATAAGAAGATCATAAGAATTTTTTTTTTTCATATTTATCAACAGCAAGTTAAGAATCATTCGGAATTGGATATTTTTACCTCCGAAGCATTTTCACTGTCAATTGTTATTTTTACTTTTATTAACAATAGATATTTTGTTTCAATGTTCAATCAAATATTTGTAATATAAGTGTGTATTGAAATGTAGGTATTATTGCCCACTATTTTGCTGTTTTCATACGAATTGAATAAGTTTTAATTTCTAAGTGAGCTGAAGCCAAGTTTTGAAATTCCTGTTAAAATTGTGTTTGATAATAGTTTTATACATCTAATTGTTGTACTTTTTACTGGTGTCTGTATCATGTTTTTAAATCATTTTTCGGTTATTTTCGGTTGACCAGTCGTAATTGTGAAAGCAAAAGCATAAAATGTGCAACTTATATATTTTACACGATAATACTATACGATAAGCTATGTAATACGTCATTGCAAATAAGCGGGAAGAATGAACATTTTAATTTTTTTAATACAATAGTCATTCTTTTCATGAAATTGTTTTTATCATTAGGATGCCATTCCTAACAATTTTGCGCCAACATTTGTCGCACAATTACACCCTTGACTTTCACACATTCTTAAGAGTTTTTATAAAAATTAAACACAACATATCAATATTGATATCAGATCATCCAGAAAGTAAGTTTCCCACGGCCAAAAAAGAAACAAAACATAATTACCTGGAAAGATTTATTGCAAAAGAGATATACAGCACTATTTCAGCTACTTCTCAACATAATAACCACCGGAATTGTAACACTTGTCATACCGTGGGATAGGTTCTTGTAGTCCAGCGTCATAGAAGTCTGCCAACTGGGAGTGGAGCCAGCGTGTCACAGCTGTCACATTTTACCTACCTTCGGAAAAATCCCGACACCAACGACGAACCATCTATTTACTCATCACATCCGGTTCATACAATAAACACATTTGACGATGAGTTTCGATCGGCGCTACCTTCTGTGCGTTTATAAACTTTATCACGGACCTCACCTCGCAGTAGGCGGGAGAAGAAATGAAAGCCTACATCTTCTTGTACTACAAAGACCTAAATGTAAGCGATCGAGAAGTTACGACTATCGCACAAGATAACCACACCCACAATCTACCCGGCTTGTGCCTTCGCGTATCGTGCCTTTTGCATCGCCATCTTTTGGCGATGTGGGAAACTTATTTTCTGGATGACCCTCTACACTAGGGAAATTTTATTAAATGATGTTTTGTTTGTGTTGTTATCGAAGTTAGGTTTCTGTTCTTAGAAGATATGCAGTCAAGTTTTCTTTCCAGCTTGCCTCCCGGGAACGTACGGAGAGAAGTGCGCACAGGACTGTCTGTGTGAGAACGGAGCGGCGTGTGACCCCATGAGCGGCGCATGCGTATGCGGTCCCGGATGGAGGGGGACCTTCTGCGAGGCCCCGTGCCCCACTGGCTTCCATGGCACGGAGTGCCACAAGACCTGCGACTGTGGCCATGGAATTTCATGCCACCCCGAAACTGGAATTTGCTATTGTCCCCCTGGAAAGCAGACCGGAGAAAAATGCGTGAAAAGTAAGCGTCGTCAAGTGTTTCCTCTCATCTGCATAATTGGTTGCTACGAATAATAATAGGTGCCAAGATTGAAATGTTACTACTGTCTGTCTACCACGAGAAATACTCTAGGCATGGCTACCTGTCTATTGCCGTAGACATGTCTCTATCCGTGTCTAGAGATTAAACGGCAACTGCTGTATAATCGAGAGTTAAGTCTTTATTTCTCAGTTGGAGGCACACTCTCCTCCGCACCATCCGATGAACGGACATAACGGATTAACAATTGGTTAGGCTAGAAAGAACCTCTATCAGAAAAACCAGATATGCGTGATGTCCCGACGGCAAATGGGAGAATCGGTTTCTCTAAGTCACTCCTCATGCCAAGCCCGACCCATGACTTTCTGAACCACCGCCCTGATCCTCCACTCTAAAGTCTCCGCCACCATCACATGTTAAGCAGGGTACACGAGCGAGACCAGAAGTACAAGACAATTAGGCATAGCTCTATCGTGACGCACTCCATAATTTCAGGGTAGATACCAATAGTTCGGTTTGGTAGGCCTTCATTCTTGGAGTCCTCTTCCATAATACTGGAGAGTCCCGATTTCGCCATTCGTAAATGTACTGATTGTATGTCTATGCTTGGGTTGTGATAGGTCACCCTCGGACCATAGAGCTCTCCCCCCGATCCTTTTGTCCAGATGACGGAACACTTATAACCATTGGGTTCTCACCATCAATTCGCATCCCTTCAAACAGGCCAGATTGGACTTTTAAGTTCACCTTTTCCTTTAATCCTTATGGCCTACTCTTGCCTCTGCTGATGTAGGGTAGAGTGCGCACTCATCGCGGTCATGGAATAGTGTGTGTCGCATAGCGGCGATAGTGTTGCATTTTATACATGGGTATAATTTCATACATCTACATAATGGATAACAACAAGCATATATTACCTCTTGCTTACTGTGTTGGCACAGAAAGAGGTACGCTTAATTGGAATTTTGAGGCGCCACAGTCTTAGCCACATATTTGCCCAAGCCGATGAGGGCTTGGAAACACTTTCGGCCGTATTCACAAGTCCGAGTTAACTCGAGGATCAACGATAATCCGCGAGTTATCGAAAAAACCGTATTCACAAGTCCTGATCCGTGGTTTAAACTGCCGTTTCGGTGTTACATTTTGATCCTCCGAAATCGGCGAGTTAACTCGCGAGTTACATTTAACGCATGCGCAGTACCATCTTTTTGGAAAAGCAAAATGGAGGACACATTTCATTCTATGCTCAATTACAGTATTCTTTCGACGACTGGACTGGATCTGTCATTACGGAGCACCTGCTACATAGCAGCTCCATCTCATCATCATAATATTGCTTAAATGGAAAAATTTAAACATATTTTTATTGAAATTCAAAAGAAAAATGAAAATAAAGGTAGCTGCGTAAATCTTAAACAAGCAGCTTAGCGAAAAGATAGATGGCGCCACCTCTGTCCTATAAGCCGGAGAGAGCGAACGGTAGAAAACGACCATGGTAGATACAAATTCGTCGTAGAATAAAAATTATTCTGTTGATTTATTACGAATGAAAGAAAATTGACAATGCAAGTTACTTTTCACGACACCAACACACACCCATACTGACAAGTATAAAGATAATCAGATTACATACATCTGTCAAGACATTGTGTACAATACTTTCTTGCAAAATTTAGGTTTGCATAAAAATTTAATTTGAAATTAAATACCTTTGCATTTCTTTTCCCAAACCCATATTAAAATGCTGTGCGAGTCCTATTTATTCACAATTTGGAATCAATTCTACGGTGAAGTACGTGCTTGATCAGTACGAATGCATATTGGGGCGTCGTAACCAATGTAAACAATACCACGTGATCGTGAGGTAGCCAATCACAGCTAGCGTCTCATTTTAATCCCCGGATCACTTAACACGCCGTTTGAGAATACCGTTTTTGATAATCCTCGAGTTAACTCTTACTCGCGGATCAACTGATCCTCGAGTTAACTCGAGACTTGTGAATATGGCCGTTTGGGTTATTTGTCAGGTCACAGAGGCGACGCCTTAGAAAGTGCAATCCATTCCTGAGGGGGCCAACAAGTCTGCATTCAAGGAGTAAAGAGTACTGACACATGGTGCGACTTGTGAAACCCGACACAGGACGAGCTTCTTCTTTTCCTCGGGATTTCGCTCGCTACCTGGATGACTCGTTCCGAGCGGTCCAGCCCGTTTTCTTACCTATCAGGAAAAAAAAGCGAATCATGGTCGCGCAGCTTAGGTCGACCCCTAAGTCACCCACCTAAAAAACAACGGGTTGACAAGGTGGTGCAACTTCCGAACAGCGGCCGAGTCACTAATGATTGACCGTCGAGCACAGATTGGTGATCAGTAGGGCAACTTTTTTGTTGCATGGGAAAAGTTGCATTTATCATTCCCTAAAGTTGTATTTATGGAAATAAGGTTGCATTTATTTTTGATGCACTAAATTCTAAAATAAATTATTCGAAAAAATTAAAAAATTAAAAATATACTGTCAATTTTAGCCGTATACAACAGTATTATAAAACATTAAGAACGTTGAATGGTCGATCCTTGGCCAGTTTTCTTTAACAATGAAAAACTGCTCCAGCCGCAGTCATATAATGTGCTCTATCGGATAGCAGAAGTGCAAAATCCTTTCGCTCAACATTCAGAGATTTTAAAACGTCATCTACAAGGCTAACAACATATTGATGATCGACACTCACCTCGCAAACTCTGCAGTCGATTACGCAAGTTTCTTCTGGATTATCAAGAGGGCCAAACAATGTGTTAAAAGTTACTTCTTGCCGTTTATTTCACTTTCGTCTGTTAGGACGAACACCTTCTTTCCATGAACTTCTTGTTTGATCCGCAATACATCGGCGTTCGCAAGATCAGACACACGCGATCGAAGGGTTGGTTCAGAGGGCAAAAAATGAAATAGCAATTTCATATTAATGAATTTTAAGCTACATTTAAAAAAGTTGCTGGTGGTTGCATTTATGCAAAAAGTTGCATTTATGCATAAAGTTGCATTTATGTTGCGGTTATAACTCACTTACAATACAACCCATGTAGGAGGTAGTACTTTACATGCAGCGTAGAGCGTGTGAAAAAAAGTTGCATTTGTTGCAAAAAGTTGCCCTTGTGATCAGAGCTACTCCGTGTGACGGGAGCAGTAGAAAAATGTATTCGCCCACCAGGTCTCACGGCATGGGTCGCGCTGCTTAAGTCGCCCTGTAAGTCACCCACTTTAGCCTATTTCCTACGAGGGATTTTTGAAGCATTTAAGTTTGTCATATTGGTACACTTAGCGATAGTTGGCTCTCCAAACGTTGGTGAGATATGAGTGTACACGATTGCAAATTACTTCGTAAAAGTGAAAAGGACTTTAAAGGTTTAAGAGGATTTCCAGGGACAAGAACACTTTTGTTCTAAATATATTAAATCACAAAGCATAATAATTTTAGGAAAACCACAAGACGTTTTTAAAATGCCACCCTATTAAACCTTAACTTCATGGGTCGTCACCCCTGCTAATGCCTTACTTCAAACTAAAAGGGATATTCAATTTTCTTACATATCTCAATTTTTTGTAGTAGGCTCTACGATATTCATGGTTTTGTATCATTTTATTGGCAATATATATATACTACTGAAATGGAGTTATTCGGGAGCGTTTCTTAACTCGAGATCATGATTGAAATGCCTTTGTTAAATAATTTTCATGCTTATCTTTTTATTTTCACGCAAAATGGCCTTTAAAAAAATTTTGTTTTCGAAATTTTAAACATTTTGTTGACAGATCAAGGAAAATCATTCTTTGAAAATGTGCTGATGGCTTTCGTTATCTTTGCCAATACTCGACTCGTGAAATAAAAACTTTCCGTTCACCAATTCAAAATGAAAATATTAAATTAATTGTTTCTTAGTAAAATTTTCAAACTTCCAACCTATAAAGAAATTGTTTAATTTAATTTTCTTTTTCACTTCCATGGGATTTCTTTTTCATTAGATAATTAAGACTTTCAGCTTGTCAAAGAAGTAAATAGTTAAATTGCATAATTTTCACGTGTATTCTCTCTCGATACATCTTGGGAGACAAGAAAAAGGCACGACTTATCGACGATCGAGAAAAGCTTAATTATAGAAATTAAAAAACATAAATTATACATTAAATTAATCAGTGCTTCATTGAAAATTGTGTACAATTATACGTTAAGTATAAAATCGATGGTAAAACATTTGAAAATTATTTTTAAAATGAAAAAGAAATTGAAACAAATTTATTTTATCCACTCTTACAATGGCACTTAAAAGGCAAAATTGAGTTGAAAGAAGATTTCTCAAGGCTATGGTACATGTTGTCTCGTAGGTAATGTCCTCCTAATTCTTTTGACTACTTTCTCAACTTGTTCTTCGTAATAACAATGTTAACACAGACAATGGTCAATAGACAGTTGCCAAAAAATAATTATCCATGCTATTTAACTTCTGTAGATCAGTCGAAAGCCTTCGCTACTGCCTTCTTTTCAAAGGGCTGTTGGGTGTTATCCTTTTAAGAAACAGTGGAGACCATCATAATTGCCGCTTTAAAAAATAAGTCATTTTCGAAATTCCTTTCCGATAATAAATACACTCAATCAGTGGCGGATTTAGCGGTAAGCGGACTAAGCGACCGCTTAGGGCCCCGAAATACCGAAGGGGCCCCAAGGTCTTAAAATATCTTTTCAGTAAGGTTCGAAAAAAGTTGTGACAGCGTATTTGTGTCTTTACAATGTGCGTATTTATGTGCAGTGAAGAGTTCCTTATATAAGATGGTCAGCAAAATCAGATGCTGTATTAACTATAAAACTTGGTTTCACCCAAAAAATGAGGCTTTAACTGGAAGCGTAATTCCGAAGAAAGAAAGTTACCATATTGGAGGCGACTTCACTTCTGAGGAAAATGGACAAATATGAAACCGCTCTAATGACAGTTATTTGGAATACTATGTTACAAAGAATAAATGCTACTAGTAAATCACTGCAATCAGTGGTATGCGAACTATTGAAAGGATCTATCCTGAGTTCATTAGAAAATTTTATCAATAATTTCAGAGATGTTGAAAAAGAGGCAACTGATTTGCCAAGGCTGTCATTTAATGTAAAAGATAAACAAACTCGCAGACAACAAATGAGAAAAAATGTTTTTTTAATGAAAACAAAGGAGTCGGACATGAATTTACAACAAGAGAAAATTTCATAGTCAATTAATTCCTTTTATGTCATACGCGATAACACCAAATCAGAATTATCTCAAAGAACTCAGACGTATAAGGTTGTTGTGGAGCCTTTTCGAATATTTTTTTTGTTGGGATTTATCAGTAGAAAAAAAACACGACAAAAAAGTTGATGGATATTTACAAAAATGACATTGGTGTTTGTACTTTTGAAGACGAATTTGAGCATTTTTTTAATATTTCTTAAAGAAAACGAGGACACCATAAAAATCACACCAGCCATCTATCGAGCCCCCAAAGAAATGTCTTGCACCCCATTTCCGAATGCTGAAACATTATTAAAAATATTTTTAACAATTCCCTTATCTAATGCAACAGGATAAAAGTTGTTTCCTATTCTAAAGCGTATAAAAAATTATATAAGGGGTTCTATGAGAGAAGAAAGATGAATTAATGTGACCATTCTGTATATAGAACAAGGAATCGTAAACCGAATTGACACTTACAAAATAATTGATGATCTTGCAAAAAATAAAGCAAGACGGAAATTCATATAAAAATGTTGTTTTTTTTAATAAATTTATTTAATGGGCTGTGGTATGAAAATTTTGATTAGTTTTCTTTTTTGTTAATAATTTAATGAGATTTTTCTTGAAACTTTTTTTTCCAACTTGAGATTGAGGACCCAAAAATTTTACCGCTTGGGGCCCCCATTTGACTTGATCCGCCACTGCTCTCAATTGGTAATGTTAGTGGCAATCCATGAGATATTTCACATGGTTCTGCTGCACAGATGATAGAGTTGAAAAGTCTCATCGTAACTGTAAAATGGAGACTACTGAAGTTAAGATTTCTGTCGCTTTTTACTAGCATCGAAACAGTGTAGTCTTCAATTTATTTCAGCCTGTCCCGATGGAGCATACGGATACAATTGCGAGAGTTCTTGCCGTTGTCAGAATGGTGCACAGTGTAACCCCGAAGATGGGAGCTGCAAATGCAAACCGGGATATACAGGACAACACTGCGAAAAAGGTAAGTAGCACTTGTAAGCATTCTATTTGTTATAGTTTCGTTAGTTTTTAAACATTATGAAAATTATGTCAAATATGAACGAAGTTATTGATCTTTTTATCATAATGAAGATTGGTACTTCAGTTATTTACTTGGTTAATTAGGCTTAGTAGCTATTAACATTCTTCGCATTAAAATACTGTAGAACTTCAATTATCGGAACTCCAGTCATCCGGATCGCCAATTAACTGGATCGTTTTGAGAAGAAAAGTAATCAACAAAACCCGCATTTTAAAAGTTTCTGGTCCGTGAATTACGAAAACGAAGAGGACAAAGTGTCTATTGAGGACGTAAGAAACATTCCTGGATGTGCAGTACAGAGGACGTAGGCGAGTGGCTGGTGTGTGATTCTTCGGATCCTGGATTCTAAATTCTCATTGACGATGAACTCATTTAAAAGATGAGAGAAGAACTCATTGATGACCCGGAAGAAGACGACGACATTGATACTGAACCAGACGTGGGACCGTCAGCAAGTAAGGCGTTTGAGTGACTTGATATAGCTCTAAAATGGCAGCCTAAGTGCGACTATATACAGCTACTCACTACAATTTCATGCAAGACATGGCTGCGCTGCGCGAAAACAAGTGAATACAGCAAAACAACTGACTTTGACCAATATGTTCAAGCAGTAATACATTTTAATTCAGTACAAAATAAAAATAAAATAGTTTTCATAATCATTAAATTGCATTACATACTAAAGCAAAATTCGGGGTTTTTTTTACTAAGAAATAACCTTTTTTTCGCGAACTAGCCGATTATCTGAATATTCGATTATCCGGATGGGGTCTTGTCCCAATTGATTCGGATAGTCGGAGTTCTACTGTATCTAGTTCCTGACAACGTTAGAAATCGGTCTGGGTACTCAATGAGCAGTTGATTGAGAAACTATACTATTATTTAGTGCTGTTGAGTATTAATATACAGCATGTTAGCTACCGCCAAACCAAATTAACCAAACTTCGAGATAATTACTTGCATTCTGTGTCGATGATGAGCCTATGGATTGTTCCTTTTCTAGTTTGTTCATCAGGAGACCACTGCAAGGAGACAAGACAATGCAATTCCAAAAGTGACCATCAATGCGCAGAAGGTAAAACTGAACTTTTTGCGACTATTGACACATCCATAGCGGACAGTGCTGTACCATCTTCTGTTTGCAGGTTTCTTTGGCCCGAGCTGTTCTCTACTCTGCCAGTGCCAGCGAAATGCCTCCTGCGACCCCGTCACTGGATGTTGCCATTGCCCGGACGGATACATTGGCGCACTTTGTGACCATGGTACGCTCTCTATACTATTGTGTGCTTTAAGACACTTCACTGTTTCGACCACATTTTAGATAGGAAGAAAGTACGTTCCATGCATCCTTTTCTGTGCTTGTCTTTAAGCCCTGTTTACACGAGCTTAGTGCTAATCATTAGTACTAACCGCTCACACTACTATCGGGACATGTAAACCCAAAGTACTAGTACTAAGCGATAGCAAAAATACGAGTGAGAATGAATAGAAGCGGATCCTCTTTTACTAATGACAAGTAGGCATCCTGCCACTTGTCCCTATTACTCTCAGCGTTCACTTGCCCCGTGTGAACGGTCCAGCCTGGAGGTTAGTGCTTAGTCAAGGATACACGCGGTTTTCTACTATCCTATGTATCCTTTCGTACCTGGTTTCGTTTGTGTTAAAATGGCCGAAAATGGAGCTCAGAAATTACAATAAATTTTATTCGAGTTTAAATGGCCATGAGTGTCTTTGGAATACAAAATCTTCAATGTACAAACCAAGCACATGCGGGAAGCATCATGGCAAAAAGTTGTGTATGTAATGAATATACAAGGTTTTGGTGTGCCTGAGGCAAAAGAGATCCCTCCTGAGCAACCAATTTCTCATCCATACGCGTTTATATTTCTTCAATTCTTCGAGCTTTTCTATTAATGATTTTACGATAACATTTGAATAATGCTTATAAACGCTTTTCAATTTTAGATGGCAGTCCATCGTGAATTATAAATTGGGGTATAATATACAGACTACTGAACCAAAAATGTCATTGCTACTGCAATTATCCTCAACGCTTGATCTAATAATTGTCTTCCAATGATTGACTACCTGGTCAAATACTGGATACATGCTCATTTTTTACACTTAATTTATACCGAACTACTGCTAAACATTTAGTCATCACAAAAGATACGAGTATCTAATAACAAACTTAAAATCCAAATTTGCCTAAAAATCCAGTACATAATTGACTAGATTGGTTTTTTATTGAAACACAGACAGTTTTGGTATACCAGTGGATTGATCACCAATGTTTATATCTTCTAGTAAATTTATGAAAAAATTACTATGTGCAGTACAAAGTCTCAAATTTTGACGTCCGAAATCCGGACGTTTTGCTAACCAGCATTTTTTTCCCTCACTTTTTTTACATCTTTCCGACAATTTTTAAAGAACAAGGAGTTAAACCTCAACCTAATTGATGAAACAACGCAAAATAACGGTCATGTTCAGAGTATATACCACACAGGAAAATTAAAAGATTTGCAAGGGGGTAAAATTTGTTGCATTGTATTAAAAAGGTTTTTTTCCTTTTTTTTTAAATGATTTCTATTTGTATTGTAAATTGTAAAAAAAATTCATCGAATTAAATAAATTTTTCCACGTATTTTTTTACAAAAAGTACACTTAATTATAACGAGCAAAAAATAAGTTTGTCTAATAATTTGAGAGCAACAAAATTTTAATTGCCACCTGACATTCTTGACAAGCAGAAATCAATATTTTTACCGTCTTTCGAAGGTTCGCATTTAAAAATTATTTTCAGTTTAAAAACTGAATGTCGCGATATGCCATAAACTTTCTAACCTTTACCAAAATTTCAACAGCAAAAAATCAAAGGTGGTGAGATGCACACAAGATTTTTTTTATTACCTGAATTTGAATGGTTTCGCCTTACGTCTTAATTTTATGTGAGACATTTTCATTTATACGCTATTTTTGCTTTAACGAGTGTTTGAAGTTACTTCGTTTTTGGACTTTGCGCCATTAAACACCAAACACCAAACACCCCAACCTAAATTATTAGGGGTCAATGGGTTCTGGCCCTAAGAAGTTGTCTGTACTACTAAAGTTGATATCTGAATCCTTACTGAAATATATTGATAAAGGGCTGCATTGAAATCAATAACAGATTTGTTGCATTGTGGAATCTAACTGTTCTTTTACTGCTCGGTTGGAACAGCACGGACTGACAACCGGAGGATTGCGAGTTCGAACCCAGCCAAAGACCGTCGTGTTCAAAGGGGGCTGGTGCGTGTAAATCTGTCTTGGCCTTAAATGTCCTCACGTTGGCGTGGAGTGGAAGCTTGGAGAGTGGGGTAAGAGTCAGGTTTTGCTTCGTCAACTGGCCGTGGTTTAAAATTACGTGGTGTTGTCCTCGGATCTTTCCCTTGGAGGATTGATACCGGACAGTCGTCAATAGCCTGTTGTGTTACTCTAGTACGACGTTAATTAAAAATACGAAATAACGTACAGAAGCTGTCGATAATCCATTTAAAAATATATCAAATACGCCAGAGCCTTAAATACGTATTGCGCGATTTGTCCCGCGTATATATTGAAACACATTTTTTTTCTATTGAAAAAAATAGGTGTTTAATTGATATACGAGTAGTTATTTTTCAAAATGGTATAAGTCCACTTTGAAAAAAAAAGTTTATTTTCTTCAACAATTTCAATAGTTATTATTGCATAGTAAAATTTAACAGGTTTATAGTGTTAAAAACATCATCCGAATTGAGTAACGTTTGCTAATATTTTTTAATTAACTTAAACGCAAACCCTTAAATATATTGATGCATGAAAAAATGGACTTATACCACTTTCAAAAATAACGGCTCATATCGTAGACGCGTTTCTTCCATTCTTAAAAAAAATAATTATGCCGATATACCATAATTTTTTTAGTTACGGGAAGAGGTAATATGAAAAAGGACTTTTCGCTTTAGAACCTGGACCGTGTGTCTTAAATCCTTAAATATGCAGAATGTCCAACAATGCAACTTTCACTAGTAGCATGACATCTGTTTTAAATATGGTTTGGTAGTTGAATTTATATTGCACCAGAGCATCACAACGGGTTGTTGGTAATGGTTCCAGAATCAATCCAGATATGGACACAACGCATCATGATTTTGGACCATGGTGAGCTGTCATCCAACACCTGAGCCGTCATGCCACATCCCTAAACTTCCACGCAAGGCTAAAGTGAGAATATTTGTGGCCACAACAAATGTAAAGTGCACCAGCCCTCACGTACACGACGGTCTTTGGTTGGATAGTTTCAGACTCTCAACCCTCCTTTTCCTAATCCGCGACTCTACCAAATGGAACACCACGGAGAGGTATAGAGCAGGGGTTCCCAACCTTTTAGTAACTGCGTACCACTTGAAATTTTTAGAAATTTTTGGCGTACCACCAGTCTTGTATTTTCTTAGAAACACGTATCTAATGTCAGAAAAGTGCCCAATGGCTTGTTTTATTTTAATTAAAATACTAAGAAAGCTTCATATTTTATGATTAATGCACTTGTACTTCGTATTAATGATGTTTTAATAAAGGAAAAATGTAAACGATTATTGAAAATTACCGTTTTATTTTTTACTCACAGTTCTAAAAACAAATAATTTTAAATAATTAGTACAAACTAAGCAAACAAAGATTAACGTATTCAAAAATCAGTTTGTTGTTGTTTGTCTTTTTTTTAAATATCAGGATCAGGATCAATGGAGCTTAACTTCACTCTTAAGTCCTGTTCAACACTTACTCTGTTTCTATATTTATTTTTTATATACAAAAGTTCAGAGAAACCAATCTAACTATCTTAGTAACAAATGGCATAAGAAATAGCATAACATGTTTGTTCATACTAAAAAATCGAACAAACTTCGTAGAATCTTTAGGTCGCTCGTATCATCCTTGCGTACCACCTGAAACGTTGCCGCGTACCACCGGTTGGGAATCTCTGATATAGAGGATTCGTGCCAAATTCCGCTTCCCCGAATGTTCTTTGAAAACTAACTTTTCTGTCCTTTCTGTAGAATGCCCAAGTGGCTGGTTTGGAAAATCATGCGAACAGACATGCGAATGTGTGGCCCCAACTGTGTGCCACCCAGCCACAGGAGTGTGCAGCTGCCCAGCTGGTAGGCATGGCATCAAGTGTGACAAAGGTAATGGTGCTCAATTACGAATCGCAATTTGAAAATAGCCGCAATACGTTTAATGATTCAGTGCAAAGGTCTGACAAGCTCTATTTCACACAGATTGGAATGTGCTCAATGCTCATATGACTGTCAGTAAATTCATTCATGCAATCGGTGATAGCTGTATCTGTTTCAAATGGTTGGTGTGTTTGATGGGAATACGTTCTAATATAGTAAAATATCCTATCACGCAGCTCAGATTCACTCGATCTTTGTAGCTTCATGCTGTAAATGTGGATGCCAGTAAAGAAAAACTAAAGGTAAACATCAAAAGGAAATATTCAAAGCTTTCTGTGAATCAGGGTCCCCCGCATAGGCGGTGTTGCCGTTGCCATGGAAACGAGGTCCGCAAAGGGGCAAAAAAATTGTGATTTAAAAAAATTTATAAAACGCGACGATGTTGAAAATAACTTTTTCACATGTAAAATTAAAATGGAAAAAAATCCCTAAAATGTATGATTCTGCGTAATGAAACCATGAAAAATGTTTAATAATTTATTCATGTTTGTTTTTCAAGATGTACTCTTATACTTTTTCTATTATTAAAATTTGAATTATATTTTAATCAGTTGCTTCTATTGTTTATTTCAATTGTATAGTTGTACATATACAAATAACATTTTGATTTTCCGGATATTAAAACTGTATGCTACTAGCAACTATATTTATTAACCAGATGGTTATTTTTGTTTGTTCCACACTTTTTTTTTACCTAAATGTCTTGTTTGTTATATGGTATATGTCACTCTTATAAACCTATATGGAGTATGTTTTAAGATTAAACTATGGAAAATGCTTACAAAAAATTCAAAATGTCTCTGTTCAAACATAAACAGTGTAAAAGGGACATGGATGATGTGGGAGAGGGGCCGTCATTTCAGTTGGCAACGGGGCCCACAGATTGATGTGGGGGCCTGCAGTGAATATATCAACTATGTCTCACAAGTCGATGAAAAATATCAATAGTTAAAGTCTTTAGTGAGTCTTTCTTTACTATAGTTAAAGTAGCAAACTTTTAAAATGAATAATTACTAAATAAATTCGGGGCGACCTGTAAAGTTGTAAGTAGGCTAAACAAATTTTTAATGATTGTATCTAGTGCTATAAGAGTGAGGTATCTTCAAGTGCGATGTTTTTAGAACTTTCTATTAGTCATTTCGAGTTAAGAAGATAGTATTACTATGTAGGAAATTTGTACGCTTCTGCTGAGTAAATAGTTCCCTTTCTTAGATTTTAATCAATGGTACTCTGTGCTGTAAAGTTAAAACAAACTATGAAGTTTATGTAAGGTTTGCAGTAGTAACTAGGGATGCGACATCGATAGCAAAACATCGATGGTTTGAAACATCGATGTTCAAAATTAAAACATCGATGTTGATAATGCATCGACCCAAAAACATCGATCTTTCTAAACATCGATATTTTTAAAATTCAGTGTATTTAAACTTTTTCCCCCATTTCTTAAAACTGGTTTAGCAACTTATGATGCTACATCGACAGCAAAACATCGATGTTTTGAAACTTTGGTGTTCAAAATTAAAACATCGATGTTGATAATACATCGCCCCAAAACCATCGATGTTTTTTAAATTCAGTGTATTTAAACTTTTTTTCCCCCATTTCTTAAAACTGGTTTAGCAACTATTAATGCACATCGACAGCAAAACATCGATGTTCAAAATTAAAGCATCGATCCAATACGTCGATGTTTTTTTTATAAAACATCAATGTTGTGAAAGCATTGACATCGATGTCACATCCCTACTTTTCAGACCCTTCACACTTAGCCACTTTGGTCTAAAAGTATGTTCGATTTGCTGAATTTAAAAATTAAGCTACTTGGTTATTTTTTGAATTTTTATAACGGTACTTTTTTCATTTAAAAATAAAACATCGACAACGTAAAAACATCGACAAGTATAAACATCGATGTTACAAAAACATCGACCCCAATACATCGATGTTAAATACATCGATGTTTTTTAAAAAACATCGATGTTTTGAAAACATCGACATCGATGTCGCATCCCTAGTAGTAACTTGTTCAATTGTTTAAGTAATCATTGGCAAAACGTATCCTATTTTATTGATCGCTTTTATTTCTGTGATTGGAAGGGGAAGGGGTATTCCATGCAAAATAAGCAAATCAACTATGACTGATGCATCAGATTTGAATGAAAATCATATTTTAATTACAATTGTGAGCAAATGCAAAAAATACTAAATTTCAGAAATAAATATTTTACTGTTCTCAATGTAATTACAATTATTAATAATTAATAATTACAGTAAAATTTGAAAGCCACACAAAGAGCTTTGTTTATAACCCTATACTTGAATAAGTTATTGACAAAAATTTAATAAATTTTATGTTATATTATTTGTAAAATATCTCAAGAAAAGTTGGAATGAAAGGTACAGCTACACTCTACGTTTATGAGTGATGGCAACGGCATTGGCGATTTTTTTGGCGCACTTCTAAAGTTGCCAAGTAGTGAATTATTTCCTAACTCTAATGTCACAATTTTTTTTTCTTTTTACAACACACTTTTTAAACATATTTCAGAACGTTTTAAAAAGTATATTTTTAAAAAACTTTCACAAAAAGTAGTAAGCTTAAGCACATATCAAAACACATTTGTGAACCAGCAGAGAAACTAAGCTACGAATGGTAAGAATAACCTGAAACTTATCAATTACACTAAATACAGTGAGCATGTTGAAAAAGGAAAAAGATTTACAAAAGAAAAAAAAGCAAGAAATAATACCTGATAAAGTTAGAATTCTCTCGTAAAAAAATAATGAAAACGAAAATGGTCAAAAAAACAAAACTCTTAATCCTGTCATGAAAACTTTTTTTCAAAATAAAAATTCCACAACTGTCAAAATACAAATAAAAGGACCAATGGTATCACAGAAAACGATTTAAAAGGACCAATGGAATCAAAGAATATTTTAAAAACAAAATAACCAATGGGAGGAAAGAAAAAATTTCAAACGAATCAATGAAATCAAACGACTTTAACGGATTTTGGAAGAACTTTCTAGAATATTCAAAATGAAAATTAAAAGTTTCCGTTTGCCGAGGTTGCCATGAAAACCACAACAACAGCAGCGAAAGATGGGTTGCCTTAATTTATCGTAACTCGTTACTAGAAGTGCGCCAAAAAAAATCGCCAAGCCGTTGCCATCACTCATAAACGTAGAGTGTAGCTGTACCGAATGAAATTTAATATACAAGTGCAAAATCAGATGCACTGACAAAATTTAAAACGTAACTTTGTTTCTAATTAATGAATTAGTGCATGCCCTAGTAATGGAATGACAATATTAAAAATAATTTACAATAAAGAGCTTTTAAACACAAGGCTTGTTATATTTTAGTAATTGTGTTCTCATTCGTTAATTCCATCCTAAATTTCTCTCCTAAAATTGTACATAGTAACATATGAAGGAAAACTCATAAAATATTATTTACGCCACACATAATTTTAACCAAAATGTTTATTATATCTCTTAAAACTCATTCTTTTGATTGGTTTGTCCCAAAATTATTTTTAACAAGAGAGAGCAATTGGACAGTTGCAGCTTAAGCAAATAGATGACAACCCAAAACTTACTTTAGCAAACTCTTTTTTTTTCTTGCTCAATTCAATGTCCCATCTATATAAATAAGAATGGAGTGTTTGTTTGTACATTCAATATTTTCGACCCATTTCAAGTTTTCTATCCGTTTTGGACCCTTCTGATGCCGAATCCGCCTTTTTCTCGTTTGGTGTCTGTCTGTCTGTCTGTCTGTCCGTCTGTCTGTCTGTCTGTCTGTCTGTCTGTATGTTGTGCCCTATACACGTCCACGCGGTTTAAGATATTTTCATGAAAATTTGCATACAGTGAGTACTTATCTTCATTTAGTGAGTGGCATTAGTTGCGAAAGTCTGTCTGTCCGTCTTTCTGTTCTATGCTCGATTTTGTGTTTGTGTGTTTGTGTACACATCACATGAATTTTATTACAGATATTTGATTGCATTGTATTTTATTTTATACATTATCTATTAGTTTAGTGAATGCAATATTAAACATTTCTTTATTGTTATATTTAGTTGAGTTTCATGCTAAAACACCTGAGTAAGTATACTTAAATCAACCATAATTTGGTAGTTTTGGAAAAATTGGAATGTCTTTTGAATATTACGATTACTTCGATTGCTTTACCAGTACTGCTGAAAAAGTAATTATTCTTCAAAAAAAAATTTTTTTTATGGAATTTCATCTCTGATACTTCATTTATTTCGAGACTTATTTTTATTCTTTGCGCAATGAAAACGATTTCCGAATATTTGGGACAGACGATATTTTTCAATGAAACGAGAATGAACAAGATCGCGCGAGCAGTGATATTTTTTCTGGTTCTTTCGCTCTGAATTAATTTCACATTTCTAAGTTTTGTACACTTTTAGTTGTAAGTTGTGGCAACTGTGCGAGATCAAGAGATAAAATTGAATCACAAATTAATATCTTTAGAACAATTTTTGGCGACATCTTTTATTTTGTTTTACTTCGCTGTTTCCTGTTTTAAATATTTATTATTTTAATAAATGTGTTTTCCTTCTCATCACACGCAACAGCACCACAAAGTATTAGACTTAAAAATGTTAGGTAAGTCAGTATAAATTTTCAGTAAATTTTAAGTGTAGTTATGCCATTATTGAAAGAATAATGCCGTTATTTAAAGAATAATGCCGTTATTTAAAGAATAATGCCGTTATTTAAAGAATAATGCCGTTATTTAAAGAATAATGCCGTTATTGAAAGAATAATAATGTTTAAAAATCCGAACTAGCACTTTTTCCAACATTAAAAAATTCGTTGTAATAATGACAGGAGAAGATTGCAAAATTTCACAATGTCGCATACCGGAGACAAGAGTGCCACAAGTAAAAAAAATATTTTTTTTGTTGACTATGAGTGCGAGAGCACTCGCCGTAAATCGTAATTTTAATTCATTGAGTTGAACATGAAAAGAACTTAAGAAAGGGAATTCCAAATCTCCCTCAAAACCGTCTTTTATAGTAGTAACCTTAGTATCACCTTTCGTCATTTTGTAGCTTTGTCATACAGCAATTGTGCGATGTATGTGAAATGTATTACGTGAATGGATATGCATGTGTAGGATTTGTGTCCAAAGTAAGTTGTAGAAAATATAAAGATGGCGAAAGGTGTTAAAATAAATTTTTATTCTACAAAAAACGTTAGTCATTATATATTTTGAGTATCTCTTCAATCTAGTGTAAACCAATTCAAACCGAGTAAGGTCGGGTATTTTGCTAGTATTCTATATGAATGAAGTATTCATTTTTCTGAAAAGTTTACTTCGTCAGTGAAATCATTTTAATCCTTTTGTGTATTCTGACGAATTGCAAAAGAAATAACTTGTAATCAATTATTTGTACCCTCAAATCTCATTAAGACGAATTTCACTGGACGTTAAAAATAAGTGCTTAGAAGCTGTACACCTACTTTGTTTGGCAGTGAAAATAGTTAGGTTAATTTTGTTAGGCAGTGAAACGCTGTTCAATCCAGCGCTGACCTGACCGCATCAAAGATTTTCTTAAAGAACGTCACGAAACAATGAAACACAAAAATCGATAACAGAACTATTTCAAGACAAAAGTTGTACAATCAGGAAATATCTGTGTTATCAAGAATCATCTGTATAATCTTTGTGATCAATAATACCATTTATCTGTAAACCAATAATTTTACAGTTATATTATAATTATATTAATATTTTATACTGTAAAATAGTTTTTTTTTTTTTCGGATAACACGAACACGGTTAGTAGAAGTTTTTACGGTCCCTTGAAATGTGATTTAACGAGGTTAGACTATTTATCTTGGTCGTCTATTTAATAGAAGCTAATTATTGAGAATTATTTGCCTTCTTTTTCAGTCTGTGTCCAAGGTCTTTACGGTAAAGGATGCCAGGAAGAATGCAATTGCGGAAATCACCCATGCAATCCCGTGACAGGTCAATGTTCCTGTCCACCAGGACTGACTGGACCACAGTGTGATCACAGTAAGAACATTTCTATTTTCTGAACACTCTCAAAAAACTTAAATTGAACTTATACATTTTTCACTGGTGTGTCCAAAGTTATCTTAACGTGTATAGAATCACGGATTTCTCAGAAACTGTGAACGATAATTTTATGAATATGTTTGGAATGAGACATAACACCATAACACATAAATGAATACAAAGGAAAAAATTTAAGAACGCTGCATAGGATATAAAACTGTAGCATGAAGCAATAAAAATGGCAATTAAAACTCGTGAATTTAATATGTAATGTGATCGCCCCTGACTTGTACACACATATCAAAACGTGATCTCATTTTGGTAATAGTGTTGTTAACCACTATTTTGTGAAATTAAGTTTCACTCCTCCAGCAATGCGGTCTTCAGGGCATTTATATCTCTAGTAAGAGGATGTCCCCGTGTAACTGTTTTTCCTAGGTAATCTCATAACTTCTCTATCGGGTTACGATCAGGAGATTTTGCTGGTCACGGTATTCTCTCAATGGCTTTATTTTCAAGGAATTCGCCAACGAGGTTTGTTCGATGTGGACGAGCATTATCGTCCATACTTAAGAAATCAGATCCATATGCACCTCTGAAAAGTCTTACATAACGTTCTATGATCTCATCCCAATATATCTGGCCGGTCACAGATCCTCTGTTGAAAATTAAGGCTGAAATGTAGATAATAAAACATTTTTCGAACCAAAAGATAATCACACTTATGACCAACCAAGTAGATTTTCATGTATAAAGTTCAAAATTATGGGATTCTGATATGAAACTAACAACGGATATGAAAATTACAGTTAATTAAAAAATTTATTCTACTATTGATACAATTTTAGAATTGAAAAACAATGAATGCATTTTTCATATAAAAATGGAAGTTAACTCAAAAGCTGACATTTTTTGAGTATGACAAATGTAATGATGCTATTTCAATGTCTGCACATCCTTATTCCTGCAAAGATTATCAAATAAAACCATTTCTGCATATTTAAAGACGTTTTTAAAAATACACATTAAATAAAAAGGGCAGTTAACTGGTTAGAAAATTTTTTAAATGTTGTCAGAAGATTTAATCAGAAATTTTCAAGATGCAGATTGGTCATTTATTTTGATATATCAGATTATTTGAACCATTCATTATAGAATTTGAAGAATAAAGTAGATATCGGGTAAATATTTAGTTTTTAATTGAACATGAATGCATACTTTCCAACTTTTACGGATTAGCCGTGATTTTTACGGATTTCCACTTAATTTTATTAATTTACGGATGGGTCTTCCTTTTTTACGGATTTTTAAATTTTCGACCGAGCAATCGAGGTATTTCGTTCTCTGCAACCATCCACCAATATTTTCTATCGGACTTGATGAGTGAGTCCAAAGACGAAGCAATGAATGAGTTTTAAAAGGAGTTTTGTGGTCTTCAGCTGGAAGATTTATTTGTGATAATAAAAGGACATGACCCGTATTGATGTGCAGTGGGTTGAAGTAAGTAAAATAAGAGGGGCTGATGGACTTCTAAAATTTGCTAGATTGGCCAAAATTTTGCTTTCTATTCTGCTCATCCCCCATTCCAGTGCAAAGTGTGAGAGAATCCTCAACTTCGTCAGTAAGAACCGAACTAAATACCGTTCTCTCATTTTCAACAAAACGTTGGAAGGTTTGTTGGTGTTGAAGACACAAAACCCCAAACCTTGTTTTGAGCAGAAATTCAATGTAGAATTATTAAAAAGAAACCCAAAAGGCTACTACAGCTTCATTGAATTTATCTACAACCCCCTCTTCTGGATAAAAAACTAAATGAAACAACTTTGTAAATAGAACATTGATTTATTTTCTTTCATCTACATGTAAATAAGCTTTATGAACACCAATGATCTGTAATCCTGACACAAGTTTGAAATGGTATGTAACATACAGTTTCTGATTCAATGTGTAAGTCCTCCTAAAGTGAATATTTTTTTTACAGTGGATGTGTTCAGTTTGGTATTAAAACACTACTGCTTTGCGAGGTTTTTACAGTTGATAAAAATGTGAATTTTTACCTGATGCATCTTTAAATACAAATAATGCTAGTTATTGTTACATATACGGATATTCCTAATACACATTAATTTATGTATTTATGTTGTGTTTTATGGCAAGTGTCGTTCTGGCGCTGAAGTTTTACTGATTCATAGTTTTAAAAGTTGGCAAGTATGTGAATGTCTTGTGGATTGAGATATTGTTTCAAGGTATCAAAAATTGTCTAAATAGTTCATATCTATGTACAACCCTACATTGTTGTCTTAAATCTGAATATCAAGCATTAATAGTTTATCGTAGATATAATAAGGAAATTTGACATGAAAAATTAGTATCTAAATATCAAAAATTATCTGAGCATACCATTGAAATGTTGAATGATGTATTGGATTGGAATGAAATTTTTAAATATCAAGAAAATCTTTCTTCGAAATTTATAATCAAACATTGAAAAAATAAATGACTGTAGAGTGATGATGAAATTAACACATTCAGATGAAGAGTTTAATAAAGTTTATAGGTGCTTGATTGTGGTATAGAGCAAAAGACTGTTTAAAATCTGAAAATTAATTTCTGGTTTGTGGTCTTTTATTTCATTTTCTTATCTTTTTGCTCTGAAAAATTATTTGTGGTTTCATTTTTTTTTAATTATTTAATTATTTTTAATATTAATTATCTCTCAGATTTTTTCATTTTTATTTCAACGCTTTTCTATTTATTTGTATAAAATTCAATTCAATTTAATTTATTTTTGATTTAAAAAATGCTTAAAATTTAGTCTCAAATGACAGTAGGAAATTTCATAGCATTTTTTTTCTTGGCATCTAAAAATGGGCAAAATCAAAATAATTGTCACACTGTCTCACAAAGGTTCAATAAAGAAAACATTTTTCATCATCAAAAATGTCATTTTGTTAGTTGATATTTCAATTGCAAACTTTTGTAATGTTATGCATTTAATGTTTTAAAACTACGGATGGAAATAATTTTATCTTCTAGGGTCTGGTTACAGTGAAGATGAAAAGACCTATGGTACCAGTTAACCCAAGAGCTTATGAAACATTTTGAAAAAAAAAAAAACATTTATCTAGTTCAAGTCATTGTGAAAAAAGAAAATGCCGTTTGAATGGCAGTGGACCAGGACAACTAAATTTAGCTCACCTTTCTCAGGAAGACAACAATAGACAACAATAAAAATTTTGGTTTTGACATTAGAATTCACAGCACGAAGAAAAACTTTTGTTCTCTTACAGAATTTATGCTGATGTGCCAAACGTTATTTTAAAATCTGAAAAGAAAAGCGCCGTTTATGTAGATTTTCCTGTTCTTAAATTATATTGTGTTAATTTGTAAAGAATGTGTGTTTCTTCTACCTTGACTTTTTAGTAAGGCGCTTTCAACTAAAGCAAAGTCAACACCTGAAATGAACAAAATCTTTGATAATAAATATTTATAAACTTATTCATATTTGATGCCTTGTTTAAAAGATCAGGTACAAAAGAGACTTCTCATTACTTGGAATCTTCATCTGTGCAACTTCATTTAAATTTAAATTAGTCAAGCAATTTAAGCTTAACCCTTCTTTGCATGATTTTTTTTCTTTATTGGTGAAATAAACCAAGGTGATATAATTCATGTTCAAAATTAAAGGAAAAATGGTTAAAAAAATCTTAGTATATATTTATAGTATAAATTTAACAAAAAACAATATGATGGTATCATGTGATATTTTTTTAATTAAACGCAAACTTTTTCAGAAATTGCTCTAAAAATAACAGAAACACATGTTACAAACCTTTCTTCCACTCATTTTCACTTTTTTAGCAATAGAAACTCAAATATAATAAAACAAAATTAAAAACGAAATCATACGTTTATTGCAACTACAACAAACAGCGGAATGACAACTTCCAGCTCGTTTTACTGATAGTGACACTTGCTTATTTTTGACAGCTATGGTTTTTTTTATGCAATGGACATTAAAAAGGTATCCAGACACGATCAACTTAAAGTGAACTTATTCTTTTATATAGTTTTTGGGCATTCAATGTTATGATGGAAATTTCCACCACTATGCAAAGAAGGGTTAAAGTGAAGTATCACTAATTTGCACAACAATATGGCGACTGTAAAATCATAATTTTTAGGTTTAGCGGCATTAAATCATTTTAATCATTAATCATTTAAAGGTTTAGCGGCCGTATTCACAAGTCTCGAGTTAACCAGAGGATAAGTTGATCCACGGATCAGAGTTATAAACCGCGGAATATCAAAAACCGTATTCTCAAACGGCGGGTTAAGTTATCCACGGATTAAAATGATACGCTAGCGGTGATTGGCTACTACCGTCTCCTCAGGATCACGTGATGTTTACATTTGTTACGACTCCCAAATCTGCATTTATACTAATCAAGCACGTACTTCGCCGGCAGAATTGATTTCAAATTGTGATTTTAATACAATACACACGGCATTTTAATTTGGGTTTGGGAAGAGAAATCCAAAAGTATTTTATTTCAAAATGGATTTTTATGGAAACTAAATTTGCAAGAAAGAATTGTACACAATACCTTGACAAGTTAATGTAATCCGACTATCTTAGTACTTGTCAGTATGGGTGTGTGTTGGTGTAAAGTAACACTTGAGCTGTCAATTTTCTTTTTTATTCGTATTAAATCAACAAAATAATTTTTATTCCACGACGAATTTGCATTTGCCATTTTCATATTCTACCGTTCGCTCTCATTGGGTTCTACTTTGACGAGCCAGAATATAGTTCGAACCCGAACGCATCTGGGCATGTCTATTTTATAGAAAACTAGCAAAATACCCGACCTTACTCGGTTTGAATTGGTTTACTCTAGATTGAAGAGATAATCAAAATATATAATGACTAACGTTTTTTGTAGAATAAAAATTTATTTTAACATCTTTCGCCATCTTTATATTTTCTACAACTTACTTTGGACACAAATCCTACACATGTATATCCATTCATGTAATACATTTCACATACATCGCACAATTGCTGTATGACAAAGCTACAAAATGACGAAAGGTGATACTAAGGTTACTACTATAAAAGACGATTTATAGGAAGATTTGGAATTCCCTTTCTTAAGTTCTTTTCATGTCCAACTCAATTAATTAAAATTACGATTTACGGTGAGTGCTCTCGCACTCATAGTCAATAAACAATATTTTTTTACTTGTGGCACTCTTGCCTCCGGTATGCGACATTGTGAAATTTTGCAATCTTCTCCTGTCATTATTACAACGAATTTTTTAATGTTGGAAAAAGTTCCAGTTTGGATTAATAAACATTATTATCCCTTCAATAACGGCATTATTCTTTAAATAACGGCATTATTCTTTAAATAATGGCATAACTACACTTAAAATTTACTGAAAATTTATACTGACTTACCTAACATTTTTAAGTCTAATACTTTGTGGTGCTGTTGCGTGTGATGAGAAGGAAAACACATTTATTAAAATAATAAATATTTAAAACAGGAAACAGCGAAGTAAATCAAAATAAAAGATCTCGCAAAAATTTGTTCTAAAGATATTAATTTGTGGTTCAATTTTATCTCTTGATCTCGCACAGTTGCCACAACTTACAACTAAAAGTGTACAAAATTTAGAAATTTGAAATTAATTCAGAGCGAAAGAACCAGAATAAATATCACTGCTCGCGCGATCTTGTTCATTCTCGTTTCGTTGAAAAATATCGTCTGTCCCAAATATTCGGAAATCGTTTTCATTGCGCAAAGAATAAAAATAAGACTCGAAATAAATAAAGTATCAGAGCTAAAATTTCACCATAAAATTTTTTTGAAAAATAATTGGTTTTCAGCATTACTGGTAAAGCAAATGAAAGTAATCGCAATACTCAAACTACATTCCAATTTTTCGAAAACTATCAAATAGTGGCTGATTTAAGTATACTTACTCAGGTGTTTTAGCATGAAACTCTTCTAAATATAACAATAAAAAAATTTTTAATATTGCATTCACTAAACTAATAAATAATGTATAAAATAAAACACATTGTAATCAAATATCTGGAATACAATTCATGTGATGTCTACACAAACACACAAACACAAAATCGAGCATAGAACAGAAAGACGGACAGACAGACTTTCGCAACCAATGGCACTCACTAAATGAAGATAAGTACTCACTGTATGCAAATTTCCATGAAAATATCTTAAACAGCGTGGACGTGTATAGGGCACAACAGACTGACAGACAGACAGACAGACGGACAGACAGACAGACAGACAGACACCAAACGAGATAAAGGCGGATTCGGCATCAGAAGGGTCCAAAACGGATAGAAAACTTGAAATGGGTCGAAAATATTGAATGTACAAACAAACACTCCATTCTTATTTATATAGATGTAATCTAGTTCTTTTTCCGATTCATACAAGATCAGTTGAATGCGCGTCGTCGCAAAAATACTGTAATTTAGCACAGAATGAAGTGTGTCGTCCATTTTGTTTTGTATATAGTATACCTCGCTTCTTTGAAGAAAAAAATAGTACTGCGCATGCGTAACTCTCAACCGAGAGTTAATTCGCCGATTTCGGAGGATCAAAACGTAGCACCGAAACGGCGGTTTAAACCCCGGATCAGGCATTGTGAATACGGTTTATTCGATAACGGGGATTATCGTTGATCCGCGGCTTTTTTCGGACTTGTGAATATTGCCGTAATTGTCTTTAAAAGGCAAATTGTGAGGTACCTCAACATATGCAATTCAAAATATTATTCAGAATTCTATAAAATAATCTTATTTTTAAAAATACGCCGGTTATGTTTTAATAGTGACTAGGACAAGCCAATCCTCACTGTTTATTTGGAGCTAAAATAGACTCAGCTCCTCCTACACTGATCTTTCTGACGCGAGATTGAAAGTCAAAGTCTTATGTCTGTCAAAGTTTTGATTTAGTTCATTTGGTTAAATTTAAAACCCAAATGCTTCTTGGGGGCAATTCTTGACCTCGAATTCTTTCCATATTTTTACCTTTTGTTTATGATAGAAACAAAAAATCATGCATTCCATATCTACCTTTAAAATATGCTTTTCAATATCATATATCTTCAGTTGAATCTGATTAAATAAAACTCGGATCCATGAAACAATCTCAAGTATAGCATTAAAATGTGATGGATAATTATTGTACTTTGATCATAAGTTAATATATATATATTAATTTTAATTCTATTTTAATTTTTTGATTTTCCTTATTATAAAAAATTGAAGTGCGCTACATCAAGATGTCTTCCCCTCATAAATAATGAAAAAATAATAATTTCATTTTGATATTTTAAGCAATCTAACATAAAAACATGTAGGAGGAGGCAAAGATTATTGCACAATAACGCTAATAACGTAGAGGATCAAGTAGCAAGCATTCTTTTCGACCGGAAACTTCCCTTCTTCCCCACAAACACGTCATGCGAAAAGCTCAATCTGTTGGAAGATTCCGCGAACGCATCTTTGTTTCCAAGATCTCCGTGATTTGCATCTATATTCATCACCCAATAAAAAATAGGCCATGACTCCGCTCGTGTATCGGGTTTTGCGAAAATTGGATTTGGTGTATCACTCTCAACTGTATGCTCTTTCACGCTTCAAAAGCTTTCATGCCATATCGAACTACATTTGACTCCCGCGCGTCTTTTGTTGTCACTTCGGCTACATTTACGCGCTTTAATTTATCCCTGTGTCATACACTTCAACGTCTACTCGCTGACACATCTTGATCTCCTTTTCAGGAATCGTCTTTTCTGCATTCCATCTTTCGGATTACAAATACAAAATGCCTGGAGTAGTACACCTCTTAACACTTACGCTGCGACGCTTAGTTTTTCATTCGTCTCCAGGAACGGTTCATTCGCCTGCATATCCAATAGGGTGGGCCGAAAAACACTTTTTTTCGAAATCGCTATTCTAATAGTGCGGAAAGGGTTCTCTCTGGGTTCAATAAACACGGTGTAAAATATTTTTTTGATTGGATAATATCTTCTGCCCCCGCATCGCACTTGAATTTTGGAAATTTAGGTAAAAATTGGCAATTTTTATTCGGCATAGGAAATGTAATTATTTTCAATATTCCTATTCTAATAGTGCAGAATAGGTGCCCACTGGGTTCAATAAGAAAGGCGTAAAATATTTTTTCCATCGAATAATATCTTCTGTTACCGTATCGCAATTGAAAGTTCGCAGTTTTTGAAGAAAATTGCACTTTTTTATGTGTTATAGAAGTAAATCAAACACGAAATATACATGGTACAAGTACTGTTTATTGCTGTATTGTATTTTACATTTGATTATATTGCCTGAAAATTATTAAATAATAGCTGATTCACAATATATTAATATAATATTTGTTAAGAATATTGTAACCATAGAAATGTTATGACATGGCAATATCAAAAGTTTACTTACACTTCATCAGCAAGAAGAGGCTTGAAATCAGCCATATGGTCGAATTCAGGCATAATAAATCGAGAAAAGACTGTGGATCTAATGATGGTAATGGTAATTTTAGTTAACGTCGTACTAGAGCAACACAACGGGCTATTGACGACGGTCCGGGATCCGTCCCATGAGGGAAAGATCCGAGGACAACACCTCGTAATTTTGAACCACGGTCAGATGACTGTGGATCTAATGAACCCGTCTCTACATTGAAATCCATAAACCTTAGCGGATGCTTTTGTCACTAACTTCGCAACTGCCTGTATGTGTGACATGGGAAGTGAACAAAGTCTCATTCTGGATTTTTCTTATCACGAGCAATGGAACTAAATACGGCAGTGGATATATCACGGAGGATTGGTGGAGAAGTAATAGTAATTGATGACCAGTCAATCAATTCCGTATAGTCAGCAGCTACAAAATTCAGTTTTGGTGGGAGAAATGCATGTACTGACTTTACATTAGAAGATGACTCTCTAGACTTAATTATACGTCGTGCAGCAAGTTCTCTGATGTGCGACCTTTCATCGTTCAACATACTCAGACAAGAGCAAAGAACGAATTTCTACACATTACTCCATTTTACGTCCTTGAGGTCTTGAGATTTTTTTATCCTATGGCGGGCACATATGAACTTAATCATTGGCCGCTACAAGGCCGGAAGCTACGGCCACTTGTGAAGGAGCACCCGGTGGGAGGACCATCAATGTCCCTAATAAAGGACAGCACAATTAGATACATGCCCTGACCAGGATTCGAACCAGGAAATTTCCGATCCAGAGGCCAACACCTTAACCATTAGACCGGTTGGTCGGCGAGGTCTTGAGATAAATACCTGAATCTAGAAATAGTATTCCCCACTTGCTTAGTTAGCTCCATCTTGCAGCTAATGTTTAGACTTTATAATAAACCAGTTTGGAGTGCAAACTTTCATAACAAATTCAGCGATTTGTTTTAACTTCAAAGAAGGATCTGGAGAACTAACATACCTAGAACTCTGTTAGCCGTTGTTAGCCAGCGTGCATGTGATAATGGACTAGGACTGCGTCTAGTCTGTTCATCAGAAACACTTACCCAATCGCACCGCTTGATATATTTGTAGTAAGTACATTTGATCCTTGCTTAAGTCACGTCTATCAGTTGTTGGTAACTCGCCGTCAATAATTTCGAAAGTTGTCACTGGCAAAGTTTCACATGTAAGGAGCGACTTCCCAATATTTCGAAAATATGATTTTGGACCATTTGTTGGCGCATCCAACGTTTCAAACAGGTGCCTCAGAGTTAGTTCATTAAAATGCAGGAAACATATTACCCACTGCAGAAGTTTACCAAGTTTCAATTCCGAAAACCGAACTACATCGGATTTCCATTCGGTATTAACAGATGTGCAGTCACAGCCAATTGCCAGAAGCTGTGAAAGATCTCTTGTGATCCCTTCAAAATATCCGATAATAGTCGCGGAAATCTGTTTTGCGGTGCCAAATGATGGACACAAATGAGTAATGTAACGTGAACCCGATTCTTCAATAAGAGATAAATGTTCCTCTTTTCTCGTGTATCTTTTGGTATCTACTCTCTCCTCTATCAATGTAGAATCTTTACGACCAAGGAAATACAGCCCCTTCAACGGTAATGCCTGATCTTCGCTTTAAAACTTGAAATTTTAAATCCTTTCTAACTTTAGCCTTTCCCTTCGCAGCTTGTTTTTGTCAACCACCAAATCTGAGTTGTTTCTAGTTATGAGTCCGGCATCGTGAAGAACACTTGAAGAAATTGAAGCCACAGCCCTGTCCGTACGAGACTCCAAACCTGTCGTCTACCATAGCAGTTGAAGGGAGGCCAAGTTGCATTTGTGATGATTTAGATAGAAACGGAGTTAGTTAATTGTTTGTACTTACGATCAGTAAGAGAGATTAAACGGTTCACTGTCGATAGTTTGTAAATGTCCAGATTTAAATCTACTTCAGAAATATCTGCAGAGGAATGTGAACTGTAAACCACCCAACCCTCCTTTCACTTCCTGTCAAGGAAGTCACTCAACATACAGTGAGCATAAAAAGACGAAAAAAGTGCAATTTTCTTCAAAAATCGCAAAATTTCAATTGCGATGCGAGAACAGAAGATATTATTAGATCGAAAAAATATTTTACACCTTTCTTATTGAACCCAGTGGGCATCTCTTCCGCACTATTAGAATAGGAATATTGAAATTAATTATATTTTCTATGTCGAATAAAAATTGCCAATTTTTCAAAATTCAAGTGCGATGCGGGGGCAGAAGATATTATCCAATCAAAAAAATATTTTACACCGTGTTTATTGAATCCAGAGAGAACCCTTTCCGCACTATTAGAATAGCGATTTCGTAAAAAAGTGTTTTTCGGCCCACCCTAATTGGAGCTATAGAACCTTGAGTATTTACGACTGACGCTTTCCTTTCATATGTGGTTATGTCATCCCGTTGTGTGGCGAGCGACCTTCTGCTTTTCCCCCAAAGCGTTCATACCTCACGGTCGACAGGGTTTGGTACAGAACAAACGAAGGATACTCTAGAAGGTCAGTCGCCGACACCTCATAAACGGTGATCGATGCCAGCGGTCACTTAAAAGGGGGATAACATTCACTGTACACAGATCTATACCATGGCTCTGGTGTAAACGAAATTGTAGTAGTAACAATTGTCTACCTACCGCAGCGTTTCTGGTTGGTTGGGGTTTTATGGCGCAAGGGTCATATTTGGCCCTGCTGCGCAAGACAAGACATCAGTATCTAGTTAGACATACACACAATGAAAGTTTTATCGACACAGAAGAGATAAATACATACAAGGAAGAACAACTCGCAGGTTACAAGCGCAGTGGGCACACCCACTGAGCCACGACGTCCGCCTCTACGCTTCCGCTTTCTTTTGCCCCCTGGCAACATTTTCTATTTGTGCCTAGTCGACCAACCGGTCTGGTGGTTAAGGTGTTGACCTCTAGATCTGGTTCAAATTCGGGTCAGTGTATGGATATATGTAAGCGTATGGTGTAGAGGCGACTGGTGCACTTTAAATTTGTCATGGCCGAAAGTCCTCACGTTCAGTTGGTGTGGAAGTTTGAAAAGAGGGGTGCCAGCTCAGATGTTGCCTCGTCATCAGACCGTGGTTCAAAATTACGTGGTGTTGTCCTCGGTTCCTTTCCTTAGGGGATTGATCCCGGACCGTCGTCAATTATCCGTTGTTTTGCTCCAGAACGTTAATTAAAAATTTCCAAATTACTACTTTTTTCCTATTATATTTTGAAGTACGGTCACAATCACCAATTTTTGGATTTACAGTAGGTCCTCGTTATTTGACCTTGGTTCAAAATTACGTGATCCTCGGATCTATCCATTAGGGTATTGATCCCGGATCGTCGTCAATAGCCCGTTGTGTTGCTCTAGAACGTTAATTAAAAATTTCCAAATTACTACTTGTTCCTATTATATTTAGAAGTCTAATTACACTGTACAACAAATTGTAACTTTTTTTCTGTCCTTTATATGAAACTATGTGATTCTGTATATACCAAAAGATGCTTGATTCATATATCAAAACCAAAATGGTCCATCACGCAACGTTTCTGTAGGAGACCCACTTCTCATATTTATACAAATTGGTACACTAAAATTATTTGTTAGGCCATTTCCTGTTGTAGGCATCTGTTAGTTTGTCTCTGATAACAGACCAGCAATATTCAGCTAGCATACTTCCATTCCATCGTCCACTGAAACGCTTTTCAAACTTAGAGATGTACTGGTGAAACCTTTCCTCATGCTCATCACCAATTGCGCCAAGGTTTTTAGGAAAGAAGTCCAGATGAGAGTCCAAAAAGCGTAGTTTTAATGACCATATTGCAACCTATAACACGAAAGTATTTCACCATGTCACCAACAAGATATTAGTTTTCAGCTTTCTCATTTCCAAGGAAACGTGAGCACACTGATTTGAATGCCAGCCAAGCTGCTTTTTCTGCTTCTGACGCAGTTTATTTTCAAATTCTTCATCATGAAAGACTGCTTTAATTTGTGGGCCAATAAAAACCCCTTCTTTTACCTTTACCTCACTTAATTTTTTGAATTTATTCCCGAGATGCAAGAAAGCCACTCCTTATCTGTCCAGAGCTTTACAAATATTTTCATCAAACCGAGTTTAATGTGCAATGGTGGAAGGTAGACACGCATTGCGGATTCACAAGTGGTTCATGTGATATGTTTTTGATGCCAGGAATGAAGTATTGGACGCCACTGTTTACGGATGTAGTGATTTTTTCTGTCACAGCTCTCCCATTAGCAGAGAAAGCAGCAGAATTTAGTGTATCCCTGTTAATATCCCAATGACTTTCAAATCTCCACAAATGGCCATTTGAATGTAGCGTACTCAATCAACTTCAATATAGCACTCATAACTTCGTAAGTTTTCTTTGTATTTGTAGAATATGCTACAAGAACAGACGGACAAACATTGCCTATATGGAGGAGCACTGCTTTGAGTCTACGTTTGGACGAGTCAATAAACAGGCGCCACTCTGCTGGGTTATGTTCATGTCCCAATGCCTGAAATAGGCCATTGACATCACAGCAATATACGATGTCTTCTTTCTCCGCAAAATAGTCTACAAAATGGCTTTGTCGTCTTCTAAATGAACTTATTTTTACACCTTTCTTTAATAGATTCCAACCTTGAACCCAGTAATTCTGAGTGTTTGAGAGAGTTTTAAGTCCTGTACAGCATCGTTAAGATCTGCATGTGCGATTTCATGATGTTAACATGTCATAGATGTATAGATGGTTGAAAGTCAAGATCTTGATGGTTTGGGTCATCGGAGGTGTTTTCCTATGAATCAACAGTATATTTATCTGGAGCTGTAGGTATAGGAAGATCTTCAGAATGAGGTCGCCAAAGTCGACGACGGTCCCACTGTCAATGAGAGCGTCTTTCCTTTGCCTGTGAGTTGTTTTTCCGGCTAAAATGTGAATTTGGGGGGGACAATGGTGGAGTGGTAAACAAAAAATAATTACAGATTCGTTATTTTCAGCCAAAAATATATAAGAAACACATATTTGCATTTAAAGGACATTTTTCATGCTGTGCCGTGTAATCAAAGGGGTATTACCTTACCTGGGTATTGGTAATTTTTAATTAACGTCGTACCAGAGAAACACAACGGGCTATTGACGACGATCTGGGATCAATCCCCTAAGACAGTGGTCGGTAAACCACGGCTCGCGAGCCGCATGCGGCTCTTTAGCCACTTGAGTGCGGCTCTGCCACGTACCGATTTCGACTAAATGCTGGCAGTTATTATCCAGTCAGTGATGTGAGGAAGAAAGCAGTTGAGGAACTTCAGAAGAGTCAAGATAAACTAAGTCATGTAGTTATTTATTGGGTGCAGTCTTGTCAGCCAAAAATGTTAACATTGCAAGCATTAGTGTTAGTCAAGAGATTGCTAAGAGAGGCAAACCATACACAGACGGTGAATACATTAAAAGTTGTTTTATAAATGCATCCGAAGAGCTATTCCGGGATTTTAAGAACAAGGCAAAAATTCTTTTAAAAAAAAGAGTTACCACTGTTTGTCAAAACAGTAAAAGACAGAACAGTCAAAATGTCTTCAAATATAACCAATCAGCCAATCCAAGATATTAAATTGGTTTCATCTTTATCAATATCATCATGAATCTTGTGACAAATGCCACAACGCAAGTTTCACATTTTCGATTTATTTCGTCTTCGGGTCTTAAAGACATTTTAGGATTATTGCCACCTGAAAGGTCAATAAACAAGATTATTATTATTATGGTAATTGGTAATTTTAGTTAACGTCGTACTAGAGCAACACAACGGGCTATTGACGACGGTCCGGAATCAGTCCCTTAAGGGAAAGATTCGAGGACAACACCTCGTAATTTTGAACCACGGTCAGATGACGAAGCAACACCTGAGCTGGCACCCCACTCTCCAAACTTCCACGCCAACCCAACGTGAATATTATTATTATGATATCTAGTTTTATTTAATGTTGGTAGCTAGTTTAAACCGAGACTTCTAAAAACGTGGTCTTTGAAAAATAATTTGGCTCTCAAAAGAAATCTTAATCGTTGTTCTGCTGATCTTAGACACTTTTGAGAGTGGGGTGCCAGCTCAGGTGTTGCTTCGTCATCTGACCGTGGTTCAAAATTACGAGGTGTTGTCCTCGGATCTTTCCCTCAAGGGACTGATCCCGGACCGTCGTCAATAGCCTGTTGTGTTGCTCTAGTACGACGTTAACAAAAAAAAAAATTAGACACTTTTGAACAAATAAGTTTGCCAACCACTGCCATAAGGGGAAAGATCCAAGGACAACACCACGTAATATTGAACCACGGTTAGATGACGAAGGAACATCTGAGCGGGAACCTCACTCTCTCTCTCTCTCTCTCTCTCTCTTCAAACTGCTACACCAGCCCGACGTGTGGACTTTCGGCCACGGCAGATTTAAGATGCACCAGCAGTCCCTACACCATACGCTTACAAATATCCATGGACTGCCCCGGATTCGAATGAGGAACCTTCCGTATCATACCTGGGAATAGAGATGAATGAATTTAATTAGGGTTCCACTGGAGCAAAACAACGGGCTATTGGCGAAGGTCCGGAATCAAACCTGGACCTGGGAATAAATAATTTTGACTTTTCTATACACGATAGGGATTGTAGGTATTTTTAATTGACGTCACATTGGCGTAACACATCGGGCTATTGACGACGGTGCGGGATCAAATCCGAAGATCAAGAACGGGTCTTTTACACTGACTTAAAAAGTATTTTGATTTCTAGATAGAAATTGGATAATTTTTTAGTTAACGTCGTACTAGAGCAACACAACGGAATATTGACGACGGTCCGGGATGCATACTCGGAAACCCTCACGCTTTCAGCACCTCTTGGCGAGTTGGCGATAGATGCCTGTATCGCCAACTACGATAATCCTAATGTTAAAACTTAGAGGAATTGCCGCTAGAAGGCGTATTAGTTCTGTCGACGGTTTGAAAAATCGCGCGCTGTTCTGATGTTGAATGCATTCTGTTTTGTTTATGCTTATGAGAATGTGTGAGGAGCTCATGTTTTTCAACGGTCTTTGTATTGAAAGCGGAATAATTTGATTAGGAAAAGTTAATTTGTCTTTAGGCGTATTCTTTTGAAAGATTGTATTTACTTTTCAGTTATACATCCAATCTCCTTCAATTTTCAAATGTGTTTTTTTGATGCTTTAGAGATGCAAGAAAAATTTGTTTCAGCTTTGATTTTGAATTGTTTTATGCTATTGCGTTTAATTATATTTGTGAAGTGTAATCTTAGTATTTTAGTAGAGGCAGTGAGATTGTTCTTTCTGCGATCAGTAGTTTTAATTTTTGATTTATAATTAGATGTAATCTAGTTTTTGAGATTACATTATATGAAAGTCCACAAATTGAATACATCTGATTCTATCAAAACGGACCATTTCTTTCGATTTTTAGATTGTTACAGGGAATGCAAATTTAAAATTAAGTGATTATTTTTAAAAATCAGTGATTTAAATAAGAATTTTGATTTCATTTCCTTTCTGTTTTATGTGTAATAATATTGAAAATGAAATAACTATGAAGAAGAGACATGCTATTTTATTGAAGTTAGTTGAATATTAAATCAGCCTTCCTTTGAAGCACTACATAACCTTTTTTGATAGGGATCATAATTACAAGACAACTCTTTCCCTTTTGGGCCATTGAACATATGTCACTCACAAGCCTGTTTATCAGGATAGGTTTTGTTTAAAACATTCCATGTGACTATAAATCCAATGGGCAATTTTGAATCATTCTTCTTCATATGATGGGTGAAGATTCACTTAATATATTTACTCAAGCATTATACCTAAAAAAGTTACAGGGCCAGTGCGACCCCATTAATTAAAATTAGAAACACATGCTTTTTCCTAATCTCTGCAGCTATTTTTTTATGTGCTTTCATTTGCAAAATCTTATATTAAGTATTATTTTTTGACCCCTCATATGCCTGTACCAAAACTTTTGCATTATTAATTTTATATAACTTCCATACACCGAACACTGATGTGCTAAAAGTCATGGGATAGCAGTATGCAAATTTACTAGTGCTCACATTGCATTAAAAGAGTATAAAGAGTCAGATAGTTATCAGTGCTCTCTGTTAAACTCTTGAATGTCGACCTGCCAAGAATTAACCGAGTTTGAACGTGGAAGGATAGTTAAAGCTAAACGCATAAGCTTAACATTTTGGACATAGTTGAGACCTTGCTCCACATTGTCAAGGGTGTATCGAGAGTACCTCATAGAAGGCATTACCCATCACAAGTGCATTTGTGCTAACAGACTTAAGTTCTCGTATAGGTATGTTGAAATAAACAATGTAATATGTCGATTTGGTTTTCCAAAACCTCTGTTGAACAAAATTTGGGTAGTACTAATGATTTTGTGCTATTCTATTGATACACAAGCGGAAAGGTGAGGTGTAGAGGGAATAGTATCATTACTGAGTACAAGGAGTGGGAAAGCAACTTGCTGGTGGTTCAGTGGGTTTCTCATTGTTAATAGCTTGCAAGCTGTAGATGACATAGGTTCAATTCATGTGACTACCCTGAGCGTATTTATTTTTTTGCGTCGAACATTTCCTGTTTGTATACGCACACCTAATTCTGTTTTTGCACAAACTTTTTTTTTTACTCAGATTCAAAATAAATATTTCATTCTCTATTTACTCCAGTCAGTTTGAATTTATTTGCCCAAATTTTACGAAATTTTTTTTTTCTATTTGTGGCATAGTAGTATCATCTGTTAAACTACATGGGTATTCGTAGCAATTACTGGGGGTTAGCAAGCAGTGGTCACACCTGACCCCATGAAAAGAACTATCATGGGCAATGCAGTGGTTAGTCAGTTATATTGCACCCACAAATAGATTGCATAACATGTAGTGTATGCGTTTTGGAATACATGTTTTCATTTACCAATGTATGTATCTACAATGTTCTAATTGTATTTGGTAACTAACACGACTGTATTCCCAACATCATTACAATGACACGCAACTGGAGGATTCAGTGATTTATCATTTGAAGATATTCATGAATCATTCGAGAAAGCCGTAAGCAAAGATGAATTATTAGAAGAGGTTGGCTTTGAGACTCCTAATCCCACAGAATGTAGTGATAATGAACAATAGGATCTTGTTCTAAATGCAGGTTTAGTAAAAGAATGTCTGGAACTGACCTGAAAATTGGGTAATCATTTTGTCAAACATGACCCTAATGAAAAACGCGCTAGGAAATTTCAACGTCAACTGAAGTTCTTGGTAGCCTCTTACAGATAATTATATAATGGCCTAACCAAAACACAACAATTAATAACTGAATTTGTTCGTAAAACTGTTGAAACATTCGCACAAGATGATACTCATGCTCGTCCAAACAGAATTAGGTGTACATTAGTGTTGACTCGAAAAGGTGAGTTTGTGATCTCATTTGTATTGTACTGATGTGCACACTTTATATTTTCAGGTTCCTCATACTTCAGATTTTAAACTATCCCTTACTTGTATTTATGTTTTTGTAATTTCTATTATCAAAATGTGTTTCTATGTGGTTTTGTTTTTATTTCTTGAAGCAGGTGTTTTTGTGATAGCAGTTATTGCCAAAATGTTAAGTAATTTTTTAAATTACCCAATTTTTTACAAAAATAAACATTTTCTCTATTAAAAAAAAAAAAAGTTTCAAGATTGGAAATACTTAAATTTGAATAATTCTACACTTAATGGTCATAAGTTAAATTTTCATGCAAAAAGTTTTTTTTTGAGTCTTGTATGGTTAATTATATTTACAGAAAATTGGGATACGCAGCGAAAACTACCCTCCAAAAACTTGAATCTCTTCAAAATTCTACTCTACGTATTATCTGTGGTTACCCCTGGTACTACCGAAACGCTAAAATTCGCGAAGATCTTGAAATTACCGAACTTAAAACTTACTTCAGTAAACTTGCTACTAATTTTTATGCTAATCTTGAATTAATTGATAACCCTGCCATCCAGTGTATCCCCAGGTATGACCCTCGTCAACCCGAATATAATAAAAGACCCAGAGTCATTCTTAATCCTTAATGTTCTTACTATTTAAATCTCCTGCTTTTATTTTTTCTTTAATTTAATAATTCTTAAGCCTTCCTTGTCATCTTGCATCTTATGTACTGTTCCAATTGGACTCGTCCTTGATCTGCCCAATTTCTAAGCCACCTGTTTTCATTGGACAACCAACTGCACTCACTCTACCTTACATATTTCAGTGAACTTCAAAACCTGCTCAGTTCCCAACTACTTTCTGAGGGAGATAGAAGGCCTTCGGCCTAAGTTCTCCGGCTCGCCCATTATTTCATTTTCATTTACAGAAAAATGAATTTTTGTAATGTATGACTAAATTACTTGATATTTAAAGTTTATTGTGTATTGAAATGAAAATAAAAGTTTTTATGTACCATTTGTTTCTTTGTTTTTCTTGTAAGACATTAATTAAAAAATACCTTCTATAATGAATTGAAGTACATATATTCACTGTAACTGAAACACTTCTTTTTGTTTACCTTCATGTGTTTGATTCTGACATTGCAAGATATTTTTGTAAACAGTCTCAATAAATCATTCTGAATACATTAAATGTTGCTTACAATTTGTACTAAAAGATTTATATTTAGTTCTGATTTTCATAATTATTCAAGATTGCCAATGTTGTCTGGTACACGCAAGTATTGTTAACCTAGTAATTTTTTTCTGGATTGAACTTTAGAACTGAAATAATTATACTTGTATGTGGAATATAATATGGACCAAGAGAATTGCATGCATAATAACATTTAGAGCTTCGATGAAAATCCAAATTTTTCCCATATTGTGTTTGGAGAAAGCCTACTTGTGTGTAATGTCAACAGAGGTCCCTTGTTTTTCAATAACACTATATATCATACAGTATCAATGTTTTCTTGGGAACTTTCTGTAAGAAGTCGGTCAGACTTTTTCGTATCTTGCAGAGAACAGTGTTTTGAAATTTTTTTTACACATATTTGTTTTGAAGGCACACGATGTAACCCAAAGTAATTTTACAATTTTCTAGAAGTCTCCATCATAGAGAATTCATTTTGATTAAATATTTTGCTAAAATGTGCTGAGATTCACACTCACTAACCTAGATCAGCTTCCTAAATAAATGACAATCAAAAGCTGTAGAGCAAAATGGTCTTAAGAAATCATGTGGATGGAAGACTAAATATGCAGTGCTGGCAGTCATTTGACTGATATTAAATTCAATGAATAATGTCAATCATTGAGTGCACAATGAAATTAGAAATGTTTTATTTAAAAGTTATTCCAAAACAAAATGATGTCCTATGTAAACGTCCTGCATAACAACTGAAGAAATTGTAAACCAATATTTTGGTTGGTAAATATTTTCAAGTCGTAAAATGTTCTGTAGCTATACATTCTGATTCTTGCAACTTTAGCAATATTGGCTTTAGTCAGATTTGCATTTAAAGCTTATCTAGAACCATGAGTCAGCTAAACTTGTTCAAAGTAGACTTCTGTGAAACTTATAAAAATGTGCTCATGCTATCTCCATATATTTAACTCACTCAACATCTGTCATTGTTAAGGACATGAAAATTTTAGATAAAATAATTTTTGAATAGACCTTTTGAAAAATTAATTAAATCAGCATCATGCTAATATAACAGGTGCCGTGGTGGGAAGAGCAACCAGAGGGTTAGAAGTTCGAATCCAGCCAAAGACCGTCATGTAGAAGGGGGCTGGTGCATGTTAAATCTGTTGTGTTGCCTCGCTATATGACCATGATTCAAAATTATGTTGTCTTAATCTTTCCCTTTGGGGTTGATCCAGGATCGTCACAAATAGCCCATTATGTTGCTCCAGTGGGGGGAGAGAGAGAGACGTTAATTAAAAATACCATTAGATATACCACATTTCATCAAAATGTTGGTTTTAGACTAATCAGTAGCATGTTATAACTCCTAAAAGGTCTTGTGAATAAATTATTGCACACTTAGTAATTAAACGAATAATATTACTCAGATTAATATTGTAATTTTATTATAAAACAAATATTACTTTTCTTCTGTTCATAATAAGAAAAATTATATATATCTTGCCTCATAGCAGTGAAAAATTATATATTTAATCATTGGTTATGTATTTTTTGGCATACGAAACTGACATCTGATGAACTAAAAAACTACAACTATAACAGGTGCCATGGTTGGAAGAGTAATGGACTAGCAACCGGAGGGTTGGGAGTTCGAATCCTGCCAAAGACCGTCGTGTAGAAAGGGGGCTGGTGCATGTTAAATATATTGTGTTCTTACATTAGCGTGGTGTGTAAGTTTGGAGTGCCAGCTTGGGTGTTGCCTCGTTATTTAAAAATGATTCAAAATTATATTGTGTCTTAATTTTTCCCTTTGGGGTTATAAAAATAACCAAGTAGCATAATTTTCATAATCGCCAAATTGAACTTACTTTTAGACCAAAGTGGGGCCAAGGGTCTAAAAAGTAGGGATGCGACATCAATGTCGATATTTTCAAAACATTAATGTATTGGAGCCGATGTAGCATCACTAGTTGCTAAACCAGTGTTATGAAATGGGGTAAAAAAGTTTAAATACACTGAATTTTAAGAACATCGATGTTTTGGGAGCGATGTATTATCAACATTGATGTTTAGCTGTCGATGTTGCATCCGAAACCGCACAGTATACATCGCGTTACTTTGCGGGCCTCTAGCAAAGACTTTCTCAAGCCAACAGCTGGGTTCCCACGGTCCTTGAATTTTGTTTTCCTAACTAGAGGCCCTTGAAAATTACGAAACTTGGTAAAAAGTCCCTGATTTTTTTTTTGGACTAGTACATAATTAATTGCATTGGAATTTGAGTCCAAACTAGTTTCCTTCACGGCAGGTGCGCAATTTGAGCGTCATTCTGAAGTGTTACGTGTTTTGACACCACGTTTTATATATATGAACAACCATAATGGGTGATGTATACATGAACACACAAGGTCATACACCATGTTTCATTGACGCGTCATCCCATCGCTTTTTTGCATACAAACATGAAAGAGTTCCGCCTCTTTGAACATTTCTTAAAATTGTCTCAGGGATTGATGAAGAAATACAAAGAAAATATTAAGGTTTTTGAAGGGGGTAACTGTTTTTTTTTTTAAATTTATTAAAGAAATTATACAATTGACGTCGTACGTTCAAGAATGAAAACTTAACAGTTTAGGATACTGCATTATCCGTTTTCGTAAAACGAAGAAGTTTCTTCAAGCACGCTCACAATTCGGGCTTTGCATGAAATTCAAACTACCTGAGAAATCTATCTGGTATAAAATTTTCCGCAGATTTCAAATCTGTTAAAATGTTTGCTCTATTTTTAATGATCGCGAAGACAGAAAACCCCTCTAATAGACATTTTTTGTGTTCGTAATGAATATATTCATCAAATGTGGCCGAATTCGTATTGAGAAAATATAAAAGTTACAATTGAAAAATTATTTATTTACAGAAAAGCACATTTAAGGTATTCTTGTAAAATTTTCAACAGATTTCAAATCCGTTGAAATTTTTACTATCTTTAACGATTGTGACCAGAGAACAAAAAAGCCGTAACACTGCAGTCAAAACTTTGGATTTGTTTTGTTTCTCAAACAAAATAAACCACGACAGCCATCTGCTGTAGTGGCCGTGAGCAAAATGAAAACGGAGATTGTGTCGATCGAACCCATGTGCAAGCTCCCAAACTCTTCTTCGTGCCACCAAAGAATTTATCGTACGATATTTTACCTCACGACCGAAATTGATATGTGTGCAAATAGCCTGATAGTTAGCATTGACACGAGAAGCCCACTTTGCAAAAAAGTTCACAGGTTCTGCGATAAAAGAAAATCCAAACTATAACCAAAATTGATGACAACCTTTCCTCTTTTCTTTGACTGTCAGTAGTTTAAAAAGGAGCAAAAAAATGTTTTTTTTTTAATAAATATTTTTCACATTTTTTTAAATTGACAATTTTTGCACGTGCTTTGTTTTAGGTCGCTATAAAAAACTTAAGGTCCTTGAAAAAAATATTTTTGGTTCTGAAAAGTCCTTGAATTTTTTTTGGACAAAGACGTGAAAACCATGAACAGTCAACGGTTCATCACACTACTACTCAAAATACCTACCAACTTACCTATGCTGTGAAGAATGGGAGGTTTGAAGAGTTAGGGTAAACGAGGCATAAGTTTGGCAGTCACAAATCTGTCCAAGGCCAGGAGGGCCTGGTGACACTGAGGGTGTTGCGAGTAAGTTTTGGTAGCCTCTTTTAGGAAAAGGAGATCACCCCTAAGGTGTTCCATGAGTTTACAGTGGAAGATGTAATGGTGAGTCGCCAATCTCTCCACACTGACACAGATCAGAAACTTGGTTTCTGAAGAAAAAAAAGTATTCCGGAAAGCAATTATGGCCTGCGAGTAGCTGGGATTTTATGGGGTGGTACACGTATTGACTAACATCTGGAGTGGGAAAAAACTTGTGCATTCTTCTACATATTGTATCTCTACTCCATCGTAGTTCCCACAACTTCATAAGGATCTTGAGAATTTTAATTGACAAGGCAATTGTGCCCACATTTCACAGACAGCGAATTTTGACAGGATCAGTCTTGTCACCACCCATGTGACATATTGACTGCAGCGACAAAGTAATGTTGTTAGGTGAGACACGACTTCAGAGACAAAGCACTGTTGTCGTCACGTGAGAGGCGACTTACGACCACAGAGACATAGTACTGTTGTTATGTGAGAGGTGACTAATGACCGTTAAGGCTTAAAATGGTAATAAACAACAACATAATACATAAAGCGATTTAAAATACAGAATAATGTAGGTCCTTGAAATAAAAATATTTATTAGACGGGAAAAAACTAAATGTTTTGCTTCAGCTGCAAATATATATTAAATACATTATAAAATATATGTAAAAAAAACTTACACATTTTGTTTTGCCTTTATGAATGCGTGTAAAAAAATTCTGCCTCCATAGCAGCCCAAATGCAAGTGCTATAATTATAGGATATGAGATAGAAAAAACTTTGTTTAAAGAAAGCTATTGAAAACAGTCAAAATGGAATATTTTTTCAATTTAAATTTTGTTGTTATCTTGAGCTCAAATGAGTGAAACAAATCGAGAAGTGTATTTGTTTACAAAAAATTACTTTGCTTAAATCTTAATATTGATAACTGCTTTTACTAAGTTTATATTTACTACTAGTTGTCTCAACAAACAGTGGCGAGATTATATTAGGTAGACGATCAAACAAGAGATTTGATTCATAAGAAACTATATTATGAAAATACAAACACTGTGTAGGTTATAAGGACGAATAAGTTCCACAATAAACAAATACATTCTCATCAATTCTTTCTATTTGACGAGTTTTAGAGTCAGTGATCATTTTATATTGTAAAAATCATAACAAAAGGCAATTGATTGACTAAATTTCAAATAAATGTGAACATATATAATTTGTTTACATGGGGGTACGTTTTTGCCGCCTGCTTCTTATATCAACCAATTCTTCGAAGTAGTTACAATACAGACAGATAAAGAATTGCAAAAAGATTTGTACATTACTATCTAGAATGTCAACATATATTTAGAATATCCAAAAAGAAAATCATACGGAAAATCATAGCACTCAGCGAGAGAAAAATGGCGATCTTTTTTACAACGTAGTAGGGTTGCTCGAGAAATTGAGAAGGATTGCCAATTTCCCCAGTCTTCGGTTCTCAAAGCGATTTCTATCGCCAACTCGCCAAGAGGTGCTGAAAGCGCGAGGGTTTCCGAGTATGCGTCCGGGATCAGTCCCTTAAGGGAAAGATCCGAGGACAACACCTCGTAATTTTGAACCACGGTCAGATGACGAAGCAACACCTGAGCTGGCACCCCGCTCTCCAAACTTCCACGCCAACCCAACGTGAGGACTTTCGACCACGACAGATTTAAGGTGCACCAGCCGCCTCTACACCATACGCTTACAAACATCCATGCCCGGATTCGAACCAGGAACCTTCCGATCTAGAGGCTAACACCTTAACCACTATACCGGTTGGTCGGCTAGAAATTGGAATGAAGCAACACAGCGAGGTGTTGGCGACGGTCCGAAACAAGAGTCTCACCGCAACTCTATCCCGTGGAACTATTTTTAAACTGCGCATGCGCGAACTGTTAAGTATATGGATGGCATGGCTTGGTAATGGTAATTTTAGTTAACGTCGTACTAGAGCAACACAACGGGCTATTGACGACGGTCCGGAATCAGTCCCTTAAGGGAAAGATTCGAGGACAACACTTCGTAATTTTGAACCACGGTCAGATGACGAAGCAACACCTGAGCTGGCACCCCACTCTCCAAACTTCCACGCCAACCCAACGTGAGGACTTTCGGCCACGACAGATTTAAGGTGCACCAGCCGCCTCTACACCATACGTTTACAAACATCCATTCCCGGACCCGGATTCGAACCAGGAACCTTCCGATCTAGAGGATGGCATGGCTTATCCGACGGGTAATTGGTAATTTTTTTTGTTAACGTCGTACTAGAGCAACACAACGGGCTATTGACGACGGTCCGGGATCAGTCCCTTAAGGGAAAGATCCGAGGACAACACCTCGTAATTTTGAACCACGGTAAGATGACGAAGCAACACCTGAGCTGGCACCCCACTCTCCAAACTTCCACCCCAACCCAACGTGAGGACTTTCGGCCACGACAGATTTAAGGTGCACCAGCCGCCTCTACACCATACGCTTACAAACATCCATGCCCGGACCCGGATTCGAACCAGGAACCTTCCGATCTAGAGGCTAACACCTTAACCACTATACCGGTTGGTCGGCTAGAAATTGGAATGAAGCAACACAGCGAGGTGTTGGCGACGGTCCGAAACAAGAGTCTCACCGCAACTCTATCCCGTGGAACTATTTTTAAACTGCGCATGCGCGAACTGTTAAGTATATGGATGGCATGGCTTATCCGACGGGTAATTGGTAATTTTTTTTAGTTAACGTCGTACTAGAGCAACACAACGGGCTATTGACGACGGTCCGAGATCAGTCCCTTAAGGGAAAGATCCGAGGACAACACCTCGTAATTTTGAACCACGGTCAGATGACGAAGCAACACCTGAGCTGGCACCCCACTCTCCAAACTTCCACCCCAACCCAACGTGAGGACTTTCGGCCACGACAGATTTAAGGTGCACCAGCCGCCTCTACACCATACGCTTACAAACATCCATGCCCGAACCCGGAACCTTCCGATCTAGAGGCTAACACCTTAACCACTATACCGGTTGGTCGGCGGAGTGAGTAGAGGAAGAGTGCCTATATAATAAGAGTGGTGACATACGGGAAACACTTTCTGATTGGCTTAGAGACCTTTTCTACCGCCCGAGGCTGTCTGTTCCTAGCTCCCGTAGACTTAACATGGGAGCTTTTTGTGTGTTCGAGAAAAACGTGTGTATATTAAATTAAAAAGAAAATATAGCTTTTTCATCTTCCATTTCGTGTTCTAGAATGTGTATTTATTATTATTTTAGTGTTTTGTCAGTATAAATTTGAAGACTTTTTAAGTAAATAGCTTTTTTTAACAACATGGTGTTGTCCGCAATCTAAGTTAGCGCGTTGTGCAATCCATCTCATCAATTCCGCATGTAATTGAGCGTTAATATGATTCATTTATACCGAATGTATCCATATTATAACAATCATATGCTTTGTGTTTTCCTTGAAATGTTATATTAATTCGCCCAGCAACTTTCTTTGAGACGATTCTGGTAGAAAAATGTCTGCCGCGCATGCGCATTGGGCCAAATTTGGTCCCTTGTCGCCACTCGTATTATATAGGCATTCTAAGTAGAGGTACACCCTGGCTTCGAGAGTATGAGTATAAAAACATTGCGGGGGGGGGGAGTAATGGTAATTTTAGTTAACGTCGTACCAGAGTAACACAACGTTGTGCTATTGACAACGGTCCGGGATCAGTCCATTAAAGGAGAGATCCGAGGACAACACCTCTTAATTTTGAACCATGGTTAGATGACGAAGCAATACCTGAGCCGGCACCCCACTCTCCAAACTTCCACATCAACCCAAGTGAGGACTTTCAGCCACGACAGATTTAGGGTGCACCAGCCGCCTCTACACCATACACTTGCAAACATCCATGCCCGGGGGGGGGGGGTTTAATGTTTTGTTTTGTTAGGGCTAAAATTTATTTCTGATTTAGAAGATCGGAAAAATGCCAGATCGTGGAATACAAGAGAAGCGGATACAGATTAATTTTAATGGGGTGATAAGGAAACTATGATAACTAGGGTACTTGTTGAAAGGATAATTTGAAGTGAACAGTAGACCTATATTAAATAATTAGAAATGTTATTTGAATTCAATATGTTGTACGCACGAATGCAGTTGTAAATTTTTTTGTTTTATGTGGAATCTCAACTCTTATAGTAGAGCATAGAACGTTTTTACAAATCATAATTGAAACAAGCACTTTATGTAGGCGCCTATCTAATCAGCCTACGCGGAGCAAAAGATGATCTTTAAAGGGTTAGTAATGGCCAACCTGAAATTCCAACATGTTCACTTGGCGTGGCCATAGCATATTTCTGATAGGATACGTCGGGATTAACTGCGACTACAGAAAAGAATTCTGTGAACTTTCAGTCTTTCTCTATGATCTCCAACAAAATGTCACATAGCCAAATAGGACCCTTGACCCATAAAAACCCCCAAACCAACCAACAAAATGTCCAAAACATCATATGGAAGGATTGGAGGAATGTCCCGAGTGGAAACAAATTCCACAGCGTTGTTAGGTAGTTGAATAACCGTCACTGATGCAACAGTCCGGGATCAACCCCCGACGGGAAAGATCCGAGGTCAATCCCACGTAATTTTGAACCACGGTCCAAAGTTAAATGCCGACCAAACGGTATAGTCGTTAAGGTGTTAGCCTCTACATCGGAAGAATCCTGGTCAGGGCATGGATGTTTGTATGCGTATGGTGTACAGGCGCCTGGTGCACCTTAGATCTGTCGTGGCCGTAAGTCCTCACGTTGGGTTGGTATGTAAGTTTGGAGAGTGGGGTGCCAGCTCAGATGTTGCTTCGTCATCTGACCATGGTTCAAAATTACGAGGTGTTGTCCTCGGATCTTTCCCTTAAAGGAATGATCCCGGACCGTCGTCAATAGCCCGTTGTGTTTCTCTAGTACGACGTAAATTAAAATTGCTTTACCTTAAAACACTTAAACACCACGTCGACGTAGGACATTGGAGGCCACCGCCAGACATTTGAGGAGCGTGCGTCAGCCCTGTTTATACACGAGTCAGGTTATTATTCGTACACGAAACCCTTCGGATGCTAGTCTGTTACTCTTTCATCCGGGCTACCACGACACCAATCTAGAAGGAAATCCAAGGACCTCGTCATCTTAGCGTGGGTCAAAATTACATGTTGTCTTTGGATATTTCCTGTCAGGTTTGATCCCGAAGTAGTAGTGGGTAAATTCTGAACTTCAATTATTACACTAATGCCTCACTCATGACACAATGAATTAAATACTTAATAAATTTTATTTTTACATTTTAACAGTAGGATTCAGTACAATTTCACATACATGACTAAAATCTTGTTTTGATTAAGATTTAAAATACAAAATGCACATAAATAAAGTAAAATGATAAAGTAAAGCCATGGTTGTATCACATTTAAAATTGAAGCTTTTGGAATGTTCATGCTGTTCACATCTTCAGATGCATTCTTTCTCAGGTGACGCAACTAGTGTCAGAATCTTCTTTCCTGATAAAAGAAAGATGAAGTTAAATTGCACCGCTTTACTGATCAATAAACATTTCAGTGCACTAAAACAGCTATTCTGGAATATATTTGGGGTGTCAATTCCAAAACACATTAATTTTGCCATACCAGCTAGTTTTAGTGAATAAACAAAAGGTGGCTGTACCAGTCTTTTGTCAAAATTCAGAAATATTAACCTTATTATTTGTTATTTCCAAAGAATGTTTCAAAATATTCATGCTACTAAGACACAATATTACATACTAGTGAAACTGCAACTTAGTTACAAAACTAATCTACTTCAACCCAAGAGTAAAAAATTTTATCAGTCATTGAATTAGAACCTTCCATAGAACTTACTAGATTCTTACCAGAAAGTCTCATTGAACATACCAACAGTAACCTACCATTGTGGGGTTATCTCCTTTCCATAGTTTTTGTCGAGGCAAAATGTTTCTTCTTCTCAACTAAAATCATATGTAAAAAAAATCAAAGGTCACAAAAACTGGAGATATAAGGGAAGATAGGATATCCACACAATGGCAGATTACTACAGGAACCTTCAGCAAGACTTTCATATAAAAACACTTTAGAAGTCCTATAAAAAAAAAGCTTGTATTGTGTAATCATTTTATGCTCATTTGGCTAGAAGTAAAATGGTTCTATAACCTGCAATAGTTTCATTACTATTCAATATTAATGACATTATTTTTCTACATAGAGAAACAGTAAAAATATCAGGAGGCAATTGGATCCATTATGTTTTTAGCAGTCTGTATCGTGTGTTTGTATCCCCCATACACATATCTACACTCAGAGTACCAAGTTAGAAGGACCTTTTATAAAAACAAATAAGCATTAAAAGTACTTGTGTTTAAATTGCACAAAAAGTTTTTTCTTTTCCTTTGCACTTATTGTACAACTTAATTATAAGTAAAAGATAAGATTTATTTAACTTTTAAATTGGGAAAACAGACTGAACATTACCATACAAAAACTTTCCACTTTTCCTGCCCTTGGTACCATGGGGTATCAATAACACCTTTAAATGTGGGCCCTAACTTATTGAAAATTGTCTCAGTATAAAAGATCCCTAGAGTAAGTAATACATTGGGCTGCAGTCAAACAAACGTTTCGACACATGAAAGGAATTAGACTAACAGAGCTAAAAATAGGAACCTAATGCAAGTTGGTTAACAATAGATAGGATATCCTACTTGGCTGGAAAAGTAAGGAGCGAAGGTTAGTTGGATTATTAATGAGTCATAATAATTCCCAGCATTTGATTGGGTATGTGCAATAAAGTGGTTAAGAAATTTCCTTGAATAAAATTTTTTTAATCAACCCCATTAATATAAAACAGATAGCAGACTTAACAGATTGGGTAAACAATAAAAATAAGTTATTGCCTTTGAGACAAACAGGGAATATTATTTTATTAAGGATATATAAAGGATGGTGATCAAATTCAATTTTCACAACAAAAAAGTTTAATGTCAGATATGAAAAGCACAAGAGAAAAGACACCTGGAATCAGTATCACTAACCTGGGACTAGGACCATTTGTTTAAACGGCTGGTTTTTGAAGAAAAGGCCAGATCTGGCCAAGCAATTGGATTTGACTTAATGAACAATTATATTTCAATACAGTGCTCTTCAATGAAAATCCAACAAGAAATAGTTGAATTGACTGGAAATTGGCAAGCAGGAAACTTATAACAAATGAGTAAAATCTCAAGTATAGTACACAAATGGTATGTGCCCCGCAATACAGGCTGAAATGGGGTTTGGAAGATATATAAAAGGCATCTAAAAGCAATGTTTCTCTTTCCTTACAATTCAGTAACTTCAATCATTTACACGTACTACATGTCACCACTCAAATGAATTTTACTGCTGTAAATCAAACTTTTATTGTTGCATTTTCAGTGAACAGCAGTGCAGTTGACTGTTAACCCTGCTGGTGGCTTAACAAATCCGTGTTGTGTCAGAAAACGGAACTCCTAAAAAGAGAGTTCCCTTTAAAAGTGTCAGGGTTTGGACAAAGGGAGTGCTTTCCCCTTCTTAGGTCAATCAGTCTCAGCAGTAGGCAATTTAGACTGGACCAAAGACCATTGACACTGATCGATTGCAAAGCAATGGGCTACTTTCAGGTTCAAAGGTACCGAAGTATGAGGAGATTCTACTCAAGGAAAATGATTGTGGAATGACTTTAAACAGTGCATTTTTTTCAGAGGACCAAAGTAAATTTGATTAATCCATACACAAATATTCTTGCACATATTTGAGTTTTTTCAAATGAGTAATTTTTCTTCTAATTGTAAGTAAGTTAAATCTAGCATTGATTTTTTTAGCACAAGTTTTCCTCCATTACACAGATTTATAACATTATTTTGTAGAAAATCAAGCGATTAAATTATTTATCGCAGTTGAGTTAGACATGTGACACTTAACACATAGCAGAAACTAAAACAAAATTGTTCAATACTTGCTTCAATAATGTAACATAGGTTAAAATATTCAATAGAGAATATTACTTCAAAGATTCCAGGTTTTGGGTGTTCACTTTTCAGTGAAGAATTGAGCATACATAAAACCGTTCACATATGAGAAACTGCGTTCGAGTTACTTATACCAATACATTTTTAAAGGTATGATTAGTTTAAAAAAATATTTAATGGCCTAGTTATTTCAGACAAACCTCTGAAATAATTATATAAAATTGGCAGCAATAATATACTTGTAGTTTGACATAGCCTCAAATAGTTTTACATAATAAAACCTAAATATTGGACCAGATTTTTGAAGTTTTTAGTGTCATTTATTTTGTTTTCTGAAAATGAAGTGGTCGTAGTCAGGAATCGAACATAGCATTAATTATACCGGGTCACAAGCCCAGGGATATTTGTAAGAAGAATTTTGAATCTAAAATATTTTATATTGGTAATATTCCAAGAATAATATTTGTGAATGTGCCAAAATGCTCATATGTGGACTGTCAAAATAACATCTGTAATGCAAATACCAGTGACCAAGAAAGCAAAAAAAAATTCTGCTGAAAATGAAGATCAAAGCAGTCTATCCAGTTCTCAAATCTGATAAAACTGAATACTGTTTCTTCTCAAGTTTGCATTGCAGTGCAAGTTCTTGTTTCAAAAATCGAGACCAGATTTTTTTTTAAATAAGCCTAAAGATTAAAATTTTAATATGAATAAGAGACCAGGGACTTTGATGACTTAGTTGTTAAGAAATCTTGTATTGAAGGTGTTTATGCCACAACAAACAAAAAAGTTTGGTGATCAAAATGAGAAAATAAATTCAGCTCAAATTATTTCAATGATGTTTTTTGATCTGAGAAAACTACAATATGCTGCAAGATTTCATTAGTCCAATGATTGATAACTAATTTAGATGTAACATGCCACATCCCATACATAAATGTATCAACACTCCTTATGACCATGCTATAGTTAACATTTATGTAATTTTAATGCATGCCCTTAAAAAAATGTAAATGTATAAATAACAAAGAAACGTAAAATTTGTTGGAACCAGCTTCTAAAGTTATAAAACACAATTTACGTGGTCTGGCAAAAGTCGAGAAACACTGGCCTTATGACTTGTTGAAAGGGTGACTTAGAAGAGTGCCAGCACCGCGACTGATAGTCTATTGTACCGAGACCCGTGCTGTTCCACTAAAGACCGATTGTCGAAATAAATTTCAGCAAATACACGATTGTAATGTTTGACAGCTCCCAAAGTTTGATACAGTGGTATCCCAGATACCAGATATTCAAATCGTTGTGCAGAGCAATAGTCATATTCACATAGAACGTATAGAGCTCTCCTCTACCATCCGACAACCTCTACATAATAGGTCATCTATAACACCCATAATGCTGAGGTGTTCAATCAGGGTACAGTGGCCAGTTAGGCCAATAGTAAGGCTGATATGTGATATAATTGTAAGGAATTGTGCCTTTAATGATAGAAGCAAACTTGGGGCACATATTCTACATATATAGAGATTTAATTTTGGATATAAGGCCATCGCAGATTTCCCCTATTACAGTAATGGCGGACATTCAAAATGGCGGCCTCTGAGTATATTTTATGTGCTTTTTATTGTAACTTGATGTTAATAGAGTATTATATGTGATTTTGCATAAAGTGATGTTATAAACATGTGTGCATGTCATCATCATTATATTTTCATATAACCTTTATGATGCGGCGCTGAGATTTTTTTCAATCGCCTCACAGAACGCCTCTTTGACCTACTTAAATAATTACCTAACTAGAGCAATGGAGTTGTGAATGGCATTTACGACTGACTCTTTCCTCTCATGGTATTGTTTGGCCTGAGAGAGATATCAGACAGACAGAGTAGGGCATCGAACAAAACAAGGAGGGACCCTCTAGAAGGTCAGTCGCTGAAAGCTCGTAAATGGTGATTGATGCCAGCGGTTACTTAAAAGAGAGATAACATCCACCGTAAAATGATCTACAATGCCGCTGATGTAAACGAAAATACTCTCATCTCAGATTGTAAAGGTTTGGTCGTTTCTGATTCATCTTCTGCCAGTGTTACCAGTGCTACTCTTCTAGTTTTCTCTGTTGAAGATCCAACTGCTCCTGAATCAAGCCTGCCTCTTGTTGATGGAACTCAATGGCTGGCTTCCGAGACTTCGCGATTTGTCCCCACTTGAACTACATGATCAGGGGGCGTTGTCACTCTGTGCTTTCCTATTGCAAATATCCTCCGTTATACTGAGAGTTCGTATAATTGTAAATATGGATGTAGTGCATTAAGCTGGTTAATCCGTTCAATACTGATATATCTGGAAAATTAAAAGAGACAGAGTGGAAAAAGTGTTTAATTTGTCAAGAAGACAAGTTCGAAGTTCTTCAGTGTCCAGCAGACAGTAAGCGTGAAGTAAAGAGAACTGGTTATAAGACAATTTCAGATTTACTTGTGGGGTTTAGTAATGCAGGGTGTTTACCAAGGACAATAAATTTGGAACATCTCGGTGATGCAGGTGTCAAGGCAACACTGGTACAACATAAAGCTAGGTTTAACGAATCATGCAGATTGCAATTCAATAAAACAAAACTTCAAAGAGCTCAGAAAAGGAAGATAGAACCTGTGGATAATGCAAATAGTTCTACGAAATTCACTCGCCAGAATGTTGTAGTAAATAGTTCAGTGAATTCAAAAGCAAATTTTTTTTTGTAACTAGCCTCATCATGCTGGAAGTTCATTATGTACTGCATCTACATTTGGCCTGGATGTGTTTCTCACTGTGCCCTTAAACTGGAGGACAGGCCTTTGCTTGTAAAACTGAGTGTCTTTGATCTTATTGCATTAAATGCCATGTATTATGTTCAATGCCTAGTATCATTATATAACAGAGCAATAGACAAAAAACATACAAGAAACTGAAATAGATCAAACTAACCATAGTATTGCATTTGCTGAACTTATATCATACATCAAAGATGCTCGTAGTGACCATGAAATCACACCCATATTTAAACTTATTGATCTATGCAAACTGTACAGCATGAGGATGAAACAACTAGGTAGTGATCTTTCAGGGCGCATACATTCCACAAAACTAAAAAACAGAGTACTTGCATATTTTCCTGACATGGAAACACATAAGCAAGGTCGAGATGTGATGTTAATATTTAATAATGTGATGTTGGATATTAGCTCTGAAGAAAGCTTGTGAATACAATGCTGATAGTGATGCTATTCATCTTGCTAAAGCAGCAAATATAGTAAGAAGAGGCATTTTTAAAATGAGAAACCTTTTCAGAAGGATCATTTGGAGAAACCTGTCAGGAAGATTCCGTACCAGCATCTCGGTTAGTACTGGTTGCTATGGTTACGAATGGTGCAAATATTAAGGCAGTCAAGTTTTTCAACAATATCACAACCTATCCTTACTGTTGCAGTTAATAATGTATAACAGTTGGTGAGACGTCGGGAGTGTCATTCTGGAACAGTTTGCAAGCACAATCAAGAACGAGAAACATCTCTGCCTATATACTTAGGTATTTTAATACATAGAAAATCTCGCAAGTGTGAACTAGTTGACGATCTTCACAAGCTTGGATTGAGCATATCATACAACCGAGTGCTAGACATTTCATCAGGACTTGGAAATGAAGTATATCATTTGTATCACATGGAAATCAACAATGAAGAGCTTTTGAGTTTTCTGTACCTTTCCAAAGGAACCTGGGCACCCACATAATTTACTGTTCTCACAGAAACTCAAAATGCTTTAGGCTACTAGTAGGATTGTTTACTAGTTGTTTCTTTTATTTTTAGGGTTTTTGTTATTACTTTAAGAAAAAAAAAAAATTTATAGCTTGGAAATTTAACCTCTGGATAAAAGTAATATTTTTTGCTATTCTGAAGAACTCTTGGGTACTGTAAGAAAGAGCAAATGAATTTTTGTCAGAATTGATTATATGCATAGTAACTAATTTCTAAACATTTTGGATATCTATAACAGGACAGTTTACACTCTAGTTATACAACATAATTTTTGACTTTATCCTTTAAAAAACAGAACAAATGTAAACTTTTATTTTTTATCTATAAAAAATAGCTTACTAAAAGCTGTATGAACTATCATACAATACACACTAGTCTATGAACAAACACAAATTTCTCAATTATAATTTTCATGAAAAAATTCAAACGTTAACCATACACAAATTCAATACACTGTTTGTGTATAGAATTTATTCACATAGTTGTTTGTGAAAGTTAGATATGCGATAAATACATCTTTGATTACAATAGACAGTTTATGTAGTTAAGGTTCAAATTACTATAATTATTTCTGAGGAGGAATTTAAACTATTTTCTCTAGCTTTGTCGAAAATATTTATTGCTTCCTATTGAAAGCGAGAAGCTCTTGAAAACGTCACAAAAGTATTTAGCTAGTCACATAAGCCCTTTACTTTAACCATCACAATGACCCTTGCCTTCCTTCTTGTTAACTGATGACATCTGAGTATGCAGGAGATAACATTTTATATCTTTTATCATTGGAAGAAGGACTTAAGACATACAGACAGCAATCTTACTAGAGAGGGACCGAATGGTTCTCACGTCGACTACAAGAAGCATTTCTTTGTTATTTTCAAAACACTACTGAGGATGTTATAGTTTAGGCTCGGTTTGTGTATTAAACACATTTTATTTCTTATCTTATCTGATTTATTTATAATTAAATTAAATGTTTAATGGATAAAATAAAAAAAACTATAAAATTACAAAGCTATACAGTTATGATTTGGAAATTTTGATTTTAAAATAATTTTGAAGTGCCAGAGTAGTCATTTTGACTGTTTTCACCACTTCAGCTTGCATTCCTAAAAAAACCCCACTATCTTAGAAAGTCAAAATGTTTTTATTTTCCTAAAAAATTTTGAAAATTATTGGTATTAAATATGAATAGAGTGAAATTAAAATTAACGAAGACATTTCTAGCTATGCCTAGAAGCGCCATAAGCAGTCCAATTGACTCCTAGTATCAAATTGGGTAGTTTCATCTTGTTTTCTCACTCAGAAAACACCATTTCTTGCAAAAACATTCCCCTACAAATTCTTTTCATTCAATTTCTTACAACAGGAAATACTTCCCACCTTCCCTGCCTACTGTCGACTCCTTTTTAGTGAAATGTAGCAATCACACTACAGCTGGGAAATATAGAGCACAAAATGTGCTAAAAGAAATACTGGGTCCAACTCCATATGCAAAAAGAAATGTCAGGGACAATGTGTCCAGTGCTTGGATGTTGTTTATGGATGAAACAATGTTATGCCATATAAAAAATGCACTGAAGCAGAGGTAGTTTTGAATAATGAAGAAAACTGGACAATATCTTTAGAAGAGCTTGATGCTTTTATTGCAATTATGTTTGCAAGAGGACCATATGGTTGTAATGATATGGATTAGGATTTCCGTGGAATACATGGGGTCTTCCATGATAAAATGAAAAATCTATGGTTCGTCTTTAAGTCAACTAGGACTCAATATTTAGAAAATGATAAGTTTGTTACGTTTTCAGATATTTGGAATAAATTTAGAGAACTGTGCTATTTCCAATAAGCTGGAAGAAAATCTATCTGTGGGCAAGAAGTTATTTCCATCCAAAGCCAGGTGTAAATTTATACAGTATAACCCAAATAAAACAGACAAATTCAGTATCAAATTTTGGATACTAGTTGTAGACACAAAGTTTATCTGCAATACTTTTCCATACCTTGGAAAAGAAAAATCAAGAAGTGAAACTGAAAGCCTTCCTGAAAATGTAATAGTAATGTGTCTTCCAAGCCCTTATCTAAATATAGGTAGAAATGTGACAGTGGACAACTATTTTTCCTCACTTTCATTGGCTAAAAGACTTAAAATGAAAAATACAAGTATCATAGACCCAGTATAATACAGGTTTCCCACTCTTTTTTTCTAACAAAAATAAGGACTTTCTAGGACAAAATAAGGACTTTCTAGGACAAATAAGAACTTTCTAAGCATTTAAATAAAACATTGAAGAAACTGTGTTATACAATGTAATACTTGACTTTCGACCAAGTGGGGATGCTCCTACAGATTAGTTAATCTTATAACAGTAGAAAGTAAAAAATTTAATATTCAAGTCTTTATTCTAAAAATTATACACTAATAATGCCACACAAAAATTCGATTTTTCAAAATAAGCCCAGTCTGATTTTTACAAATGTCAGCAGTTAATTTATGGGCATTTACGTAGATATATACATGTTAGTAATATGCGAGTACATAAACAAATTATAGAAGAGACCGCAAGAAAAAAACTTTGGATGTTTTTCTTTTATGTCTTTGCAGTGCATTTGCTTTTATAAAAAGGCAAATAAAGAGTTAAGTTTGATGAGGACCGGGCTTGGTGTTGACAGTCACCCAACTGCTGTTGCAAGTTTGATTTCATTTTCTTATTCGTTTCATATTGTTTTGTTTTGTATTTGCTTATTAATGGTCTTTGAGGGAGTGTATGAGCAATTTTTTAGCATATTGCTGCTCATGCGTAGGAAACACCATTTTGTGTTGTTTAGGTCAGGTTCCTCTCTGATCCACCAACACTTTCATTTTCAAAAATTCTTAATTTTAAATTTATTTTTGAAATTATATTGCTTACCTTGTTATGAAATGGAAATTCCTCACCCAAGTAATTATTTTATTATACGCTTTCATAAATTCATAATGAAAATAAGAAGTAAATTCATTTTTTTGGCACATCGGAGGTTTCAATAAAATAAAATTAGTGGCAAACTATTCATTTACTAAACGGATTGCAAGTTGCATACGTTAGAGTAAAATTTGACTGGATCGGAGACCGAACGAGTTTCAAAGAAAACTTTTTCCTGTGAACCGAAAAAGATCACAAGAGTATGCAAAAACTATGATAAATTTATAAAATTTATACGGTTAAAAAAATATAATGCTATTTTATTTAATAGATATTCAACTTGTTAACACTGTCCCAGCCTAATTCATTCAGTGTATCGCCATGTAATTTTTGAACCATGGTCAGATGATGAGGCAACGTCTGAGATGGGACCCCACTCTCCCAACTTCCACAACAACCCAATGTGAGGACTTTCGGCCACGACATATTTAAGGTGCACCAGCCGCCTCTACACCATACGCTTACAAACATCCATGCCCTGACCAGATTCGAACAAGGAACCTTCCGATCTAGAGGCAAACACCTTAACCACTATACCGTTTGGTTGGTTTGAATAGATATATAGAGTATTTTAATTTTCCGAAATTTACAGTTTACAAACTACTTTTCCCAATTTGTGAAATTTCTTACTCTTTCGGTCGTCTAGCACTCAGGTTTACACTTTTGTGATCTTTACCTCCAATGTTTTTTTCAATCGATTGGGTTGAGTTTTTTTTTTTTAATGCAAATGATAATCGAGATTGCTTCAACTTTTCGAAGCAGAATCACCCACGAGAATCTTCAAAATTTTTCTTTATTCAACTTTACTGGGATAGTTTTTACAAAGAATTAGGGGCATAAAAAGGCTAGATTTAAAAAAATTGCAACACATTGGGTTGCCACTCAGCTAGCAGTATTAATTAAAATAAATTATCTTTATATAGTTTTCAGGGCTTATAACTGGTTTTAAGGCGTAAAAAAGTGACTAATTGAACAAAAAAATGACAAAAAGTGACTAATCGAACTAACAATAAGAAACAAAAAGTGACAAATAACAAAAATGCGAAATATGTTCAAAAAGAATTTTCTGACATTAAATTTGTCTTTTTCTTCTTTTGAGAAGAAAGCATTTTTTAAAGTCTGTCTTTGCTGACCAGCATCATCCAAGACTTGACGTCTCTTCAATCTTGCCTAAGCAAGTGCTGCTTCATTAAAATTTTTATTTTTTATCACCTTCTTGAGTTTATTATTGGTTTCCTTTAACAATTTTGAAGCACTGTCCAATGCCTCATCTTCTACCTTATGCATAATTTTAAGTTTTCATTCTTCATCTTCTATTACCTTTCTTTTTCTTTGCCAGCTTTTAAGAATTTTTTTCTGCTCTCTTCCAGCCTTTCTTTTTCTTCCATGTCCTTCTCAAATTTTTCTTGTGTCTTCCGTTTTATATCTTCTAAGTATGCATTGTAGGCTTTATATACAACCCTTACCATATCCATTAGCTTTGATGTGATCGGCACCAAATAAGGTTTGTCAAAATTTGCCAAGCTACTTATGACCGTCCTCAATGCATTGAGTGTGCATTCTGACATTGATGCTGTCTCCTGTTAAAGCTCTTTCTGAGGCTGAGAAGCCACGCTCAATGTCAGCACTACCATGAAAAAAAACAGGCTTCACTAACTTTGACACAACTGGGTATTTGGGATCCGCACCACTAATGTCTTGCACTCTGATGAACTGTTTTCAGTAAACATTATTCATTCTAGATCCTTCCTCAAATTCTCTTTGGAGTAATTTTCACTCATCCTGTTATGTCTGTTAGGACCTCCCCTGGCATGGCTCTTGCAACTTCTAATACTTGTTATACACTCTCCCCACCAAGTGTCTCAAGAGGACCAAGACAAGATAAACTTTTAAGGAGAGATAAACTGGAGGACTTCTTCAAAAGATATTTTACACTAGCAATGTAATGCTTCTGAGCCCTTAGAAAAAAGAAATTCCTTTCCTCCTCTTTCACATTCTGAAGCACTTTAGAAATTTGATCTCCAATCACAATATCAGCCAGAGGCAACAGTTTCTGAGGACTTATATCTTCCATTTCATCCATCTTCAAAGCTTGAATAAAAATCTCTTTGTAGATCTTACCCAAAATGGTTCTTATCAACAATTCAAGTTGAAAATGAAGGTTATGCATTAGATGTCCCTTCTCCTGAAGAAATTCGGTCACACGATTACATATAATTGCACTCAATACAACAAATATCACCTCATCCTTCATAGTTTCTCTTCTAAGTAAATGAACAATTTTCGTGTAGCCTGGTCTTTGTATCATATTTGGCTTCTTTATTGGAATGTAGTGAAGGAAATACTTTTGCACTGCAATTCGCTGTTCAAGCAACCTTTCAGCAGCTGTCTTTAGGCTTATCTACCTGCTTGAACAATGCTTGATGAAATAGTGAGTGGGAAGCTTCAAGTCTCCTTGAATTTGCATGCTGACCAACACTTAGGCCACTGATTTAAAAATCTTAATAGAAAAAACTAGTTCAGACATATCTTCCACAAGCTTCAAAGCTGACTCTCCCATTCTTCCAATATTGAATTCCTTAGCACCAGGCTATGTAACCAATGGTGTTGCGGTGGAATTCGATAGAACAGCGTTCCACTGCCTTTATGGATATTACGAAGGAAAGAAACTATATTCTGTTGCTAAGTGCTTAGAGGATTGCTATTGGTTATTTGATGGTAAGATTATCTTATTTGGTAATACTTAAAGCTCCAATTCTTTTCGCGATTTGAAATCAATATAATAGCAGCCGGCACCAGTCATGTAGCATCACATTACAATTGCCTCAAAATAAATATAAAAAGGTTTGATTTTGGTGGAAACAGGTGTCATTTAGAAGGGGGAGGGCAATTGTTCCCCTTTCTGAATGACGTTCCTGGTGTATAGGAAACTAATCTGGACAAGTTCCAACGCAAGACGAAATTTCACAATATGTACTAGGTTGACATTTGACTTTTTTTAGAGAAAAAAATTAATTTTTTAAATTGCACACTGAAAATTGTTTTCTCCAAATAGAATTTAGGAACTCAAACACCTGAAAAAGTGACAAAATGTTGAAAAAGTGAAAAAAAGTGACATAACAAAAAAGTGACAATAAGTGACTTGTTATAAGCCCTGTGTTTTTGATTCACCTACAAACTTTTTTCATGGGTTTTCAAGTCTATAAAGTGTATTACGTGCTTATCAAGAGTCGATCGGCGATTTGTATATCGCGTATTAAGAGTTGCCATTCAAGCAGGCCATTACCTGAATCATCCTCAATGCCGTACTCGTAAACAGTTTTATCGCCGATCGGCCACTAAAGTGGTCAGAAATATCGTGAAAAAATATCGTCATTTGAAAACTGAATTTTGTTTTCAAAGGAAAACAAGCACTTTCTAAGAACTATTGACGAAAAATAAGCACTTCACTTCTAAGGGCTCTTAGAAATGGAAAGTCAAAATAAGCAATTTTTAAGACCTGTGAGAACCCTGTACAAAGACGTCAAAAAGAAATTCCACATAAAGTAAGGAAAGCAAAAACCAGACTGCATGAAACTGTTTTACTAAAGAATGGAGTGACTACGCTGACGGTCTATCTCTGTAAAAGGAAAGAAATGTCCTGCTACTAAATACCTTGCATCTAAATGTAGAATCAAAATAAGAACCTTCCCGAAACAGTAGTTTTACAACAAAATCAAATGTAGAGTTGATATTATTAGACCAGATGATGCGTAAATATTATGTTTGGGCTGCTTCACATAGATGGCCAATGCATGTTTTCTATGAGCTGGATTTAGCAGGAACAAATACCTACATTATCAGCCGAGAATTGACTGGTAAAAATATTTCAAGGCATAGCTTCTTTTTTTCAATTAGCAGGCGTTAAGAGAGTTTCCATTTGAAGAGAAAAAAAAGCTCAAGATTACCCTAGGAGATTTCCAACACTAGCAATACCATCAAAGAAAAGACGTCAATGCTGGATTGGGACTGTGTAACAAAAAAGTGTAGTGTAAAAAATGTTCATATTATGTATGTGGAAAATACACTTTTAGTATTGAAAAAGTTGTATAAAAATTACGAATAGCACTAAAATGTGTTTTATTAAAAGTGGAAATTTATTAAAAAATATCAAATTTTTACAAAAATAATCTGTTGTTCATTAAAGTTCTTAAAAGATATAATTAAAAGTATCAAAAAGTAGCATAAAACATTTGCAATTAAAGTTTAATTCATTAAGCAGTCAATTTGACTGTCGTTGGCGCTTCTAGGTAGGGAGACAGCTCGGCACTTCTAATGCTTAAGTAAAGAACCAATGTTTTGGTACTATCACTCTAATTCATTGATTGATTGGATTCTGAACATGTCATTTAGTACCACATCAATTGAATTCAATATTGACTGCAGATACATGTAACACTTGATTAAATTAAGATCACGGTAGCCTGGTTAGAAGAGTTACGGATTTGCAACCGGAGGTTGTGACTTTGAATCCAACCAAACATTGTCATGTATAAAGGAAGGGGCTGGTGCTATTAAATACACTTTTGCTATGGCCTCAAATGTTCTCATGTTAGCTTGGTGTGGATGTTTGGAGAGTGGTGTGCCAGCTCAGGTGTGACCTTGTCAGCTGACCACGTTTCAAAATCACTTAGTGTTGTCCCAAGGAAATTTATCTTTGAGTTTGATCCCTGACTGCCACCATTGATCCCTGACTGCTACAAGACATTAATTAAATACTTGATTCAATTCCTCTCAAAGACATTCAAGAGCAATATGAGTTAATGGAACATTTCATTTCTTAAAAATAAATCAAGAGTAATTTCTATACATATTGAGTGCAAGACAGGTAAATGGAAGCAATTTTAGGGCAGTGGAACGTCTCATACCCTTCAAATGGTAAAAGATCGATATACTGATGTTCTATAGGCATATTACAACTATATAAATTCTCCCATTTGATTGTGCAATATCTAAGTGCTCTGAGGAGACATACAAGTGTGCATCACACCTTAAAAGGTAAATTTTTATTTTTTTTAAATTAACATTCCTACAAGGAGAGGTCTTTACCCATATTTTTTTGTTTGCAAAACCTATCTTATTCATCATGATTTTGAAAGAGTTGATTGTGCATTGAGAATTAAAATTTAAGACAAAGGATCAAACTACAGATTTTGAAATATTCAAATTCTTTATTGCATCAATGGCTCACAGGTCGCCCGCTTCACCAAACCTATTTGAACTCCGCCAATTATCGTACTTCATCAAATGTTCAATTTGTACTGATATATTCAATAGCATACTTGTTCATAGTTTGAAAAGAATCTCATATAGCTTTGACTTCAGCAAAAATCCTAACTTTAATTTTTTAATTACCAACCTCTGAATTCAATCTGCTGTAAATTGCTTTTTTTTTTGCTTCTTAAGTTCTAATTGTACTTCAAACGAAGCATTTTTAAATGTTATTTTGAAATGCAAGATTGTGGTTCCAAATTTTCAATTCAACTTCTTTTTCCCGAAGAAGTTAGACACTCCAGTGTAGCTTATAATGGACAGAAATGCCCTGTTGAAACTCTTTGTAACAGGCCAAAGGCAATGTGAGGAAAGTACCTTATCGTAAGTTCCCATTAAAATGTATCCCACAAAGGGCGATATCTAGTCATGCCCTCTCATTTGAGCACACAGGTGGTCGAGAAGATGAAAAAGTGACTGTTCGAAAATTCTCAGGGTTCTTTTTTTATCCTACGCCCAGCTCAAGGCCTTTCGGCCATACGCTGTCTTGCCGTCCAATATAGCGAATAAAGTCCTTGGGGAGAAGTATCCCTGGTGTCAATGTCCTGTAAACAAGAGCACTCTGCAAGGTGTTGTCTGTTCATAAAACCATCGCAACAAGGCGGACAGATCGGGGAGGTAGCCACCCCAATCTTATGTAGGTGTTGTTGGAGATAGTCCGGTTAAAAGCGGAAACAAGCCACTCCAATACCTCTTGGTAGATCAGTAGGGATTCTTCCCTTATTACTCAATAGGCAATCCCAACTCCTTCCCTGTATATTCCTCTGATACTGCAGTTTTCTTTGTTTCTTGAACTGAGATTTTGTGTAAGTCCTGCAGTTCCGCAAAGGGAGTGGTGGATAAGGTTGGGGCAGGGAGAGGGCCGATTTAGCCAATCTGTCAGCTTCCTCGTTACCCTTTATCCCACAGTGACTTGGAATCCACTGGAGAACAATCTCACCACCACCCTCAATGAGGCGACTGATAGTTTCTTTGTATTGTGCCTCTGCCATTGAATACACATGGTTTCTATCAGTAAGAGCCTGAATTGCTGCAGTTGAGTCGATATATAAAACAATTTTCTTATCCCTTCTAAAATTCTCAGGGCTGACACTTATGCTTGCATTTTGGTTTCTAAGATAACTCGAGCCAGACGCTTTCAGTACAGAAAGTTGTAATGAGAAATCTCAGGCTTGCCATTTGGAGGGTTAGTGATAAAAATACAGAAGGCAATTTAAAATATCTAATTTTAACAACTCAGCTTCTCTTGAACTAATTTCTATCTGAATATCAAGATTTGACAATATGTCCTTATTTTTCTTGTACACAAAGTCTCTAATCCAGATGTTTTGCCAAATGGCGTTTTTTTGTTTACTCCTTTCTTAACATCCTTCCGACAATTTTTAAAGAACAAGGATTTAAACCTGGACCTAATTGATGAAACAACGCAAAATAATATATTCAGAGTAAATACCACGCAAAAATTAGAAGATTTGCAAGTAAAAAAATTTATTGCTAGGTATTAAATAGGTTTTTTCTTTCTAAAAATTATTCCTATTTATATATCTGCTATTTTACTATTGCAAACGCAAAATTAGTGCAGGGAGGGGTTTAAATTAAGGTTTTTAGGACAGAAAAATGCAAATAATCCGATATCCGGAATGGCCGAAGTCCGGAGGATTCCGGATTTTGTACTGTATATACTAACTTCTTATGTCTTGTAAATATATCATTTGCTTTTTTAAAGTAAAAATGTGTTCTCAGATCAACAGGCCTCAACAATTTGAATAACTATTGACATCAAATGCAAAATCTGACTTCTATAATTTTATATTTAATGAAAATTGTGACATGGATTGGCGTTTTAATAAGGCCTACCCTCCTAAATGAAGGCAGCCACATTTTGCAAGATTATTTCATACCAGTGGTTTTAGAACTGCTTTGGAAAATGGCTGACTGGTTCATGGTTTTTCACAACCAAATGCAAGCCTGCTTACCCCTCAGGCATTTGAGCTTCCCTGTTTCAAAGACTATTGTTTAAAAAGACTTTCTACAGGCCTAACCAGAAAAGAATGTCAACCAAAAAAGAAATTTTCCTTAAGTTTATATTATTGAATGATTGTACCTATAAAGATCACATGTCATTGAAGTATTTACTCTCTCCCCAAAAGTTGAAAAACACAAGCCAGATTTCAACCAGAATGAAATATTTATTTAGTAAGTGTGGTACACATGAAGATAGAAATAATATCAAATGTAGAGGGACTCCTTCAATCAAACTAGAATTTCAGACAGGTCATAAATTAATAAGATGTAGAGCTCTTCTGGATATGTTCATACTAATACATGGTGTATCATGTCATGGAGTTCTTATGCTAATCACTGCGATGTCAAAATACCTCACTACTAGATAGGACCTGCTATGGTGTGATGGCTTTCACATCATTATTACAGAAGTTACACAACAGTGTGCTGCTCAACAGTAAACTGAGAATGGCTACTAAATTGACAAATTTTGCTTCTGCCTTGGGCAGATGATTGCAGTATTTCTGTGGTTATTCTCAGTTTACTGTCGAGTAGCACAAAAGTGCAGGAAGCTATCACTTATGTGGCAACATGTCTAGTGTAGTGACACAAGGTAGTTTGACAACCCAGTGATATGTCTAGTAGAGCCTACAACCTGTTTTGCCTTTCACAGCATGCATACAGAAGGGCTGTTATGCCCAGTCATATGCAGTTTGCCTCACCAAGGGATGGCTTCAGTGTTAAAACCTGGCCAGAGATCTCCAGATCTGTCTCCCATTGATTATGCTAGGCTCTGTTAGATGACATGAAACTTGCCCCGTTTCAGCCTCCTCATAAACTTTATTTACAAACTTTACACATTCTTACAGCATTTTTCAGAACTAAAACTTCAACTACAGTATTTCCAAGCCACTTAACCACTAGACCAATCGGTTTAGTGGTTAAGGTGTTGGCCTCTGGATCGGAAGGTTCCTGGTTTGAATCCGGGGTCAGGGCACGGACATAAATGTGATGTCCTCAATTAGGGGTAATGATGGCCACCCACTGGGTGCTCCATTACAATTGGCTCATCGATTCTGGCCTTTAGTGACAAATGATCAGTGATCAAGTGTCTGCCATAAAAAATAAGTATTTTCAAATCGTTGTCATTCTTAAAAAGCTTTATTCTTAGTGCATAAATAAACACAAAATAGGTGGCACTGCTTAAAAACTGAATCTAACACTCAATTGCACCCCTCATGGAATATAGAAAATCTGGAGCGGTAGCTACAATATGCTTCGCATAATTTGTGACAGGATAGCATGACTCCATGCCACACCACAGTGGTAAAGCTCTTTCTGGTAGTAATACATACAACTTACTAATGGCTTTTCTCATATAATTCTATGAAGGGAGTCACTTCAGATTTGATATAATTTTTTATCTTATGTACATTACATGCTAACTTGTCATCAACTCATTTTCACCTTTTCAATGAAAAGGGTTTGCAGTTTTAGAGTGCAACTTTGGTTGAAAGTCTGATTTTTATTTCCAATGCTGAAAATTCATTCATTTCAAGATCAGAGGTCGCGAATATGAATATTTACGAGCCATGTTGCTAAACAAAATCTAATTTACAGGCACAGCATATATAAGATTTAGTTAGTTCTTCCCACAGTGGTACTCAGACTCAATTAGATCACTTAGCCTCAATTAGATCACCAAATGTAAAGAACATATGGTTACTGTCAATACTTGAGACTGACCAACTGAGTACATTAAGATTTTAAGGTGTTCTTTAAATTTCTGTACCTGCTGATGAATCAAATTTTATTTTAAAATATTTTCCTATTCATTTAATGTTTTTGTCCATTTTATGATGAGAAGATAAGCTGCGACATAGCGGATGTTCAGTCAGTGATATATCTAGTCCCTTGTTGCTTTTAATCAATCTGTATTTTCCATCTTTTGTAATTTAATTTTTAGTCTAGTGGACATCCATTTTGTTTCACACATATTACAAAATAAACCTATCAATACACTTCATACTAGTCTTTCTGCTACAAACAAGATAGTAAACTGAAGTACATTTATTAAACATTAATCGTCTCTTGTCACAGCAAACAATGCTGTACATATTTCTATACTGATGTAAACAAATTTCATAAAGGCAGCATGGCATGTGATTGCCATCAAAACAATTGGGATAATTTATTGGAAAATTGCTAGTTATCGAATACAGGGCTATGTAAAAAATGAAACCAGATTTCATGCTTCAGAATTTAAGAAAAATGATGACCTTACTTGAAGAAAAAATTTTCAGACCATGGAGCAGGCTCTTGGTCCTCAAGTCGTTCCAAATGAAATTTGTAGACACAGAATCCAGATTTTCCTTGGGTTGCATAGTACTTGACAACTTTATAGAGACCTTAAAATTAAAAATTATCAAATGGCATTTTTCCTGAGGTAATTTGAAATTTGACAATTTCTGTTGCAGTAAGATCTAAAACAATTTCAGTTCACTCAAATATTTGGATATCTAAAGAATATTGTTAAAAGAAATAAAGACAAGCTTTTAATTTTCACTTAACAGGATTCTAATTCTGGCAGTTAACATAAATTGCACTAACCCACCTTAATAAAAAAATATTGTAACTTCACGAGTCAATGTATATTCCATGAATGACAACATATTTGCAAAGGCATTTTGAAAAATGGTAGCAATTTGTTTTGCAGTGGAAGTAATCATAGGGTCAGGTGGGGTAAAGTGGGAGTATATTGAAAAACACCTCTTTTTTCTCTTTTTAAATTAAAATATTTAGTTAATTATTTTTGAGACATATATTGAGATTATGGCAAATATTATTATTTTAGTTTCAGAAACTGGCAAGTTTAATGCTTACAAACTATCTTGTTTATGCTTATTGCACATCGTATGTTATTTCAAGCTGCTGATGAACTTTCTTCTAAAATCATTATTAACTGGCTAAAACTATTAATTTTAGTTCAGACTTGTAGAGGAACATCTAAGGAACAGATCTACATAGAAAGATAATAATAAATTTTATAATTCTATTTATTATGAGCTGTTTTCTGAGGTGGGGTAATTTGGGGATATGGTTAGGCTTAGCAAATGTTGTACGATAGGGATACTTTTTACCTCTGTGTTAACTTTTGTAAATGTCTAATGCACAACCATTAGATGTTGGAGTGTTTTCTCCTATGAAAAAAGCCTGGAAGGAGATTTTAAAACATTGGTTTAGAGAAAGCAAATTACAAAATGTTTGGAAAGCATCATTTCCATTTCTCTTAAAAAAGGTGTTTGAAAGAACGAAGCCGGTAAATGCAGTAAAAGGATTTAAAGGAGCTAAACTTTAACCTCTGAACAAAAAGACCACCCAACACCGTATTCTCATTACAGAAAAGAGAAACAACCAAGAGCACTGTATCTTCTGAAGCAGTTTCTCTCGACTCACCTTTAAAAGATTTAAAGAAAGCAATACTGCAAACTCTCTCCCACTCCATCTGTAAATACTGTTTTAGCCATTGAGATTTCAAAGAAAAAGAGTACAGAGCAAGAGTGGCGTGGTTTTAACCAATGAAAGGGTTTTGGAAAGGTTGGATATATTCTCAATTCGAATTTGGCCGAATTTGACAATAAGCATTGTCTGGTGTTGCAAAGCAAACCAACACCATGGGCAATGCTGTGATGGCTGTTATCCAATAGACTATGAATTCCCATTTGGTCTGCAAAGCAAACCAATACCACGGGCAACTACATTATGGCTGTTTTCCAATAGTATACACTAATTTTAGAAACTAACCCCCACCATGAAGTAAAGTGGGGCTATCAAAACCATGCTCTTTTAAATGTATCACTGTGAGAAAACAATCTAACAAAATTGAATGATTTTGCTTCATGTTTAAACTATATGAATCCAATGTATAAAAAATGCATCAAAAGTTTCATTAAAATAAATTTAATAGTTTGGTTTGAGGGGCTAAAAAAAAGCTTGTTTTTAACACTACTTTCCCCCACCTGACCCTATATTTCTTTTGCTCAAGTATTAGGACATTTAGGGACATTAAAACAAGCTGCACATTTTTACTTAACCTAAAGGTTTAATGCTGGCAGTAACCATTTTTAAGAATTGTAATAAGACATTAAGATAATATCAAAGTAGCAATACTAAAACTAGAGTAAAGGAATATAAAGTATCAATAGCAATATCCAAGGCAAGAAAAAAATAAGGCTTACTTACACTGTAATGGGAATTTTCTTTCCATTATAATCTGAACATACTTGTGTCTAGATCTATTTTGTTTAATGATAGGGAAAATCATATCTTTTAACCATAACAGGAAAACAAAATAAAATGCAGAATATTTTTCAATCACCCATTTCAGTGTTATGACAAAACTTACCATAAATTTATCTGAACATGTAGCCTGGCATGAACATCTTCTGATGGTATTTACTAATTGCCATCATATAAATTAAGCTTAGTAATCCACTGTTGCAAGACTTTTCAAAAGCCATAATAGATGAACAGCTCTAGCAAACAAACTTTAGAGGCCATCTATGTTCATCTTCACAAGAGTACATGATCAACTGTACTTCATTCACAGTGTGACACCCCGACTTGTCTGCAGCACTATTAGTGATGTTAGTCAATGTGGCCATTACTTTATTTACAATTGATGTGTTAATGTCTGTGAGTAAAGAAAACAATTAAGATTAAACAAAAGTACTACCGTCATATCGATACCCCTCGAGTGGAGCAAATTCACTTTGCAGCTTATAGCCTCGAAGGACACGTACAGGAACGTTATTTTCAATATTCTTCGTCAGGGCAAGATTACCCCTCTCCAAAACCTGATCTTTAGATTGTGGTGCAGTTCTTAAATTCTAGAAAGAAAATTTTAGGATCAAATGCTTTTTGAAGTTCAGGGAACATTTTAATGTGACATAAAACTTTAGCTACTATTTTATGCATCTTACAGACATAACTTCATTTTACAGATTAAAGTAATAGATATAATACTGGAGTTCACAACCTAGGTATCTAGTCTAGAATGAAATCTACCTGTACACCTTGAGAATTTATTTAAAACTTTAGAAGACAAAAGTTATTCAATTAGCTTTACGAATTTTTAGGCGTAGCCTTTCTGTGTTACAGAACGCTATAATTTTCTCACTTTTGAAATACCCTTGGTGGAAAATGCTAAAATTTTAAATGGTACTTAGATCTTACAGTAAATGCTGTTTAGAGAAACATGGGGTTTTTTTGAAGATAGGAGAAAAATATTTTGAAACTAGAAGTTTTAAGGTAGAGGGCCCTTATAAGTTAAATCTCATTTTCAACACATCTGGACTTTCAGTCTTTGATATCACTAGAGCTATCAGTGAATGTTGATTTAAGAACCAATTACATATTACACAAAATATTTATTAAACATACATAAGTTTTGAAGAAATGCTTGCTTATTTATTTTTTTTTCTCTTCCAATCATATTTTAAATTTACATAACTTTATCGAAACTACACTCAATACTTGACCTGGCCTTAAGCTGTTTGTTTGCATCAGAATGTCTTAAATAAGGTTTTCCCCACAGGAATGTCACTTGTTTATAATTCTTGTAGTCAAATGGAAACACATTTTAATATAAGAAAATGGCTGTGTTCAGGTGGGACTGTTGTAAGTGACAATACTTCCTAGGAAAAGTTTCATTCCTATCCAGAGCTCAGAATTGTCAACATTGCCTAGAGCTGATTATGTGGATAATTGACAAATTTTATTGATTTCATTTTGATGAGACTAATCATCAACTGGAGTAATAACATATTCACAACTGTCTTTGGTCCTTTTGGTATTGTGAATACACTGGGATTGAAAAAAAACAATAGGGAAATTCATGGGAAAATTAGTTCATGAAGAAATCGAAATTAGATATCTGTAGATCTGTAGAGTGAAATTCTGCATGATTTCATGGAACTGCCTGAAAGTGTAAAAGGACAAAAACACCAAAATTCAAAAGAAATGGCCAGTCAAATTATTGATTAACTGCCCCAAACACCAAACTAATGCCAAATGTATGAAAAAATTAGCAATTTAACTTTTTCTTCAATGCTTTGCGGTACATTTGTAATTTTTTTGTATGCTAGTGCTAAAGGTCTTTATTTATGAGTTGAGCATCATTACATGAATTCATGTTAGAATTATTTTAAACTAGAATTAGTTTAGAACTTATTCCAATGTTTTCTATCACAATTGGCATATTGTGGTGGCAAAATCTGAAATTGGGAGTCACTTGAAAATAAAAATCGCTGAAAAACACTTCAAGGATCCTATTCTTTAAGTTAAAATAAAATTATGGCCTTATGCCCTCAAATTTTGTTTACTTTACTAAAATACCAAAATATTTTGAAAATTGTTTGTTTAATTGTTCACTTGTTTTAACAAATTTAAGACAAAGATTAAAATAAACTTTTGTTGACAACCATACAATGGCAAAAATAAAATAGCTCCAAACACAGTATGTCCTGTATCAGAGTTCACATGGTTAATGAATGTGATCCAGACAGGTAGAAAGGAGGTAGTTAATTAACGTCGCACTATAACAACATAACTGATGTTAAGATTTCTTCAATTTGTTTTCCCCATCAGTTACTTAAACAAAATATGCATTTTTTAAAGCATATATACAATGTCAAATATAATAATTAGTAATTTACCCAAACATGATGCCAAGTTTCCCATTCCATCTATTTTTCATAAAAAATTGCAGCAAGAAAATCATTTCGACCTTTTAAGTTTGAAGTATTAAAATTTCATGACTGCTTTCATAACATCAAAATAAATATGAAATCATTCAATCTAACAATAGCTGTTTTAACATTATGACAGTACTCTTTCAAAGCTACAACTTTCATACAAAGAAATTCCAACACCATTCCTTAGAAATGTACATAGCTAACATAGTCCTCATATTTTTCATGTAAAATTCATACAAAGTAAAACTACACTCCCTATAACCCTTTTAGCCATTAGGAGTTGGCACTTTTAATGCAATAGAACAGAAATGCTCGTTTTAAATTATTAAAGTAAAACAGATTGCTGGCAGATCTGAGATGGTGACTACTGTTTGTAGTGCCTAAGCAAAAAAATTGAGTTTGCTAATCAGAGATTCCTATTGAATTCAAGTCAGGTTATAACAGCTTCATTGTGACCTTTATCTCCATGTTTGTCAAAAACAAAACATGCTTTCATAAACAGCAACCATTTGAATAAATATAAATATTCCAGTTTAAATTGACTTTAACTACATTTTTAAGGTTGATAAGCTCTAAGGTCATTTTTTTGCAACATGAGGGGTAAATTCATAAGAGCCTAGATTTCCAAGAAAAGGATAAAACGTAATTTTGATGGGAGATCCATTATAACACGCATACTTCTGCATTGCTTCAGGTTTTATTAATAAATCTATACTTTCCAACTACTAAATTATCAAAGTATAATTTATTTGATATCAATGGCATTCAATTATTTCTATCCTAATGAGCATGTTTCTTCACAAATTGAAATAGCAAAACATTACTTTCATCTCAAAATATAAAAGGTTTTATAACAAATTTAGCTGGTTTCAACTAACTTTTGGGTGTTGATTTAAAATTTACCCTTAGAAAATGGCCACCACATCAAGTTTTTTAGTATTCAGCTTTATTTATTTGCTGTTTTTCAAATTAAGTGCTTAGTAAAGTCTTGTAAAACACCACTAGATATTGTCATTACCATTTTAGCAACATGTTTTTTATGGGTGACAACACAGATTTTTCACTGGTAGAGAATATGTAACCCCAAATAAGCTAATATTGTTGCATTTTTGATCATAGGAGAAAAAAGTTATGAACAAAATATTGGAACAAAGGAAGCATTGCAGATGTATTAAAGTTTTGAATAGGTTTTACTATGTGTATGCACTATAATATAAATCTCAGAATCATTCATTGGCAAAGCCTAAAGAAAGTCCAAAACAAGCTAAATTATCCTGTTTGAGAAATGTCTTTTGAAACAATAGGCTGAATTTCAGGTTCCGGACTTCAAGAGAGGAACCTGGTAGCTAAGAGCTCAAAGTGTGTTAGCTCAATTCTGCTTTAAGAAATAAGAAATATTGGGTAGATGCACAAGTTTGTCCTGATATTATATATATATATATATATATATATATATATATGTGTGTGTGTGTGTGTAACAAAAAAAAAAACATTTAATTAATGTTGTATGTGCCATTTTGTTAGATGACCTTTCTTCATCTTTGCAGTAGCTGCATAATCCAGCACTCTTAGAAGTTGAGGTTTCTGACTAAAGAACTTATCCAGGTGACAAAACTTTCTAAATCACTTACGACACATAAAATTGTCAACAACACCCTCACCATATGCAACACATATCTTCTTTTGCACCTGCAAATTTGTTGCCTTTCCAGAAATAAAAACACAATATGGCAAAAATGCTCCTTATTTTCTGCCAATTTTAACAGAATTTTAAAACACTGAAATAAACTTTCAAACATCGAAACTACACGCATGATGTAACTAACACTTTGGTTTTGCAATGCAATGTCATCTAGTGCCAAAAACGGTACAAACTTTTGAATCAACACAATAATGCAAGTCTATCAAAAACAGTCATGAGTTAAGTATTCAGTTGGTAATGAATAACCTTTGGATTGGTTTTAGTGCCCTTTAAATCTCTTCCACCTTCACCAGTGTACGAGAAGCTATCACCAAGATCAAAATCGTCTTCATAGCCACCCGATATGGCCAGGGAGTAACATCCAAGAGAAGGATTACCATGAATGCCAGCAACAGTAGGCCTATATAGAAATCAAAGTTGGTATTAACTTTCCACCTAATTAGAGAATGATAAATTATGATAACTAGACATTTGAAATTTTCTACATTTAAGAAAATCTAAAAGAAAATATATTCCAATAATCAGCACTAAAAACACATGTTGCACACTGATATTGTCTAGCAAATTATACTAACCAAATTTTTACTAAAATATGAAAAATATTTTTAGTTTTTCCCATGAGTTGCTTGTGCACTAAACATTTTCCACACTTAATCTTTAGGGGGAAGGTATTATTGCAGTTCTATAAAACATAAAATCCAGTTTTAAGTTGATTTCTTGCTTCTAATTATGCCATTTTTCTTCAAAATATGTATTAATGATAGCTTCAAAATCACGAAAAGTGATTGTATGATTAATGATGTTTTTAGTATATTCAGTACCTTTGTCGACTTTTTACATTACCTTTGATCCCAACATGGGACAGAATCCAACAAAAAAGGTCAAATGCATATTTTGATGCAAATAAATATTTTTCTCTGAATCTATAAAAAGGATGACTGGAATGATCAGGATGTTTCAATAATTATATTATCAAGTGCCTTACAAAGCTACTATGCCGACCAACCGGTCTAGTGGTAAAGGTGTTGGCCTCTGGATTGGAGGGTTGCTGGTTCGAATCCGTGGTCAGGGCATGGATGTAATTGTGCTGTCTACTGTTAGGGGTAATGACGCCCCCATCCCCCAATTGCAAATGACCATCGTTAACGCAGCCGTGACCAAAGGCATTAGGATAATGTACCTCTTTGCTACAAGGGGAAAAAATGCTGCTATTTCGGCACTAAAAATTATACACGAGTGAAGTTAGTCATCAATAAAAAATGCAGCCCCTACATAGTCGGATTTATATCTGTCAGTGCAAATATGTTTAAGATCATTACAATTTTTTTTTCATGCTTTGCAAGAAGTTGCTTGTCCATGTTCAAGGTAAGTGATTTATTGAAGTTTATGAATGGATTTTGGTAACTAAAACCATGATCCTGCTAAGGAAGCTATGAAATTTCAGATCCATTGATCAAATTCTAGATTCTACTGTAGAAAGGAGGTATAAGAGATTTCTTGGCATGGTAAAGGGGTATGAAATATGGAATACGATTTGAGGAATATAATGGGTGATGAGCAAACTGTTAACTAATAATGAAGGGATAGTGATTGCCATCTAGACTCCAAAGGTTCAAGATTGTCAACCTATAAAATATTTATAAAACTTCATAAAGCTCCTGGGTATAATTGTAATGCTATGTGTGAATGGCATTCAGTGCTATTAAAGCCACTTTCCTAATAGAATCATACACCTCACAGCCATTATCTAACTTAAATCATGTTTGTTGGTTGGTTGGATTAGGTTTTCATGGTGCAAGGGTAATATTTGGCCATGCTGTGCCAAACACAAGACAGATAACATCAAATAATTGACATACATAAGGAAATTTTTAGTAGTACAGAAGAGAGAAATACACCCAGAGGAAACGAACCGACAGGAATTGAACCACAATCATATCAAAGGCCTATAAAATTTTAGCATACATGTTCGATCAGATTCCCATGATAATTTCAATAAAACTTCTCATATATTGAGATTTTTGATTGTTTGAATGATTGTAAAATACAAGGTAAACAAAAAACATTAGCTTGTCGAATACTACCCCTAAAAATTTTAAATGATTCACTACATTGATTGAAATATTATTGCAAAATATTGCTGGATCCACATCTGTTCCTCGTGCAGTTTCATGTAAAGATGTTTAATAAACAAATATCTTCCTGTGCATGAAATTTGCAGGTCATCAACATAAATGCTACCTTTAACAGAAGGCAATTGAGAAATAATATTGATTTCATGAAGAATAGTGATACCCATAAAATTGTTGGAAGGTTTTGGTGTTTTATGGCACAATAGAAGAGTTCATTTGATTACACCCACAGAAGATTTGCATACAAATCAGGGTATTGTAAAAAGGTTATGACAGGAAAAGTTTGTCCGATACTTCTAGAAATAGCCGAAGTGATTAAGACTTAATATCAAACAAGAACAATCACCCAAATAAAGCATTTAAACAGGAAAATCAGCAAAACAGAAGTTGAATGTAGAAAACCTGAATGATAAAATGAAAAAGAAAACTGATTAAAATAAGTACTTAAAGGAAGTATTTTTAATGCCTATAATAGAGCCTATTGCTAGGGGGAGACAAGCTAACAAGGTCAAGTTATGGAAGAAATTAAGGGATTGTGATCCTTCATCTCAGAAGATAAGTCATGCCAAAACCTGTAATTTTTAGCAGTACTAAAAAAATATGATTGACAATGAAGTGTGCATGTATTGCTGATCATGATGAATTGGAATCATTGTAGTTGGATTAACAGTAACTGTTTTTTAATTATTTTGGATTCAAAGTTTTAAAAGATTGCTATTTTGTGACAATAAAAATGACATGTAACTTTGTAAATAAGAGATACATGAAATAAAAACAATGAATTATTTCATTTGTTTCATTCAATCATAAAATTATATAACCAGACCATACCAATAAAAATACCAATTAAATAGTCACAGATTTGTTTGAATTTTTTATTATAAATACACATGGTAGTAGGAACCTCAAATCTGAATTTGTAAACTATTTTTCCCAATATTAGTCAAGATACAGGCTTTTGAAAATAGATCATTTTTACCAATTGGCGGCCATCTTGGATTTTGCAACAATGTCTCAAAAGGTAATAACTTGAGACCTAATGGTTCAAATTCAGTAATTCGGGTACCAATTTGAAGCTATTTATATCAGAAGTGTATATATAATGCCATAAAAACAATCAATTTACTTTGTGATACTTTTATTACATGTGAAGTGGAAAAATCACCTTCAAAAAACAGTTAACTGTTATAGGCCACCAAAAAAATGGGACACAATATTTTTCTTTTAAACTTGGTAAAAACACTAAATAATATGGTTACCTTAAGTTTAAAAAAATCAGGATGGTAATATGTCACTTCAACTGGCAATTACTTTTTAATCATATAGAATGTCAAGATTTATAAAAATCCATGGTGCTGTAATATGCTAATAAAAGACTTCCTAAAAACCACACTTTAACCATTCTTATGTGAATTAGAAGTAATAATTGAAAAAAGATATATTCTAAACCAACTATTTCTGTTATACAAAAAAAAATATCAGTTATGTGTACATGATCAAGTTATGTGTACATGATCAATGTTTCATTGAGTAGTGAGTTTATTCCTATGAAATTCAATGATTTCTTCAAATGATTTGGAATTTTAAAAAAGAAGATTGTGTAGTCTATATAAATACTGTTATATCTTGCAATAAAGGAATAAGAGTGTACTTCAAGTCCAACAAGACATTTAATAATTATAAATTGACATCACAATTGACAGGCAAAGGATGATCCAAGCAGCGTAAAGACTCAGAGGCAACTGGATCAATTACTGTGTACTACTATAAAAGATTACATCAGCCAGTTGTAACTGATTAGAATATATATACTAGAAACAGTAATGTAAACACATGGCATCATAAATCTAAATGCTGTGATGAGTAATGTATAAACATTCGTGATGAACAGCACTCATAATATACACACTTAATATAAAACACTTAAACGAAGTATAAGAATATATATTCGGAACCAATTATTTCTGCTATACAAAAAATATCAACTATGTGTCATGTAGCTGGCTGGTTGTACTTGATGCAAATCTTGAAATGGTTGCTTGTGATGCATCATCTATTTTCTGAGTTATTGAAACCAAAGTATGATTCAATATTGATCATAAACTATCTGAGAGATGTAGTTATTCCTTTGAGAGCTTGTTTCTGCAGAAGTGTTCAAAGTACTGGCATGTTCAGTCAAGAGATGGAATGTTTTGTATGCAAAAAACTCAATGTTTCATTGAGTACTGAGTTTATTCCTATGCTTAAATTGTCTTCAAATGATTTGGAATTATTAAAAAGAAGATTATGTAGTCTAATTACAGATGATAAAGTTTATGCTGGTGGAAGTATCTGTATTGTTCACAAAGATAAATATTTAAAGTAGTACAGTTTAAAGCAGAGAACATGTTGTGATCTATTTAATAAACATCAAGGAAAAGTTGAAGCAAAATCACTAAAAAAAATGTCTCTGAATTTATCTAAGATGTATTCAGATGTACTCATTCCTGGGGGGGAAAATTGTGCATTTCGTGTTATTCTTCATTGAATTCATCACTTAGTGAGTCAGAGAGATTCCTACTGTTGATATGGAAATCACCAGTGATGAAGATTTTCGTGTATCCACAATAGTGATGGAACAATTGAATAAAAGCTGTGAAGTTTTGGATTTATCACCAGTAAAGGTTAGTAGATTTAGCTCTAAGAGAAAACTTAGTTACATGCATAATAAAGTTAAGAAAATAAATTCTTGTGTTGCTAGTAAAGCAGCTGCAGTATTAGGTGTTGAAACAACTAGTGAGTCACAAAATTCAAAAGACATGACATGTAAGGACTGAATATCTATGATGAAATAATTATGGGTTGAGTTTGGAAATGTGTCATTAAAAGAAAAGGTACAAATTCTGACATTAATTCCAGATTCATGAACAGTTGAACAAACTAAGACTTATTTCAAAACCACAAAGCATTTAGTAAAAAAGGCAAGAAAATTAAAAGAAACAGAAGGGGTGTTATCAATGCCTAGAGGAAGAAAAAGTTAAATTAAGTTTGGATACTATAAAAAAAAATTACTAATTTTTATTATGATGATAATTACAGTCGTATGTGCCAAGGGAAAAAAGATTACACATCTGTTCCTGGTGAAAATGGGAGGGTACTAAAACAAAAAAGATTGATTTTGGATAATTTAAAAGAATTATACGTTGCATTTACAGAGCAATATAAAGAATTAAAAATCGGGCTCTCTAAATTTTGCTCACTGCGTCCAAGAGAATGTGTGATAGTTGGAAGCAAAGGCATTCATTCAGTGTGTGTCTATGAATACCATCAAAGTATTAAACTTATGCTTCATGCTATCGATATTGGCGACTATATATCATTGTTAAAAAAACTAGTGTGCTGCACTGAATCGGAGAAGTGAATGGTGCACAGGTGTGAGTTGTCCGTGTACAGAAATTCTTAAAGAAGAACTAATGCTTTCCACTGAATTAGAAGATTGATAGAATTAATTTCAAACAGTGGGTGAAAACTGATGGTGCAGAGTTGAAAACATAAAGCATATGTCTACCAAAGCAAGCCTTCAGCGTCCATATAAAGATCCACTACTGAATGCATTTGATTTGTATAAGTTTGCAAAAGTATCAACTAAAAGAATCAAAACTTTTTTTGTAGCAAAATCTGAAATGGAAATTTTTAGCTGTCGATTAGCAGAGAGGTATGAAAAGGCAGATACGATCAAAGGAACAAGGTCTAATCACAGCTTTATGCCTATAAACAAAACCCAGTTATTAGTTTCCAGGGTATCAGGTTCTGCAACAACATTTGTTGCAACTATGGGATCCAAAGAAACCATCACACCACTGACACTTCACAATGAACAATATGTTGCATGTGCGTATGGAATTAATTGGTTTATTCGAAAGATTTTAGAATGCTGCGAGGAAAACAATGACTGTAAAATAATGTTTATGCATCCTCACGGCCCAAGTGCATCATATGTATGGCCAAAACTTTTATATGTATGTTGGATTCCATACGAACACGTAATAAAAACTTACTTTTCCCATGACTACTGCAGGAAGAACTTATCCTCTCGCACCTGATGAAAACAAATCCATTGAACTATTATTCAAAAACTACTTTTAGATAAATTAAATCCATTGGTTTTAACTTTGAATGTTAAATACATTTTAATGGTACCCTCAGCAGTTTTTGTACATTATTTGATTTTTTAAAACAGTATTTGTAAAAATGATTGAAACACTGCTTGTCAAACTTTAAACATATATATGTTTAAAATCCATTTATGTCTCTTGCGCAAATATTATATATATGGGGGGGGGGTACAAAATAATTTTTTTTACTTAATATACCCACTTTATTTAGTGTTTTTACCAAGTTAAAATGACAATTTTCAAAAGCCTGTACCTTGGCTAATCATGTGTAAAATACTTTTAAAACTTAGATTTCTGTCTTACTACTATGTGTATCTATAATAAAAAAAAATTTAAATATGTGACTATGGTGCAACAACTTTTTTTTTAAAGGGCTGCCTTCATGTGGAATGACCCACATATGTATACATGTTTAAAATTCATTTATGTCTGTTATACAAATATATATTACCATCCTGATATTTTTTTCTTAAAGTGTGCCCATATTATTTAGTGTTTTTACCAAGTTTAAAAGAAAAATACTGTGTCCCATTTTTTTGTAGCCTATTACAGTTAACTGTTTTTTGAAGGTGATTTTTCCACTTCACATGTAATAAAAGTATTACAAAGTAAATTTATTGTTGATTTGGCATTATAAATACACTTCTGATATAAATAGCTACTAATTGGTACCAGAATTACTGAATTTGAACCATTAGTTCTCAAGTTATTACCCTTTGAGACATTGCTGCAAAATCCAAGATGGCCACCAATTGGTAAAAATTACCTATTTTCAAAAGCCTGTATCTTGGCTAATATTGGGCAAAATAGTTTAAAAATTGAGATTTGAGGGTCTTTCTGTAAAAAATGCTGATAAAAAATTTTAAAAAATCTGTGACTATGGTGCAATTTTTTCTTAAAATGGCTGTCTTCATGTGGAATGACCCTACTGCAACTGGGTACAATGGAATGATTCTCGATATGACAGCTTATTTCCATTTATTCAAAAATACATAAATTTGAATAAAATAATTTTGAATATGGAAAAAATGACAATTCACAAATAAAAACAGAAATTAAAATGATCATTTACACACATTCAATTTGCAAAACTAATTCACATGTTGGATAAATGGTTCTTGTATAAATGGAGTAATGTAATATTGGAGAAAATTACAATTCAAATAAAAACAAATTAAAATCACTTGAAAATATTCCATTTGCAAAACTAATTTGTATGCGAGATTCCCCTTCTCATTGATTGGTTCGGGTTTTATGGCACACGGTCTAAAATTGAGTTTTCTTGTAAGCATTGTGAAAATAATCATTAGGTTGGTTTGAAAACTTTTGACATTATCCGAAATGAATCAGTTTTAACATAAATAATTGTTTTAATTATTTTTAAATAATTAAATCAACAAATTCATTCCACTTAAATAAATTTATAAATTAAATACTAATGAAAGCAAATACCACTTAGGTTTTCAAGGTTGCTAAAATTCAGCCACAGAATTCCAATGAAAAAACACAAGACAATAAAACCATTTATAAATTCCTTTTAATTTTTTACTATTAAAAAACACCAAATATAAGATGTTGAGGAGTTCTTATTTGAATGGAATCTAAAAACAATTATTAAATTTGAATTCAAGTATACAAGTATATTCCATATTAATTCAGGCAGGAGAGGGTTACCTTCAGTCACAGATGATTTTGAATTTAACATGTTAAAATTCAGAAAAAAGTAAGAAACCCATATTTTTTGTTTGGTTCAAAAATTCCTGGCCTAAGATAAAGGCAGTCCAAGATGGAGCCTCAAGCGCCATTTCTTACTTGCGATTTTCGGCAAAATTTTTAAATGCTCTACCTCTGGAATAGTTTAAGATATTTTATTGCGTTTTTTTATTTGAAAGATATTATTTCTCTGCCTCAAAAGATATCCTCTGTTGGGAAATATGCCTCCAAATTCTCTTGCTGCAGCCTTCTGTACACAATAGAGTTCTACATTCCCTAAAAAGGAGAACTTCCACTTTTGAGTTTAACAGGTTTTATAAACAATGATCATGTTTTAGCTTCCGCGGCTAAGCTTCTTTTTAAAGTTATTTATCTCAAAAGTAGCAATCTAAAAAATTCTGGGAATTTTACAGGAGTTGTATATACAAGAGTACTGCATATCATATTCCTGAAAAGGAGAACATGCCACTTTGGTTCTGGAATCTTTCATATTTTATTTTAAGAAATCCATTTTCAGATCAATGTGCTCAATATGATGGAATAAAAATGATGAATTAAACAAAGTTGGAACAATTAAATGTTTTTATTCTTCTGGATTTTCTTTACATAGAACCTTTGAAATCATTAAAGAGCTTCTGGAACAATGTAAAAAGCTACCAGAATGTAACAGAACCTTCTAAAACACTCTGGAACCATCCAGATAATTGTGTGCTTGGCCTAGCACATATAAAAGAAGGACAAATGAATTCAATTTAGTTGTCAACAAGCAAAGAGAGCAGTTCACCAAAATTTGTGGCCCAACAGTAATTAAAGTAAGCTTTTGTGAGATTCAGCTGATTGAGTTGTATTGTCTTTTGTCGAAAGGACCGAGTTTGAAATGTCTTCGGACTGGGGCCTCAGGAGAGTGAAGTGTGCTGACTATTTGCATATCCATAAAAGAGTGATATACAAGACTAGCAAAAAAAAAGACTTTCTTTAAGTTGGGAATAAGAGTGCTACTTTCAAGATTGTTTCTAAGTGAAGAAGTGTTTTACCTTGGTTGGACATGTGAAGTGGTTATTAGTCTGTGATGTAGAGCTAGAGACATGTTTGTTTCAGGAATGTGGTGACTGCCCTGGAAAGGGAGGACTCTCCTTACAGACACTTTGTCTGGAAAACAGCAGATAGCTCTTTTGAAGTTACATATGAAACATGGGAGGAAAATCAACTCATTAAGAAAATCGCTGCCAGTGGTACCTTCATTGACGAACTTGGGAAATGGACAGTGAAAGCAGTAACACACCAACATCTGAAGAAATTGCAACACATTGCAGAAGTGAAGGGATGTGTAGAGGCTGAACAACTATGTTTAGTACTTCATTGTGATTTTACTGAGAACTGGTCTGATTCTGAAACAAGTACAAGGATATCAACATAGTAATAACAAAGTTTCAATTTTTACCGGAGTCGCATATTTTTGAAACAAGACCACAAGTGTTGCAGTTATAAGTGATGACAGACGACATGACTCAGCAAATGCATTGTTGGCAATACACAAAATTCAACAGAAGCTGCAATCACAGCCAGAAAGGATCATTATTTCTGATGGTGCCCCTGATCACTTCAAAAATTGTTACCAACTGTTTGAAGTGACTAAATTGCTTGTGCCAGTGGAGTGGGTATAGAGCGCTACTGGTCATGGGAAGGGGCCCTGTGATTGTGTAGGACTGGTGAAGCAACACGTTACAAAACAATCTTTTCAGCCCAAGTACAGCTGCCATTCAGAATGCCAAGGACTTTACAAGAGTGGTGAAGTCATATACATCAACAGCCCTCATCCTGTTGCCAAAAGAGAAAGTTGAAGAATTCCACCAGCAGAAGAAAAGAATGGTCAAATCAAACAACCCAGTGAAAGGAATTCAAAAAACACATGTGTGGACTCAGTGATGGGCAAACCTATATTGCACGAACTTTAAAGAGCAAGAAAGTAGAAATTTCATTTTGTCCAATAATAAGATCTCAGAAACGACAGGAGAATATTCAGATTCACAACCTACGAAGAATGATTGTAGGATGTGTGTATGACTATGACTGGTGGATTGCAGAGGTTAAAGGTATCAGTTGTGAGTTAAATGAAATTGTCATGAACTTTATGCTACCACATGGACCAGCTGCTGGATATAGATTTCCAGATGCAAGACAGCAACACCAGTGCTCACTTCCAATTCACAATGTTTTAAAGATTGTGGGTCTCTTATTCATTCAAACAGGAAAGCATCACTTAATATCAAAGGAAGATACTGATGCAGTTGAACAAATTTTTAGTTCATTGAATTAGAGTCGAGCCCGCATATAGCGAAGTCGCACAAAACACTGAAAATTATTCGTTATATCCGATATAATAAAAAATGGACTTACCCACATGGTCTAAAGCAAAATCATTTTCAAACGAAGGCCAAAACTTTTTTTCATATAAGTGGGGAAAAGTATGTAACTTTCTTTTGAACAGTTGAGTTTCCAATGTAGCTGCATAGTTTTTTTTCCAGTGCACTAAAATAATCACTGCAGCCAATGTTATGCGATTCAAAGAACACACGCAAATTTTGAAGACTGTCCATGGCAAATTTTGATGTCACTAATTGTCTATTTACTTCAATTTCAATGGCTTCCTCTTCGGAATCAGAAGAAGCATTTTGTAATACTGCTGCAATGATGTCATCGTCTGTTTGTTGTGCTTCAATTTCTACGTTGCCATCGCTAGCAACATAATCAGCAAAAGTAACATCACATCCAAAATTCTTTTTTCCTGTAAATTTTTCCACAGGGAACTTTCTATGGATCAGGCTCAGAAATGAAATCTGAATCCCCAAGTCCCCCTAAAATTTCTGCATTTTTCCAGCAGTTTTGTATGGTTTTTGATTGAACCAAAACGCCAGGCATCATCTAAAAATTGGCAAGCAATTTTAATGTCCACAACAAAATGCAAATCAGTTTCTTGATTCAAAAGAACACGTCAAATAATCTGAGATCTGCAATACACATTTTATTATGCCCATATCTAAAGGCTCCTTTTTTGATGTAACACATTTTGATAAAAACACTTACCAAACCTTCTCAATGAACCAATCTGCTTGCTATATACTCTGCCTTGTAACATAACAAGACAAAATCACAACTGTTCTCCTATATCCGTTTTACAACTCAAGGAAACATGACCCTAGAAACTAATAAACAACCAACAAGGAAAACCTCTTTTCCGACGTTTCTTGTTAATTGGAAAAAAAGGGGGGTTGTGGTTCCTTGCCAGAACCCAAAACTTTGCAGTATCCGATACTCACGCTCCAATACTTCCCAAAATGCGATCTTTTTAACACTATTTAATATTGCAGTTCCAAAGGGACAGAAAACAAGTCATAATAACCTATATTTTGCTGTATCCGAGCTCGCAATAAGTGGGATCGACTGTACTAATTTCAGTTCTAAGCACAGTGCACAAAGTGGTATGCTGTGAAACCTGTAATATGCTTTGGAATTTGCACATATATTTTAGAAGCTTTAATGTTTTAAAAGCTGTATCTGTTACTTATCTTTATTGAGAATTAAAATGACATGTCAAATAAGACTACATTTTGATTCATGAGACCAATATGTGAGTATGTGGTAACGGAAACTGCTTTAATGTATGGCAAAAGTTTCAAATGTTTATGAAATCTGTTAAACTCAAAAGAGGAAGTTCTTTCAGTTCAAAAAATGTAGTATGGTCTGTCAAAAAACAAAAAAAAATGGGGATTGGCATTTTGAACCAAAAAAAATAATAGTTTCTTACTTTCCCTGAATTTTAATGTATGCTAAAATTAAAAACAACTGAGACTATGAAGATAACCCCTTGCCTGAATTTACTTAAATCTCAAATTCTCCAACACTGTCAGGAAGGGCTGATTCAAATAAAATATTTTAACTATACACCTATGTTACAACACTTGATTCCAAGGAGTATAAAACTTGCCTATGTATCCCAGCATGTGAAGCTTCCAAACGGGTATCAAATTCAGTCCCAACAGGAACACCAGCTACTGCTCCAAATGTGTTTTCTCTTTTAATTTTTTTGGTAGTGGGGCTTTCTGACATCTTTTGAATCACTGGGAAATCTTCATGGTCAGATTCATCATATGTTCCTGGATCCTACAGTACAAAATAATCATAAGAGCTGTGCTTGGAACAATAATTCAGTAGAAACAGCAATATATAGCAAGAACTGGTAGATTGAAGTTTTTTCCCTTGTGTTATTAATTTGGTAATATTTTAATGTAAAATGAAAAGTTTTTGCATATATTCACAATTTACAATTTTTAGTTTGGATTTGGATGCTAAATACAATACCAGATGCAGAATGTTTTAACTTTTACTTAAACATGTGAATGCTCATTAATCAGAAACCTAAAATCCTCTTGCTTTGAAATTTCAAGTCTACATTTATTAGCCCATGACCAGGCAAACAGGGCAGTCTAGCAGACTAATCATAGCTATTTCAGTACAATAGACCACTGGTGAAAATGCTGGTACTATTTAGAGTCACCCCCACAATAAAGCATAGCTATCAATCTACTAGGAGTTCTAAATCATGCTATTTTCAGTCCAGTTTAAAATATTTATCAGGTCGATAATTTGAATGGATATTTTGGCTAATATTTTGAAAGGATATTCCTTGAGCCTGAACCAGTTGGCATAGAAGCATCCACATAGTTAGACACCATCCTTTCAAGTAAATTTCAAAATAATTGGTAATGTGTCCCAAGTTCTTTGTGGCAAATAATTTACGGTAGACAGTCATTGCAATTCATGAAATTTGCACATTGTTCCATTGAACATGTTTCAGGACTGAAATGGATTCTATCTGAAGATCACAGGAGCTTTAATCAATGAAAATGTATCAATGCATTTGATTGTACAGTGTCAAGCAAACATGCAAAAACATTCTTCGTTTATATCAAGTTTAGTTTGCTTTCTCACTATGATCATGTTTTGCTTCATGAGTGCTAATTATATATGTAGTTTAACCAAAACCTTAAAAGGTAGAGGCTGAAAGAGATAACTTTTCTTTGGTCATAACAGGGCTGGACATAGATTAATTTTTTTTAGTCTAATAGAATTCTAATCGGTTTTCTGTACATTTGTTGAATTGTAATTTTTATTTGGGTAACATCAATATTAGAATTTCATGTCTTGTTTCATTTCAGAAAAAAAAACAGTCGTTATAAATTCTAGACCTGTTTTTAAATGTTTAGTTATTCTTAGTTAATTGTCAAATGAAATCGTACCAATTGGTTATCATCACACGAGTCTCTTAAAACTAGTTAAGCCACTAGTTATACTACTAACCACTACTATACTATAGCCACTAACTAGTTAACTCCCCACTAGTTAGACAAAACTTTCTTACAATTACAGTATTATGATCTAAAGTTATATTTTTATTAGAACCTAAAGAAACCTATAATAGCTTTTAAAAAACCATAAAACTAAAACGTAAATTGAAAAACAATCTGAGATTTTTAATACCTAAAAATCCAAGGCATAGTTATAACAAATATTGCTTTCGATATATGGAAGATGAGATGGAGACAGACACACCAAATTTTTCTTCCCAGAACCAGATCTCAAACGGTACCAATTGCTACCTATCCACAGAAGATTCCCCAAATACTTTCTCTGTATGGGATGCTTGACATTGCAAAGTGGACAATTCCCTTTACTACACACTGAACTGCAGACTTACAATGTACCACAGGAAAGGTAGGTAGGTATTTTAATTAACATTGTACTAGAGCAACACAACAGACTATTGATGATGGTCCAGGATCAATCCCCAAGGAAAAGAACAGAGGACCACATAATTTTGAACCAGTCCGATGACGAACCACAGGAAAGGACTCGAGTACATGAGAGATCGACGCAGACATATCCAGCATCACCTGAAGTGTCTTCGAATGCCGAGCTAAATAGGCAAATTTGTGAGGCAGTTGATTCCCCAGTCCATCTCCTAGGACTGAGTAAAATGGAGCCCTGGCATCTAGGTCATGTCGAGGGGTAAACATTCACGCAAGTCAGAATACATGGCGAGGACAGGGATGTCAAAGTCTATTTCTAATTTCCACCAAGCTCAACCCTTGTCAATGGCTATAAACTTTCAGGGCAAAAGTAGAGAAAAGCTCTACACAACCCCCCCCCAGCCCCCAGATAGATAGCCTATATCTGATATCTGGACCATATCTAGAGGGGCCTCAAAGGTAGGAGATAACACCAAGCATCCATTAGCCCATTTACTGATCATCCAACAAGAGGAGTATGCCATAGCAGCTCCAGTGGAAGGGAAGTATGCCACGCCTTTACAGCTGATTGATAATGTCACAATTCATTTCCTCGACCAAGGAAAAGCATGTCATGTTTTGTACTTGTTGGGACTCAAAGATAAGCACTTTGAGATTCTTCCCTTCTCTGTAGTGACCTTAAGTGGTTGGGACATAAGGATTATCTTCTATTTACAAAGGGATTCATATCTTAAGATGGATTCCAAATTTCAAGGACCATTCTTCCTAAAACAAGTCACAGATGAGTTCCATAAAGAGTGCCCATTCTATACTCATGTTTGATGGATCTGATGGTCCAAATGTCAATAAGTCAATTTTCCAATTGATGGACAAAGAGGTTAAATTAATTAGAAAGTTTGGTATATTAAATAATGGAACATGCAATTTACATGTAATTCATAATGCATTTGGTAAAGGTATGAAATTGGAATCTTTTGCAAATATTATTGACTGCACAGAAACATTTATTTTTGGTTCTCAAATTTCCCATCTTGCCAAGAAGACCTCAAAAAGGCAATGGATAGTTTTGGAACTACATTTCTTAAAGTTCTGAGGTTGTTATATAAGCAATCGTTGGCTATCAGTTGTACAGGTTTGTGAAAGAATTTTGGAATTATTACCTCCTCTGAAAACTTACTTCCTGGAGGACCTTCCAAAAGAAAAAAGCCAATTGTTGAAACTTGATCGGTATCAAAGCCATATTAGAGGCATTTCATGATTAGTGTTCGCATATTTGATCACATTTTAAAATTGCTCCAGGAAATATCTACACTTATTCATATTTTGTATGATGAACTATCGAAACTCTTAATGGTGCTAATGATGTAGTTTGTTAATGAGAATATCCTAAAAGGCAAAATCCGACAACAGTACTAAACATCAATCTGCGAAAAGAGGGACTTAGTTCTAAGCATGTTAATGTTGGCAACAGCACTAAAAATACTTATCCTCTATTCCAGATTTAAAAGCTAAATTTTTAGCTGATGCAAAAGAATTCTACATTTTAATTACTTTGTACGTCCAAGAGAGATTGCCTTTAAAAAATAAGTTGTTACAAAACCTTGCAAATTTTACATCCTTTAATTCGCAACGAACCATTAAAATCTACATTACCTGCCATAAGACAACTTGCAAATATATTGCCGCAAGTAATACTTGAAGATTCTGTGGATAAAGTCACAGATGAATGGAGTTTATATGTACAGGATACAGAAGTCTTGGAAGAACGGAGCTACAGTGATAGTTCATGGAAGACATAGATTTTTTTGGAGCTATGTTTTCAGATTAAAAGGTAATGATGAACTTCCCAGATATAAATATTTATCTGTTCTCGTTAAAGCTGTTCTTACATTTTCCCATGGGCAAGCTTCTGTTGAAAGAGGTTTCTCTGTTAACAAGAAAAATGTAACAGCAGAAAGATTAAACATGAGCCTCGACACTATCAAAGGCTTAAGGGTTATCAAAGATGCAGTGAGAGGAAAGGCAACAGATGTTTGCATCACTCAAGAAATTATGAAATTTTATAAAGATGCACATTCTAAATACAGAAGCCAAAAAGAAGCTTAGAGAAAATAAAATGAAAAAAAAAATCCCATGTAAATCCCAAGCTATCAGTTAAACAAGATAAACTTTCTGATCTTAAAGACTGTATATCCAGTGCCCAGTCTATGATTGATGAAGGCACCCAATGCCTTATAACTGGTTAAAAACGCAAAAGTATGTACGAAAGTGAAACAGCCCAGGGTCTTATTGTGCAGGCAATAAAAAACTGAAAGTTGCTAAAGAAAATGTTTCTTTAAAATAATAAAGAGCCATTAATTTGTTTGTATTTATCTTTGGGATTGCTTCTTTCTTATTATCCAGAAAACGAAGTAATTCAAATATGTTATTCTTGTTACTATCATGCATGATGTATTTTTAGAAATGATATATTGGTTGCTAAAAATTATCCCCAAGATAACTTTTTCACTTGTAATATTTAATTCGTAATAGAAAAAATAAATTTTTAAGATTACATTTGTATAAAAATGCATATTTTCAATAATTGCTATAAATATAAAAAACATTTAGAATTTTAAAAACTTTTAAGTTTAAATAAAATCAAAATTTTATAGTTACGTACTTGATTAAAATGTCATTTTTCAATTCTAAAGAACAGTGCAATGATCATATATTAAACTTTAAAGACAAAGCTAATACTTTTCCAAGTAGTTTTTTCTTGTGATTTCAAGAAACCATTTTTAATTCCTTGATATGAATGCTATGAACAGAAATTATAATAAATTTCTGTTTTTAAAGCTGGCTACAACTAATTTAAAAATAAGTAAAATTTTAACAAAACTTGTATTCCACTAACTAAACACATTTTTAACTTGGATTTTTTTTAAATGAGTAGTAGACTTCATTTATATAGAAGTTTTGAGTAATATTATCAATATTACCTATTAAGTGTGCAACAATCTGAAAATAAAATTTTAAACACAATATTTTTACTCTTTATTTTATGTTATGTGTACTTTAGAGTTTGTAAATTATGGTAAAGTAATTTTCTTCAGAGTTTGTAAACTGTGGTAAAGTAATTTACTATATGCTTTTTAAAGGTTTTTTTAATTTTTGGTGTGTGAAGATTGTCTGCTGTGATGGTGTGTTTTATAAATTTAATTTTATTACTTTGCAAAAAAAAATAAACTGGTAATAGGAATAAAGACACTTTTTACATTTATTTAAACTGTTAAAGGATAAGTTGTAATAACAGTACATTTTGACAAGACACCTGCCATCATTTGCATGAAATCATAGATGTATTACTCTCAGGATGGAGCATATCAATGTGAAATGGGGTCTGGGCACGCGTTGCATGAAATAGAGTCCTAATTATTGTCCTATATTTTTTGAAAAAAAAATCCTATATTTCATATGGTCACTTCTAACCCTGATCATGAAATATATATTTCAATATCATTTAAATATGCAAAACAGATTTCTCTTATATAATTGAATGATACAGATATTTACCTGTCAGATATAGTTGCAGCTTTTGCGCACTCCTCTGTCTGTTTTTATTAATATTATTTTTTAAACCATGTTTTTTATTTTATTATTACATGGTTATTAACATAGTGGGGGTGCCTCTGAATGGAGTGGATGAAGTACGTCGAGTTTTTTTCTTGGTATTGCCATCCTAGGCGTGAAAACCATTCCGTTTTGCCCAGTTAATATCAGCATTCACTTGGAGCTAATTCAGTCTTCTGCCTTCAGGTGCTATTTGTCTCGACCCTCTGAATGACACAATAAGTTACACTTTGTTTTTTTATTTAAAACTCACCTCTCAATAATAAATCCCCTTCTTTCTTTATTACTTTTCATGGCGGATTTATTGGTATCAACAATTATGCAACCGATGAGACTAATTCTATTTTGTTATTTTCTCTGAGTCATTGGTGTTGGTGTTTTGTTGGACGAAGTGGGTAGCAGCATTTGATGAGATCGTCTGGCTTGGTGTTGCCAATCTCTCGACTGCTGTTGCTGGTTTGATTTCGTTTTCTTACTATTCTTATTTTAATGTTTTGTTTGGTATGTTTGCTTTTTAATGGTGTTTGAGGGAGTATATGAGCAATTTCTAAGCATTTTGCTTCTCATGTACGTAGAAATGCCATTTTGTGTTGTATGGGTCAGGCTCCTCCCTTATTCTGCCCTGATCCACCAACACTTTCATTTTTAATAATTTTTTTAATAATAAATAAATAAATATATATATATATATATATATATTAAAATGAAAGAATTAAAGCATCAAGACCCATAGATGGTTTAAATTGTTTTATCTTTTAGAATTTACTATGCTATATTTCCTAATACTCAGCTACAGCTCCAAATTAATATAAGATGCATTTTTTTCTTTAACAATGAAAGTGATCTTTTAAAGTGTTGGTTACAAAAAGTTTTGTCCATTTTCATTGTGAAATAAACAGCAATGGACATGGCCTCGGGTTTGATATATAATGCAACTCCAATAAGAAAACATGCGACTTTTGGTAAGTTCAATTTATAGAAAGGTAGTAAGCCTGCCAGGGGAAAGCTAGCCTTATGCAAAATCATGTATAGAAATTGCGATAGATGCTAATTTTTTTTGCCTTCTCATTATCACTGTTATTGCTTTAGACACTGAATAATTAACTTGAAGGTAGAAATAATGCATTCAAGTGTCAAGTGTAAACCCAAAGTTGAAATTGCTTTTATGAGTAGTTTTTTGTTCCAACCTGTGGTACGCATACCCTGGGTGTACAAGGTCGATTGGTTAGAGGTACGGTTAGGTTACGGGGAAATAATATTGGTAATAGCAGAAAACATCAGTAAAAAGAGTTTCAATAAAAACACAAAAACAGGTTATAAAGTTTTGATTTACAAAGAAATAGGTGAAAGTTGTCACTAGATCCTCTCACTACCAGTCATACACTACTGTTTGTGAAATTTTCAACATTATGAAAGAATCGTCAGAAATAAATAAAATTTATTTAACATAATACTTAGTGATTTAAATAAACGATCAAATTGTTGGATACAAGGTATGCAAATTCAGTTACAGATTATTTGTAGATGAGGTCACACCCACTACATATAACAGCATGAATGCTGAAGATCAATCTGTTTAGAATAAGTTAGTTTTTCATTTTGTTTTCTGATATGTGGCAAGAAGCCAGTACTGAATTTAATGTTTAAATAAAGGTTTTTCTACAGGGTGATTCTACGGTCATGGGCAAACTTGGAGGTGTGGTACACCTTACTAAAATATACATTTTTCATTTTGGAATATATGGTTAGAAGCGACGCGTGGAGGCAGGAATACAAAAAATAAGACATGAACAGAAAAACATTGTTTACTTACAACATCCTTGCAAAGTGGTTTTTTGCAGCAATGTTTACAGTAAATGCTCAAAATTGCGACCACCAACAGGTCAAAGGAGTGATTGGCGAACAGTTCCAAAGATGGCAGGCATTTCGTGCACGTTTGCAGTCGCAATGGATAGTCGAGCAACAAGGTCCTCAACGGGAGTCTCGTAAACGATAGTCTTCAGATGCCCCCAAAAGAAGTAATCGATGTTCGATGAATCTGGTGATTGAGTGGCCATCGGACTGGTCCAAACCACACCCAATCCATCACCCCAGAAAACTGACATCCAGGTAATTGCGGACAACCATGTTGAAATGGGCTGGCACACCATCATGCCGAAATCACATGCTATTATGAACGACAGTTGGACCATCTTGTAGCATTTCTGGTAAAACCTATTCCAGAAAAATATGATAATGTGAGCCCTTGAGTCATGTCGGTAGGAGATATGGGTCTATGAGGAAATTGTTCACAACACCTGGCCAAACATTCAGAGAAGCATTTTTGGAATACATGTAGATGTGAAGCATGTGAATTTTCTGTTGCCCACACATGAGTATTGTGAACATTGAAAACACCTTCCTGTGCAAAAGTCCCCTCATCTGTGAATAGCACAGAAGCTGGGAAATCCGACTGCAATGTACACTACTGCAAGAACCATTGGCAGAATTCTAAGCACAGCAGATTATCATTGCCTGCAATGCTTGGACTCTTAATATGGAATGGGTGTAAACATTCATTTAAGACTCTTCAAACGGTGGGTTGACTCACATGTACACGACGTGAAATAACTCTTGTGTGGGGTGTTTCATCCACAATGTTCAAGATAGTTTGATCCATGTTTGGATGTCACAGTTCTTGATCCAGTTCTTTCGTCAGAGCTGGCGATTAATGAACCATTTTCACAAAGGTGCTGATGCAACCGCTCAAACATTTTGTGTGGTTCGGCATACGCCTGTTCGGAAAACGTTTCTGATACAGCCATAACGCTGCTCTTCAGTTCTCATTAGCAACACTGTACATCATATGCATGTCTGCCTTTTTACTATTTGTAAAATCTCTCATCACGGCCGACAGCACAGTTGCAAATGATGTTTTCCCGCAGATGCATCAGATCATGGATGGCCAGGCACACTACTGCCCACTACCCACAGCATTGCCAGCCAATCATAGCTGCCGAGTTTGTATAACTTTGTTGGTGGTCGCAATTTTGAGAATTTATTGTAAACATTGCTGCAAAGACGCACTTTGCAATGATGTTGTAAATAAACAAAGTTTTTCTGTTCATGTCTCATTTTTGTGTTTGTGCCTCCACGCGTCACTTCCAACCATACATTCCTATACAAAAACTATGTTTTAGTAAACTGTACCACCCCTCTAAGTTTGTCCCATGAACATAGAATCACCCTGTATAAAATATTGCAATCATTCCCTGATGTGCTTAAATCAGATGGATGTGAGATTACCCGCCCATAAGGTTATGGGCCTAGATTTAAACACGATGAAACAGGTGAATGCATGGTATGTTTGGACTGGTTAATTATTGTGGGTTCGGGTCAGTATGAACGAACCAGAAAATCAGCTATTTACATTTCCGAAGTTGAATTCTTTCAACTATAAGAGCTGGTAAATTGACATGAAAGTTCTATTGATTGACCGAGGACTCTGGGGATTATGTCTCTGAACAGATTCCTTTGCTGGACACAGCAAGCGAAAAGGAAAAGCATGACCACAAGCAGATCAAGAAGTGTACATATACCACTATTTATCAAGGAATCGAGCATCAGTTCCTTATGCTGATTTCAAGCACAACCGACGGAAAAGAAGCCTGGTCAATCCTGAAATTGAATTTTGAGCCGAAAAAACCAGAGCTTGATTGGCAAGTCTGATAGACGAATTCTAGGAACTGAAGTTCAAAGATGATGAAAGCATCAGACTATTTTGTAAGCTAGTAGCATAGAAGAGACCACAAATACAAAAAGCAGGATTTCATATGCCCGAAAACCTTGTTTGTTTTTGTTGTAAGTGCAATCTAAATGTTCCGTGTTTAATCGTAACCGTATTGCTTTATAGAACTGATGCACCTGGCAAAGGCAGCTTGACTAACTTTGTCAGTTTGACTCAGCTGACTAACTTTGTTTAGTTCCTATTTCGAATGTGTGAACGTTTCATTTTCTTGCTGCTGGTAGTTATTATTCAACTAGTAAAACCACACTCAGCACTATGTTACAGGTTATTGGGCCCAGACCCTTCCTGTTTATTTAATTTTAAATTCACTACGAACCATTTTTTTGTTTTCGTAGAGTAAAGCTTCCGAGTGTGGGTTTGCATTCTGAAATGGCAAGTGCCAAAATACAGCAGGGTCAGTTCATTAAACTGAATGATAATAACTATAATGTGTGGAAATTCCAGGTTAAAGTAACTCTTATTGTTAAAGCACATTATGACATAACAACAGGAGTAAAAGTGAAACCGGCAGATACAGATGCTAGTGTGTATGCTGATTTCGTCATCAAGGAAGAGAAAGCGCAAGAAATTTTGGTTTCAGGTATGGAAGATTGACCAATATCGCATATAATTTCATGTGTCTCAGCTAAAGAAATGTGGGATAAATTACACACAATCTATGAAAGAAAATCGATATTAGTATTCATTTATTGCAACAGCAGTTCTTCAATTTAAAGTTTGAAAATGATGTAATGACTTTGATTTCTAAAGTTCAGAATATGGTTGCCGAGATTAAGCAACTTAATGAAGAAATACCAAAAAAAATGGTGATAACGAAAATAATTATGGCTTTACCAGAACAGTATAAGCATTTTACTTCAGCTTGGGAATCCGTGACAGATGAACAACGAACTTTAAGTAACTTAACTGCTCGTTTGTTAGTTGAAGAAGAAAGGTCAAAAACTAAAGAAACTGTTGCACTTACTGCTAAATATCAAAGTAATATTAGATGTTTTTCTTGTTCAAAATTAGGCCACAAGAAAAATCAGTGTGTGTGTGTGCAGAAGTGTTAATAATGTTCCTAAGAATAAAAATATAGTTTGTCATTTCTGTAATAAAAGGGGTCATATGTATAAAAATTGTTATTTTCGTAAAAATAAAACTTTGAAGACCAATAATGAAAATGGAAAGGGTTTTGCACTTACGGGAATTGAAATTCTGAATTGGATATGGAATTCTATTTAGATAGTGGAGCATCTGAACATGTGTAAAGATTTAAGCCTATTTGGAAATTATGTTAAATTGAAAGAACCTAAACAAATCAAAATAGGTGATGGAACTTAATTACAGCTGTTGGGATAGAAACAATTGATATTCAGTCATATAATGGTGAAAAATTCTTTGAACTACAGAATGTATTGCATTTTCCAGATTTGAAGATAAACATGTTCAATCAAGGTAAAGCTTTAGATAAAGGACTTTATATGATATTGGATCCTCACGGTGCTAAATTTATTCATGATAAGTCCAAGAAAATTTGTGCTGTAGCTAAATGTGAAGGTAAACTCTTTAAAATGGTTTTTCGTTTAGATAAAAATAGAATGACTACCGAACAAAATTTGAAAAAGCATGGCGAAAATAATAAATGTTGTGTTGCAGATAGTAATTTGAAAGGTAAAAAAAACCTCTGATATGGTGGCATGAAAGATTAGCTCAACACTTTGAATATGTTAAGAAACTGTGAAATGAAAATGAAATTAGTTGGGAAAACTCTAGTGATATTCCTTTTTGTGAAGCCTATGTCCAAGGAAAGCAAAACTGTAGTCCCTTTCAAGAAAGTAAATCAAGATCTACTGAGGTATGTGATGTAATTCATGCAGATTTTTGTGGTCCTATGGAAGTTGCATCTATTGGAAAATCTTGCTACATGTTCTTGCTGAAAGATGACTATTCTCATTTTAGGCAAGTTTATTTCTTAGAAAATAAATACCAAGTGCATGATAAACTGGCAGTTAATATTGATGTGTAAAAAACAGATGAATAAAAATATAAGAATTTTGAGAAGTGATAATGGTAAAGAATTTGTGAATGATAAAGTTAAAGAATTTGTGAATGATAAAGTTAAAGAATTTGTGAATGATAAAGTTAAAGGACTTTTGATTCATCATGGTATAGAACATCAAACTTCTATTGCATATAATCTTCAGCAATAATCTTCAGAAATTCTTCAAAAGAGCAGAACGAGAGATGAGAACTATTATGGAAGCTGCAAGAACTATGTTGGTTGCAAATATTCTCGATAATAGGTTTTGGGCTGAAGCAGCAAATGCAGCCATGTATATAATTAATAGAACGGGAACTAGCACAGTTAAAGGAAAAACACCATATGAGCTGTGGAAAAATAAGACTTTTGATATTAGAAATTTAAGGTTCACATTTGGATCTGAAGTGTGGGTACACATCCCAAAAGAAAAACGTAAGAAATTAGATGCTAAGAGTGAAAAATGAATCTTTGTTGGATATGGTGAAAGTACTAAAGGTTTCAGAGAATATTTTTCAAAATAAAACAGCGTAACTTTGTACAGAGACTTAATAACTAACCCAAATGAAAACACCTTCGATTCTACAAAAAGTGAACATCACGTTTGACTATCTTATACAAATACAAATATTGACGACCAGCTACAGGCTCAAGCCCAATAAGGCTGGTCCCTTGTTTATGAATTTCCCAATTCCCATTGACTTTCAATTGTATCTTAAATTGTACACTCCCTTTGAATTAACTATATTTTCTGGCAATGTTTTCCCTTAAATCCTGATTAAAATGTGTCTTATTCAATCTATACCCATGGCCCCTTGTTCTGTTATCCCCATTGAAATTTAAGCCTTCTGTGTCGCCTTGTTTTACCAACTTGAAAAGCTGAATCAAATCCTTTTAATATTTTGCTTTTAAATACTCTGTATGTTCTTTGTTTTAATTTTAAAGCTTTGTGTGTTTCCCCTGAAAACCACATAGGGAGCAAGTTTCTAGATTTTCCTTTTTTCTTGAACATTACGTGTTTTTTTATCACTCTTTCTAACTTATTCTTGAATTCCTCCCATTGTTCAGAATGATGCGATGCTATTAATCCCCCTTTGAATGTCTCCTTTAACTCTTCTCTTATCCTATGAAAATTTACCTTTCTGAAATTTGGAATTATCCTATTATTGATTGTGTATGCTGACTGAAAACTTATACTTAATCTGATACTTATATGATCACTTTCTCCCAGTGGCTCACCTATAACCAAATCCTGCACCCTATCCTCATCATTGCTGAAAATCAAATCCAATATTGCATCCCCCTGGTACAAAAAACAATCCTGTAATACTTCTGAAAATTCTGCCCCTTACCCAGTTGTAGCTAGATTGTTTGTCCAGTCAATATTTGGATAATTATAGTCCCCCATTAAAATTAATTCTCCTTTTTGACATGCTTCGTTTATCAGATTGCACATACCCTTTTCCAGCTCTTCACTACAAACAGGAGGTCTATATATATTACCCAGAATTAGTCCTTTGCCTGTATTCAGTTTCACCCAGACTGATTCTATACCCTCAGTTTTACTATTTAACTTTATTTCCGTACAGTTTAAGAATTCTCTCACATAAATCAAAACCCCACCCCATTTCCTATTCACTCTGTCCTCCCTAAACATTGTGAATCCACTCAATTCTAAAATTTGTACATCTTCACTGCCTGCCCAACTTTTAGTTATCCCAATGATATCTATATCCTCTGCTTGTGCAATTCCCCTGAGCTCATCCATTTTATTTCTCACACTGCACACACACACAAGCATTACAATAAAATACTTTTATCTTATTTTTCACCCTTATATTGCACTTTCCCTTCGTAATATTAGTCTTTGTATTATTTGATCCTGAACAGCTTCAAACTTCAGAGCCTGAGAAATATAACACAGAAAATCTGGAAGAGAATCAACAGAATGATGATGACAATAATGATAGCTGCAGTACAGAATTGACCGATTCTGTGTTAAATAATGGTAGAATGCATCTCAGACCATCATTAGATGATCAACTAAAGAAATCAAATAGATATGATGATTTTGAAACTAGCTTCATAAGTATTACAGATGTGGAAGAACCAACAACTGATGAAGAAGCCATGAAGTCAAGTTCATCGAAAAAGTGGCAGCAGGCCATAGATGCTGAGCTTGAAGCCCTATCTGAAAATGATACTTGGGACATTGTTGATGAACCAAAAGATTGTGATATTATAGACTAAGTGGGACAGTAAAGGTAAGATCTCATTGTTTAAGTGTACATTAGTTGCTAGGGGTTTTCAACAAAAGGGTTTACTATTTGAAGACATATATTCTGCTGTTGCTAAGTTAAATATTTTAAGAATTTTGTAAGCAATTAGTGTAAATTTTGATTGAATAGTTTATCAAATGGATATGTGTAGTGCCTTTTCGAATGGTGAAATAAAATAAAATGTCTACATGTATTTACCTAAAAATTGTAATTTGCCTAGTGGGAAAGTATGTAAGCTTAAAAAGGCTATATATTGGTTTAAAGAAATCACCAAAATATTGGTATGATAAATTTCACTGTTTCATGTCTTCTCAAAATTTTAAAAGACCTGAAAATTATCATTGTTTGTATTTTAAATTTTCTGACACTTAAAAGGTATATGTATTAATAAATGTTGATGATTTAATTATTACTGGTTCTGATGTTAAACACATAAATGACTTAAATCTGAGATGAAAAGAAATTTTAAAATGAAAGATTTTGATCCTATATCTAATTATTTAGGTATATCTATTTCTCAGAATGTAAATGAAAGCATTGTAACTTTAGATCAGAGTAATTACTTAGAAAATGTTTTTAAAAGGTTTGATTGTAAAAGTATTTCTACACCAATGGATAGTAATTTTGATTATGAGTGTTTAATCGATGAAATATATAAAAATACTGTTGTAGAAAGTAAATATATATAGAAAAATTATTGGTTGTATCATGTATGCAATGTTAAGAAGTAGACCAGATTTATACTATTCAATTAGTATCTTAAGCAGATATCAAATTATGCAAGTGATAAACTATTGTTATTTTTTAAAAGAGTGTTACGATACATTAAAGGTACTTATAATTTGAAATTAGTTTACAGAAAAAATATTAATTCTGAATTTGTTAGAGGTTTTGTAGATGCAGACTGGAGTGGGGATGTTATTAGCAGGAAGTCTACCACATGGTATTGCTTTCAAATTTATAATTGCACTGTATCATGGTGCTCAAAACAACAAGCATGTGTTGCTTTGTCATCCACTGAAGCAGAGTATATTGCTTTAAGTCAGTGTGTTACTGAAGCTTGTTGGCTTCATAATTTACTCAAAGAAATAAATAAAAGTAAATGGTTGTAAAAATTTTGTTATACCTCTTTATGAGGATAATCAATCATCTATTTGTGTGAGCAAATCTTGTGAACAACCTAAGAGACTCAAAAATATTAATGTTAAGTATCATTTTGTGCTCGGAAAATTTAAAGATGGGACTGTTCATGTTGTTTACATTCCTTCCACTGAACAGGTTGCAGATTTGTTAACCAAACCTCTTGGAAAAGTATTATTTGAGAAATTCAGAGAAATAATGTTTGAATAATTTTTTTGTTTGTAAGTTGTAGTATTTAAATGTGTTATTTTGTAAGTAGTATTTAGATTGAAGGAGGGTGTTGTAAGTGCAATCTAAATGTTCCGTGTTTAATCGTAACCATATTGATTTATAGAACTGATGCACCTGGCAATGGCAGCTTGACTGTCAGTTAATGTTTAGTTCCTATTTCGAATGTGTGTATGTTTCGTTTTCTTGTTAGTTTAAAATAAACTGTTGTATTTTTCTAAAAACTGCTGGTAGTTATTATTCAACTAGTAAAACCACACTCAGCACTCTGTTACAGTTTTCAATTAATTCAGAAATTATCTTCAGAGTATGACAACTTGGTTCAGTTGCTATACCACTTAGAAGACAAAAATTTCAACATCAATTAGTAAGCAAATTGGGAAGAATCACGCAGAAAAGATCAAGGACTTGATTTGGTCTCCGGTGCATACATCTTGAAAAACCTTGTTTCAAGAACAGACAAGATTGTTAATTTTCACCGCAGTGGAATTGTCCTCGACCACAATCAAAGAAATTCACAAAAACCACCAAGTATATACTAATATTACAACAAAAAAGGTCAAATAGTGAAAGTGTTTCAAGAAAAAAAATGTAATCAAGTGGAAAATGAAAATTTGTGTATCAACCTGGAGGATTGAAAATCTTTTAGTTGTAAATTTTGAAGAGGAACATGGGAATGTATATTTGCATCAAAAATCATACATTAATCAATTAAAAATAATTTTAAAGACCTCCCGAAAAATTACACGAGTTTGCTATTTAAATTGGGAACTTCACCTTTAAAAGTAAAAGAAAATGAAATTGTAGAAAACAATAAAATGCAAAACTACCTTTATAGATCCTTAATTGGTTGCTTCTCATTGGTTGCTCTCAGAAGTCGTCCTGACATAGCTTTCGTAGTAAACATGTCTCAATTTTACGATGGGTATACGTATCAACATTGATTGATTGTTGTAGATTTACTGAATTATGTTTTTAATACACACGATTATAGTTTAAATGTGTCCAATATCACCAACTGTGAATTAAGAGCTTACTCAAATACAAGTTGAAGATCCAACTTGACAGGAAGGCATTCTTCAAGTGGACACTTAATATATATCAGTAATATCCTGTTTACCTGGAAGGCAAGTAAACAAAAGTGCATCGCACTTAGTTTGTGTCTCTTACAAAAGCTGTAGAAGAACTTTTATGTTTTGATAATATTTTGAATGAAATAAGGTTAATTTCAAAGTATGTCTATTTTACATTGTGATAATAAATCTGCTATATATTTTTGTCAAAATCATATTGAGAATTCAAAAACTAAGCATAAAGACATCAAATTGCAGTTTGTTTGAAAATTGATTGAAGAAAATAAATTTAATTTGGAATTTGTTGGAAGTAAATTAAACTTGGCAGATTTATTAACAAAACCTCTATCAGAAGATCGATAAAAAAATTTTGTTGAAAAACTGTTTTGCATTCCCGTGGGGCCAAATGTTGGAGAGTGGGTTTGCAAATTCAGTTATAGGTGATTTGTTGACGACGATGACGTCACAACCACTACTATATAAGAACAGCATGAATGCTGGAAGATCAATCTGTCTTGATCATGTCAGTTTTTCATTCTGTTTTCTGATATGTGGCAAGAAGCCAGTACTGAATTTAATGTTTTTAAACTTTAAATAAAAGTTTTTACAGAAAATCTTGTAATCATTCACTGATGTGCTTAAATCAAATGGATATGGGATTACCTGCCCAGTAAAAATTTACAGAGCAATAAAACAAAAATAATGCTGAAAATCAATAACTTGTGCAGCAGCCATGCACAGTGAGAGCCTGTATACGTCATGGCATCGAATCATAGATTTTGAACATCATGCTGAGGAATGGCATTCCAGACTACCTCTATCTGATGACAAAAATTCAGCCATACTTTCAGCCTGACAAGCGAGTTGCCTATCAATGTAATCCCAGACATGCTCAATGGGTGGCATATCTCAGAACATGCAGGCCATGGAAGAAGTGGAACCTGCCACACACTGAAGGCTTGTACAGTCCAAGAAATATCTGGACGGGCATTGACTTGCTGAAATACAGTTCTGGGAATGCATTGCAGGAGGGGTAGTACCTTGGGCTCCACAACTTCCCTGATGTAGTGCCCACTGTTCCGGGTCCCCACAATTTGGAGGAGGCGGGATTGCCAGTGATATCTAATAGTGCCCCAGACGATAACGGCAGGTGTTCGTCCAGTATGACGCTGAATAAGACACTCTGGGATAAGACGTTCACCTCTGTAACGATTGACGAGCATGCGTCCATGGTTATAGTACTGATTGTAGTCGAGAAGACAACTTGTTGCCAATCGGCATGCCATTGGCTGTGTTGGTGAGCATGCTGTAGCCGGAGGCGTCAGTGGTTCAGTGTCAAGGGAATCCTTTCACATAGCCCATGGCGTAGCAGACGTCAACAAACCATGGGCAGACAATAACACACCAGTAGACATGCTCCAATGTTGCACCAACGCACAAGAGGGCGCTGTATGGTTCATCACCGCCATGCAGATGAGGTCTGTCGTCCCATAGTGATGTCATATTCAGTGGCCCACTGCCTGGGTTTCAACTTGTCCGGTTCTCCATGGTCAACTCTTCTACACACACATCACTGTAGTGGCATCATGCTCCATGCAAGTGGCAATTTCACAATAGGAAAGTCGACTGACGGACACCGATCCCTGTACTAACTTCGTTAGCAGCTTGTATGGCACTGTTTTTGGCAAGTCTTTTTACTTCAAATCAATCATTTACATCAGTCAAAAGACGATACACACATTTAAACCCACCTTTACAGTGCTTTTTATACACTGCTCATTTGGAAGTTTAGAAGATGTTTCTCGGCCCACACATGTGTGGTCGCTTTGTAACTCTAATCATTTGCACATCTTAACCTGTTTTGCATTTTCTGCAAGTTTCGTTTAATTTGCATGATTCCTTTATGGTGTTGTAATTTTCACAAACAGTAGTGTATTTTAATTTTAAAATATAGCCATCCATGCTTTTGTATGAATTTTGCAACCTCATTTCACGTTAGCACAGGATACAGATCTGCTCACTAAAATATTGTTTCATTAGAAATGAAACTGTACTGGCATTGAGGCTATGATTGCATTAAATTGGAGTGGGCATTAAAAAAATTATTGCACAAGGATGCTTCAAATACACAACATGACACTGGGTGGGTGAAATGAAGAGAGGAGGGGTAATCATAAATCAAGGAGTCTAAAAAGTCCAATCAAGGAGCACGGGAAAGAAAAGGGTTGGGAACCACTGCTCTACACAAGTACTAAAATTTAAATAAGTTTCCCCATTCGAAGGGTGATGTCTGGAATAGTGTTTCCGTAAAGAGAAAATATGAAATTTTGAAATTCGGGCTTTGCATAAAATTAGGACTACCTGTGTGCCAAATTTCAGGACTTAAGCTTTTGTTTCCTAAGAAATTGGAGCCGTTATCTAACAGCCGTGATACGTCATGATGCCGCGGGCATAACTAGACGGCCGTCTAAACAAGAATCCAGAGGTGTCAACTTAGGCGGACAGAATACGTTCGAGAATGGGCAACACAGACAGCTGTCGTGGTTAATTTTATTCGAGAAACAAAACAAAGTGGTTTTTTATTCTCTAGTTCAAAGTTCCTAACTTCGGGATCGTTGAAGGTAGAGTGAAAGTTTCAACAGATTTCAAATCAGCGTAAATTTCTACGCCAGATCGATATTAAAAACAGTTTTATTAATCAATTATTTACCATTTGATTATTTAATTATTTATTAAATAATTAATTAATTATTTAAAGAAAATCACATTTAAGGTATCGATCTGGTGTCAAATTTTCCGCAGATTTCGAATCCGTTGAAATTTTTATTCTGTGTTTAACGACCCCGATTTTACAAAAACGAATTATTCAGTAGTAGTCAAAAATGTTTATTTATATTGCTTCTCTTGGCTCGAATCGTTTGGAGCAGGAAATTAAATCTTGCCGCTACAAGAGAAAAAACGTTCTCCAACTGTTTGAGACCGCTATGACGAGTCATGGAAATGGCGTCTCCGATCATTTTCGTTACGCTCACAAACAACGCTCTCTAGGAAACCAACACCATGTGTTAGCATAAACAACGTTTTAGTGACGTCACCCAACGATACATCACGGCTGCTAGATCACGGCTACGCTTTCTTAGGAAACCGAAGCTTAAGTGGTATAGATCGTCTGAAAACAGACACATATACGCGATCTATCACTTCCTTTTATAATAGTTTAAAGAATAATTGCCGTGAATGTGTTTTAATTTACAAAAATATAACATGTTCCATGTGTTGAAAATTAAGTATTTTTTAAGTCAAGAAACCAAACAAAGAACATTTTAACAAATGGATGGTTGGTCGGTCGATTGATTGATTTAGGTTTTATGGCGCAAGATCTGATAGCAGACAAGCTGCACCAAACGCAAGATTAAATTATATTCAATAGCAACAAAAACAATAAAAATAATTTTAAGTCTCAAAATATTAAGTATATGAACAAGGAATACAAAAATTTATCACAGCTAAATCTTCAGAGTTTCATTTGGAAAACAATTAAAATATGATGTATTACGTATGCAATAAAAGTCCAGTGATGCAAAAAGTTAAAATGATTAATGTAGTGAGTAATGCAATTCAGATAAAATAGCAAAGGTTGGGTTAAAAAAAAGTTTGCATAACTGTCTAAGACCAAAACAAGATATTGAAATGTTACTAATGGAAAGAGGGTGTAGGCATGCTGACATAGTTGTGTGGTTTCAACGACCAATAAAAAAAATCTTTGAGTGACTCTAGAATGGCCTATGCGGAGAGACGAGTTAGAAAAACATCAAACTGACCAGGTGGAAGTGGTGGTTGGAAAGAAATAGCCTGGTGGATGTCAGAAAGTTTATTATTCATTTACTCACTCCAGTCTTTGCACTATTCCTTCCATACAAAATCCTGTACAATACAACAAACTTAATTATTTGATTCAATTGAAAGTATATTATTTGAATCTCAAAGGAGGGTTGCAGGACAAACCACTATAGCCGATGTATTCTCAGTTCTTTTCAGATGAAATAATTTAACTTTTAGTGAAATATTTTAATTCTTGTAAGTAATTGGGTAACTTGATATTTTTCTGTAAAGTTAATATTTAATGAATGCTGAAAGTTGAAAAAATGTGATTTATAACATTTATAAAGATCTTTCGTTTCTTCGCTTGCTACCAATTGGTGTCAAATGTTTCATTTATACATCTTTTTTAGTCCCTTCAGAAACTTATAAATGGTGCATTATTGAATATAAAACTCAGCCTCTGCTTGTATTCAGTAAGTAAAACGAAATATTTAGTCAGTTCTCTCCCCTTCACATCCCAATATACTTGCAAACTTATACTCTCAAATTTTCAAATTCAATGCTCTGGAGTCACCTAAAAAGATTCATTTGAATTTTTTTACATGATATAGGCCCACAGGCACTTTTTGGTAACTATTCCATTTTGAAAATAAAAGTGAAAAAGTAGTTGTTCCCACCATTGTATAGCACACACATTCCTTGCTTAACATAAACTTTCAGTACTCTTGACATTTAAATTTTTTTTTAATTTTCTGTATTCATCCTTGAAAAAATTTCATTAATTTTTGTTTTCACAAATTACAGGTTTGTCATTCTAGTCATAAGCAGTTTTGAACAAAAATGTTGGTTTGAAGACAACTTACTCACCTAGCCTTAATTTGAATAAAATTACCTTTCCAAGTAATCGACCTGATCGTCTCTTAGGGATTAAAACTTCTCTTTTCTGACTGGATACTCGAAGCTTCTTTTTCACAGGATGTTTTGGAGACTCGGTTTCTTTTTCTTGGACCTGATAATAATTTTAACTGATAAAAAGGAGGATTCAACACATAATAAGCATTAGTTTTTTGCACATCATACAATAGATTATCTTTAAACTATCATTAGTTGCCAAAATTTCAATACCAGTGACGTGTTTTACTTCACAATATATTTTCCAGTTGTTCAAAGCCATCTGCTTTAAGTTGAATATAAATAAAAAGCACAAGGTTCAAAGGGACCAGCTCAGATCAGAGATGCTGGAGCGAGTGGTTGAAAACACTCTTGTAAGCTCCTTTTTAATTTCAAATAATTTCAACTTCTGTGCCTGCTCTAGACCTACGAGGCAAGCTTCCATAGCTAAAAACCTGCTATATCTGCAAAGTGTATAACTCCTGTTTTTTAATCATTGTCAATTAATTCCATCATCTTAACAAGAAACGGAACTTGGGAGAAAACCAATCCTATACTAAAAGTACAGCAGAATGTATAGAAGCCAATGGCTGTGCTGAAATTGATCAAGCAAATAGGACAACTGGTAAATTGATGCAAATAGTTTGTTTTTTTACATGATGCTTTTACCAGTTTAATAAATGAAGCAAATACCTGTTGTAATGTGATAATCTGAATTTCTATGAATCAAACTCGAATTATACTACTCTTAAACAATGTATCGGTCAGTCTAGCGCCCCTACATCTGGGATTCAGATGATCACCCTCAACTCAAAAACAAGCTGTCAACCCCTGCAGTATCTTGGGCCCTCCATGAGAAAAATTGCAAATGAGCCATCCCCAGAAGAACATGTGTTAGGAACCCAGGCCACAAGGACAATAAATCTGTTTTCGAGCCAAAATGGAATGACTTCTTGATCTCGCAGTTGGGTTCAAAACCCTCCTTTTTGCATGCGATGAGGTCACTGATGTCAACTCAAGTGACTCTCCAGTTCCGGCCGAGACTTTTGATGGATGAAACTAAAATTTTGAGGAACAGCTGCATTCTCCAGACTCGCAGATTTGAGCAAGCCTTCTGGCTCTAAGGAGATTCGTATCAATGCTGCGGAATTTCCTGGTGGCCCAGTCATAACTGTGCATCTGCTCTATGACCTACATAACTTACTGCGAGATTGAGAAGCACTAAGCTTATCTCTCAACTTCAACAAAGAGAAATGATTAATTTGAGGTGAAATCCAAAATTCTTGGTAATAATCTTTTATAGAATATTCTCAAAAATATTCTCCAGCAGGAGAATCGAGAATTTTCTTTTCTAAATGCATAGAAAATAAAAAAGTATACTTATGGCACATATATTTTAATCTAAGAATGAATACACAGGATGAAAAAATAATCATAATTTCAAAATGTAGTAGTAGGTACTTCGTTATTTTCAATTACCTGTTTATTTAAGCATTTCTCAGTGTGGAAAGAGTCCAGAAAATGGAGGACTGTAAAGGTGGAAAACATGGTATTGAGGCATTACTGCCAATACAGAAGACTAAAAACCTCCAAATTCTCCCCAATATAAACACATTTTAGAACCAAAACTACTAAATTTCTAATTTTTGTAAAACAAATGCAGAAACAAATTACATTTTATGTTTTTCTTCACAAAATTTTTTAATTGAAACATTTTATTTTTAATACTTATTAATAATTAAAATCAATCCTACATTTGTTTTAGGTAATATTTGTAACTTGGTTTATAAGTAAGAATTATTATACATCATAAGTGAAATAACATTAAAATTATGTTAGGCATGATAAATTTGTGTTATAATATGTTGCAATAAGATGTTGACTTTTCCTTTATTTCCATTTTATGATGACAAAAAAAAAAAAAAAATCTTGCATGTTTTTCATAAAAAATAACAGTTGTAAAGGTTGAAAAAAAATTATAATTTTTTTTTTTTTAAATCAAGTAATCTGATTTTTTTTTTTATTTAAATCAGTTATTTTATTTCAATTTATGTTTTCCCTATACACTGTTTTAATAGTAAATATATATAAACTTGTTAAATAAAAAATTGAGTTTTTGACATGACATATAAACCAATATTTATTTTAAGTAAACAATCACAATGTGACATGATAAATCAATATTTCTTTTACTAAAAATCAGTTTGTTACATGGTAAAACACTTAAAAAAAAGAATTTTCAAAATTGTTTTTTTTTTAAATTTTGTTTACTTAAAAACACAAGTTGACATCCTACATAGTTTTTCTTGAGTAAATTACGGATGGTATGTAGTATCCGGATAAGTAACAACTTATGGCGATTAATAACCAAATGTGCTTTCAATTTTCATGAGTTTACGCTTTTCATCCAGTTTTAAGGAATCCCTTCAGATTTTTGACATTTTTTTCTTTATTATTTTTTTTTAATTAGTTGTGTCTGGTTGCTTCGTTTGTTGGAATTATGTTGATCTGGTATTTCTTTAATTCTATCAAGAAAGTTGCACTTTTATTTTGCTTCATTACGGTTTACTCCTCGCGAATTATGTGTTTGCAATAGTAAAATAAGATATATAAATAGGATTCATTTTTTAAAAACAAAAAAAAAATTATTAATTCAATGGAACAAATTTAATTGCAAGTCTTCTAATTTTTTTGTGTGGAATTTACTCTTAACATGTAAATTTTTCGCATTGTTTCATCAATTAGATCCAGGTTTAACTCCTTGATTTTTAAAAATTGTCAGAAAAATTTACAATTGAGAGAAAAAAAAACGCTGGTTATAAAACGTCCGGATTTGGACTTTTTACTGTATAACTAACCGTATTAATTATTTTTTTGCAAAAATGTTTGATGATAGTATAAATTTGGAACCTGTAAAGATGTATTTCAGTAGTTTATATTAAACACACTGGATGGTATTTGTGTAGAAAATTTTCAAAATGTACAACACGGAGGAACCAAAAAGTGGTTATAGGCATGGAAGCAAACGGTGATTGTGTCTCGCTGGCAGGGGGCCTTGCGTTATACGCTATAACTTATCTTTAAAAAATTTCCTCCCAGTAGAGTGGTTTATACGCATGGAAGCCAACATTGAAATGTTCTTGCCGGCAGGCGGTGGCCGCACATTATACACCGTGACTTAGCTACCAAAAAATTCCTCCTAGTATAGTTGTTTAAATGCATCGAAACCTTGTGCGTTATATGCTGTAACTTACATAAAAAAATATTCCTCCTGGTCCCATGGTTAAAAAAAATTCCTCATTTTCAATTCCATACTTTCGTCTCTGACCAGGAATATCCCCATCGAGTTGCCCACATATTGCTAGAAGAATTCTAAAATGAAATTCCATCTCAATTATCGATAGAACAAACCTCCATTAATTTTTCTCACATAGAAAAATATTTGGTGGATTATCAGGATCCCAGAAAAGAATCGACTTATCTACAAAAAAAATTCCCCATTTTTAATTCCATATTCAGTAGAAAGTCCGAAATCCCGAATTGTTGAAAATCTGGACGTTTCACTAACCAGGTTTTGTTTTTCACTTTTTTTTACATCTTTTCACCAATTTTTTTTTTAAATGAGTTAAACCTGTATATATTTGAGGAAACAACTCAAAATAACAGACATGTTAAGAGTAAATACTACACAGAAAAAATTAGAAGATTTGCAAATAAAATTTGTTGCATTTTATTAAAGAAGTTTTTCTCTTTTTAAAAATTATTCTTACTTTACGTACCTAATGCCTGCAAAGGTTCAGTGTGGATTTTGCTATATAGTGGCCATCTTGAAATTTCTTAGCTGGCCGCCATCTTGATTTGGCGACTAACGTATCGGATTCTATCACTCCACCAATACTTGTTGTGGGTCACTACACTTAAAGTGACAGGTGTTGTTTTAGGATGCATTTTGCAAAATGAAAGATGTTCATAGTGTTTAAACTTTTGTCCTTTCAAATAGAAAGCTCAGTTGTATTTTTTATTTAATAAATTATTAATCACATTAATTGTGTTATTTTGTATTTATGTCTCAATTTTAAAAGAAAGTAGTTGAGAAATCACTATAGCCAAGTCATCGGGCCACACTCAATTAAAGGGGTAACAAGTAGTTTAGGCCTATAGTGGGGGTTTTCTTAGGCTGTCTTGACATTTAGAAGTAGTCTTACTGGTCATTGACAATATAAATAGCTAAAGACTTTAAGTATAACATTAATGTACATTTTCCCATGCTTCCCACACTTGAATGAAGGCTTTATGAATGAATGCCTTTATTGTTCGTAATACATTATATTGTGTATGAACATTGTCAAAACTTTCAAATCGATGTCAACTTGTTTTTTACTTTACTGTTTGGCAGAATCCCTGATTCAACAGATTACTTAGTCCATAGACACCTGATTATTTGCAAGTGTCCAGTGCCAAACATTTTTTCAAAAGCTGATCAGTACTGGGTGTAGCCATTAGTGCTGAAATCAACACGAGTGCAGAAAGTTTAAGGCATTTGACAAGTTCTGTGATTTTTCTAGGGTGTATTTACTTAGTTATTAAAATGTAAGATTGGTTGGGATTTAAATCAATGATTTTATTAAATCATTTGATTAAAATCAAGATTTTTATAGTTGATTTAAATCTTGACACCCTGGTTGTAACTAATTTCTATAACAGTGCTTATATGCCTATATATAATTATGAATGCTGCATAAAATCAGCCTCATATTCATTTTTACAGTCAATAAAATAAAGCATTACAATTTTCTGAAAAATTATGTTTTGCATTTAAAATTTTCGAATATTTTACAAATTTTAATCTTGGGAGAATTTTTGTTCTCGGAGAATATTGTCTGCTCACATCTCTATTAAATCCTAATATTTAACAAAAATAAAGAGAAAAATGAGCTCAGCAATTAGTGCATTATATTACTTGGTTAAAAACACTCTTTTGAAGTTCCGGATTGGAGTAACAAATATTATTGTAATTTTTTCAAATACATCTTTTAAATACAATTATTTTTCAAGTTTTTACGAAATCAAAGATGCAAAGGCTTTTCTAAATATACAATGTACACAATAGTAGACTTTTACAGAATTTTAGGTGATGTACTCGCATTTAAATAACTTTTATTCAATAGGAAAAAAGGTTTTTCAAATTCCAATATTCATTACTATTGTTTTATACTGACCACATGCATACATTTGCAATATATTTGCACATTTGCAAAAACAAATTTAAAATCGTGATCAGATTAGTATATCATTTTTTTTTAACTGTTGAAAGTTTTTAATTTGTATTAAATTTTATTTCGGAATTCTGAGAAAGTATTGTTTTATTCAAACATGTTTGGTTGACTAGATATTCAAATAAGTTTAAGTGAAAAAAAGCGTTTTAACATACATTTAAAAGGACTTAAACATAGGATTTTTTTATTGTGGTAATTAACAAACCGAGTAAAAAATTACGACTAATCAAGGTTTCGCTGTATTTATATACGCCTGTATTTTCATAAAATAAAGCTCTTTCAGTTTGTGGTTATAAACAAAAGAAAACAAATTTCTTCGAAAATCGCACATTACCATGCTTAATATACCAATGGATTTCAGAGCTTCTCGGTTTCTTTTCCTCCTCTGCTGAATCTTTTCTTCGTAGCTCATTTTTTGAGATTTGTCGAATGTGAAGTGAACAGGCTATGAGAACAATGTCAATATTAGAAGATTGCAAACGAAATTTTGAAAACAAAAGAAATTGCGCGGTTTCCGAGAATAAGGAAGTCAAACAAAACTTCGGATTGAAACAAAAAAACAACTTGAATGTGGACTTGGAAACTCACGTTTCTGCCGCTGCTGACGACCTGTTGAGTTGCAACTTCCAAATTTGCCGGCACTGTACGCAGCAATAAAAAAAAATTGACTTGGGAATCCAAGTGACGTCATGGAACAACATTTCAGTGAACAATTTGCCATAAAATTGGCTAGACGTGTGAAATACATTTCGTGCAAAAGAATCCTCTTTGAAGTCACATACAAAGCCCCACATCTGTTTTTTTGTTCTCCGACAGTCACAATATCAGGAAGACAGTTCAACTATCATCACACTAGACTAACATCGGGCTATTGGAGTCCGTCCGGTAGGTAGGTTCTTAATCAACTTCGAAATAAAACAACACAACAGGCTATTGGCGACGGTTTGGGATAAATCCCCAAGATAAAGATACGAGGACAACACCACTTAATTTTGAACCACGTTCAGATGACGAGGCAACAGCTGAGCTGGCACTCCACCACTATGGTGACCCGGTTGGAAGAATAACGAATTAGCCAATGTAGTGTTGCGAGTTCGAATCCACCAAGCAACAACACAGTGTACAAAGAGGGCTGGTGCGCTTAAAATCTGCGGTGTCCTCAAATGTCCTCACGTTGGCGTGGTGTAGAAGTTTGGAGAGTGGGTTGCCATCTCTTGGGGATTGATGCCGGGCCGTCGTCAATAGCTTGATGTGTTACTCCAGTACAAGATTAATTGAAATACCTACCTACTAATTGTGAGTTGTGACGGTTCGGAAACAATCCCGAACGGTGTGCTAAACGGCGGCTATATGAAAAATTGAACGTTTCTTCGCAGCAGCAGCACTCTAGGTCAGGGGTGGGCAAATAACGGCCCGGGGAGAGTTTTTTGGGGGTCCATGAAGACAGTCAGAAAAATCTACCTGTGGTTATGAGTTCCACAACCTCACATCTTTTTGTTTTTTCGCTCAGGCATCGTCGGCCCACGAGTCGGCTATCTCCCATTCATCGCTTCTTCCATCTTCTGATTTTTCCCCCGTTTTCCTGATGCATACATCTCATATCCAGAGGACTTGCCTGTTGGAACCACCCTTTGAATCAAGAATAAAGCGTTATCTTTTCCACTTCACAAACAGCAGTAGCTGCAGTGCTATACTAGGCACAACCATCCACTGTGGGTCAATAAGGCGATCTTTTTTTAGAAGCGGCTCAATCCCATGATAGTACCTTACGCAAGTCCAACTTGATTGGCTAGTTTCACGGGCTTGGCTTCACTTGGATATCTCGCCAATCTGATTGTTGCAGTAACCATTTGATTTTGAATATGCGCGTTGTTTCGTAGAAATACAATACATACACTAGCGCCTCAGCGTACAGCGTAAGTGTCCGACAAGTTGACTCTGATTTGCTCCTCATATATATGTTGTATGGTTGTTGTTAGTAGTATTTCTTGCCAACTTATATTAAGGGTACTTATACTTAAAAGAGCTGCTTTTTGAGAAGCAACGATGGCCTGATGGCTAAAGTCACCCACCTTCGGATTAGCGTCCTCAGCGGAGATGACTTCCCGAGTTCGAATCCAAATGGCGGAAAAACTTTTAGATCCTCCAAATTATTTTTAAAAAATTCCAATTTAATTCCTTTTCATTCTAATTTACTTTTCCTAATTTTTAATACCCTTTTCATATTTTTCCAAGCTTCCGTTGATTTTACATAAATAATCTAAGAACCACACCTGAACTCACTACCAGCTGATATTTTTCCGCCCCTCTGCCGTCCCCTTTGCTTCAGGATGATGGTGTCGTATCCACCGCTGGCTTAGGACCATTCTGATGTAACAAAAAGCATACATAAAACACTAATTTATATAATTATTAACTTATATAATAAAAGGATACAATTTTCGGCTCCCACCTCTACCCACCCATAGCCATGGATCTGAAAAGAAAAGAAGAAAGCAGAAAGGAAGAGATAAATCGCCAACAACTATAAACCTTGATGACATACGTATCTAGGTCATGTGATCCGATTAGCCAATCAAGTTGGACTTGCGTAAAGTACTATCATGGGATTGAGGCGCCTGTCTTTTTTTTCGCCTCACACCATCCGTTTAAAGAAGGTCAACCGGGCGACCGTTTCAGCTTCCTTGCTCTGCTCTGACTTTCCTGAGTTAGTCAACGTGGCGACCGCTCTCCGATCTCCTAGAGTGCCTATATAATCAGAGTGGCGACAAGGGACCAAATTTGGCCCAATGTGTATGCGCGGCAACCATTTTTCTACCAGAATCGTCTCCAAGAAGGTTGCTGGGCGAATATGTTTCTTCCATCGGTTTCCCACATTTCCTCGTCACTCTTTATTTTGTCGATAGTGTTTAAGTCCCGAAATTTTTAGTTTCGCAATTGAGGCTACACTGCTTTGCGTTTTATACATTCGCAATGAGTGGCGTTAAAAATAAAATTTAGTTTATTTTTGTGCTCACAACGTAATTTTTTTGTTTTCGTGAATATTAACAAGAAAAAGAAAAACGTTAACAGTATAACTTCAGTGTCAAATAAAATAGGATATGATGTGTTATCTCTCTCAGGCACTTCAGTTTTTTCTTTAAATTCTTTCCATGCTGTGTAATAGAAGTTTACTTATTAATTTTATAACATTAAATAAAAAATAGATTTAAAATGTTTGTCCTACTATTAATGGATAGTTCCTTAAAATAAAACTTTCTTTCATCCAACTGTTCAACACATGTAGTATTTCTTTAGTGTGTGATTAATCTTTTCCTTACATTAACCGAACCACATAAGATACTGTTTAATTGAACATTTTTATTTGACCTTTTTAATGCATGACAGAAACCCACTTAAATTTAATTTTGGTTTTAAGTTTCATCCATTCATACAAGTCAAAAAACATGTAATTTCAAAATAGTCAACACCATCAGTACACATTTGTTAAAAAATCTATCACATTTTCAGATGAAAAAATAGAATTAACAGATTGAAACTAAATTATGAGCAAATAAACAGATGAATGTTGGCATAAACATACAAGAATAATTTCAAGATAAAAAATAGTTAACAGCATTCGTACGCATTTATATCCAAATCCACAGATTAATGTTGATATGGTGGCTTAATTCCGAGACCTATAGCAGCAAAAAAAAATTAAAGTTTACTTCACAAATAACACTTTTGTATATATATATAAACATTTCTTTTATTCTTTTTATATAAAGCATGGTCACAATTTGCTCTCTGCCTTACTGATGATTCAATTCGGCATAGGCTATTGTAAACCTTTTATAAGGGGACAGCTAAAAAAACAATGCATTATCAAAAGTTTATAACTTGTTAACTGACTTTGGCGCGATGTTAACATCGCTAAAGTAGCATTTCAGTGTCGTCTGCTACAATCGTCTGAAAGTTGGACACATAAAAATACAAATACAAATATTGACGACCAGCTACAGGCTCAAGCCCAACAAGGCTGGTCCTTTGTTTACGAATTCCCCAATTCCCACTGACTATCCAATTGTATCTTAAATTCGTACACTCCCTTTGAATCAACTATATTTTCTGGCAACGCTTTCCATTTGTCTATTACCCTATTAAAGTAATATCAATTAATATATGATTTCAGGGAGAACTAAAAGCATATAATTGTTATAATATGGGTGCTTTCGATATAAACGAATCATATAAAAAAGCCCACTTACATGCGTAATTGACGAGATGGATTGCACGACATTCTAACTTAGATTGCGGGAAACACCATGTTGTTAAAAAAAAAACTATTTACTTAAAAAGTAAAGTCTTCAAATGCAAAATAAAGTCTTCACTGGCAAAACACTAAAATAATAATAAATAAACATTCTGTGGAACACGAAATGGAATATCAAAAAGCTATATTTTCTTCTAAAATTAATGTACACACGTTTTTCTCCTACTCAAAAAGTTCCCATGTTAAGTTACGGGATCTGGGAAAAAGCCGCCTCGGGCGGTAGAAAAGGTCTCTAATCCAATCAGAAAATGTTTCCCGTATGTCCCCACTCTGATTATATAGACACTCTACGATCTCCTGGCCTTCAGGCTGCACCACATCCTTAGAAAGTCAACCGGGAGACCGTACCTACCTCCCTGCTCGAAGCAACGGATAAACTCTACTCTGGTTCTGGTCTACGTCTTTGATCTTTTATATAACAGAAAATTTCCAACTTTAATGAAACCATGAACCCTTCGAAAAAACATAGAGTCGGTGAAGAGTGTTTTGCGTTTAATGAAGATTGTACAAATAAATATTTCTCTCTTTTGTAATACAGTGAATAACAAGACAGTGTGTCTGTTGTGCCAAGAAATGATAGCCGTATTCATGGAGTACAATCTGAAACGACACCATGAAACAAAACATAGTGGATTTGGCTCACAATTTTCCAAGGCAGAACTTAAAATAAGAGATGCAGAGTGTGTGAAAAGGCTTATAAGCAACAAACGTTACTTACAAAACAATCAACACTACAAAATAGTGCTACAGAAGCAAGTTTTATGATTACCTACAACCTTGCTAAACGCAACAAGACTTTTTTGGATGACGAGTTTACTATCCAGTGTATGCCAGAGTGTGTAAGCGTATTGTGTCCTGATATGAAAAACAAATTTGAAACATATCGTGGTCAAGAAGGACTATAGTGCGGCGCATTAAATCAATTAGTGACGAACTCACAGAACAGCTGAAGACTGCAAGCAAATATTTTGTTTGATTTTCTTTGGCGTTAGGTGAGAGCACCGATAACGAAGACACTGCACAATTACTCATCCGTGGAATCCGTCATCTTTATCAGTGGAATTAATGAAAATTTCGTCGTAACAGAGGCAGATTTAAGAGTATGCCGCCTATAGGCTAAAGTCCATCTGCCTCTAAGAGTTGTCCTACACGGAAATGAAATTATACAAAATGTAGTTAATTACTGGTTTACTTGTTGGAAAATATACAAACTTCTCTGAAACAACTCACCCTACGTAATCTTCATGTTCAAATTTACATAGCTTTCTTTCGAGATTTCTTAGTGGCAAACTCGTTAATAATGTCCTCATATGAAAGTGTTTTTGTTGTATTTGCCTCAATACAAAGTAATGAAAGTGAGTTTAACCATATTTCAGAAGTACTAGTTCGCAGATAGTTCTTAACTCTTCTAAGGCAAGAAAAACTGCGTTCTCCCGCGCAATTTGTAGCAGGTATGCACAAACTTATCCTTACAACAATGCCCTAATTGGGGTAAACATCTTGTTAGGAATTACACCTCAGAAATTTTGAAATTCTCTCCAACGATTTATCAGATTGGTGATCATTACCCACAGCACAGTGATTTTTAAAGTAGATGCACTCTACAGTGAAATCCGAATCCAAATCATTTGTGTAGACGTGCTGAAGGTTCCTCAATTCCTCTTCCATATCTGTATTTGTTGTCACACAACTGAGTTAAGAAGTAGAATCGGTCTTGAAACTCGTCATAGGCCATTTTTCTTTTCTTGAATTCACAAACAAAAGAGTCTATAATTGGTAAAAACGTGATTATTTTAAGGTCAACCCTTCCAGTAAAGTTAACTTCTCCATTTCGGTCTTCGTCAGGCCAAACTTTTCTTTTTGGCTGTCTTTTATTGTCTTTTTCATAAGATGTTGTTTTGGTTATATCCATGGCCAATTCCTCAAAGTAATCAAAGTTGTTTCTCTGTTCCGTAAAATATTCTTCAAGATCCCGTTGTGCATACCGATAGACATGAATGACAGTGTCAGACTCAAATCGACACTACACTACTGACAGCGGAGCCACTGGGCCTTCCACCAACAGTGTTACCAGATCAGCTACAGTGTTGTCAGATCGAATGGCTGCTTTTGTGCCAGTGTTGTCAAACCAAATTAGATTGCACTACAAGAAAGTTATTATTCAAGATTACGTGCTGTGAATTTGTATTATGTTATAGTTTTTTAGAAAGTAGGCTATGTAGAAGGACTAAAACATATTTTTAAGTAACATGTATTCTTAAATTCGTACGGAAAATATTATTTTAGTCTGAAATACTTCATTTTAACTTTTGAATAAATTGCCAAACTGCTGACCCTGAAAAATTTGACGCTCTAGGCTGCTGCCTACTTAGCCTATTTAGAAATACGGCCCTGAACAGAGGAATTGCTTGATTTAGAATCAATGAAAGACAGAACCACTCTAGTCAAGACTTGCTTGAATGTGCTGTGAATTGTCTGGAGAAAAGTGGCTTGTCGTGGAACAAAATGACAAGCATCACACAGATGGAACTAGAGATCTCATTTTAAAAAATGTAGGTATGGTTAAGATTTTAAAAAATAAGTTACGAGCACAAGACACAGACATCTTGTCTTTTCATTGAATTTTGCTTCAGGAAAGCCTTTGTAAAGCTGCAGTGGACTTGAAGCATGTGGTAGATCCAATTGTTAGTGTAGTGAACACAATCAGAGCAAAGGCACTCCACCATCGACAATTTAAATATTTTCTTGAAGATGTGTGTGACGTAATAACTATTACATCGAGTCCATTTCAATTTTAAACATCTATTTATTTACAAGACAGGACACTGACACAAAGACGATGAAACACAAAGAGAATGGAATAGGTTCATTCCGACGTGGTCTTTCTGTTACCACGTTCCAAGCCAATCTGACGAATTCCCCATCGGGTAGGGAAGACGCTCGTTACAAATTCTCTTTCATAGGGATTATCTGGAGATCTGTGGCTAAGTTGCCACAATGTGGAGGCAGAGTATGAAGACGTAATTTACCACAACAGTGTAAGGTGGTTGAGCCTGGGCAGAGTGATAAAAAGAGTCTGGGCATTGCAGAATGAAATTCTACTATTTCTGGACATGAAGGGGATATCTCATGATTTTGTTACAAAAATAGGATGCGAGGAGTGGAGATATGATATGATGTTTGCAGCTGATATATTTTAGAAACTAAATTAACTTAATGTTCCATTACAGGGGAAAGGGTTGTTTGCTCATGACATGTGGAAGCAGGTAAAATCTTTCAAGACAAAACTACGTCTACTTGCAAAGCAAGCTGAGGGCCTGAGGAAGGCAATTTTTTTCCTTTCCCTCTATTAAAAAAACAGGAAGTGCCTGAAAATGTTTCTGCCAAAATTAAGGATCACCTGCAGAGTTTGAAGTACGAAATCACAAGGAGATTTCAGGACTTTAAAAAAATTGAGCCTGAATTCATTTTGCTTTCCTACCCGATCACTGCTGATATTGACAATCAGTGCACCTGAGGAACTGCAACTTTAACTTATTGACTTGCAATCAGATCATACTCTGAAAGAAATGTTTAGTAATAAGACATTGGTTGACTTTTACAAATCTTTGTCTGGTGAAATATTTCACTGCATAAAGAAATTTGCTGGGAAAATGTTCTCAATATTTGGCTCAATGTATATTTGTGATCAAAGTTTTTCTTGTTTGAATATCAACAAGAGTAAGTATAGGTGTTCTTTGATGGATATTAACTTCCTTGCTGCAATGAGAATACCAACAAGCAATCTAGCTACTGATTTAAAAAAAGGTAGAGAAGTGTTATAGGTTGCGTTTGTCTCATTGAACTAATTCTAACAATATGTGCTTCAATCTATACATTATTTTATATTATTATTATATTATCATTTTATACTTCATGATTTTTATAATACTAGGGGGCTCCGCCCCTGCTCGCTTACGCTCACCAACCCCAGGCGATTGCTACACAATCCCATTTGGTCTGCTTCGCAAAACAACATTCCTTTCGCAGAGTGAATCTCCTGGACAGCGAAACTATCTTAATAATTCGTATAATACTGATTTGAATTTCCGGTCCATGACGTCACTGCGAGGACTTCGCTCCTTGTTCGCTTACGCTCGCCTCCCCACGGGGATTGCTAAGCAATCCCGTTTCGTTTGCTTCGCAAACCAATACTCCTTCCGCAAGTGATTTCACTTTTTTTTACTTTAACACTTAATGCACTCCAAACTAATAGCCGCAACAGTAAAAAATCTTCTACATCTTGTTCCCTGTACAATTTTAAGCAAACCGTATTAATCTCCTAACTTTACGATCGGTACTTCGTACTTTCTCGGTAAACCGCCTGAGAACAGAATGAAAAAAAGCGAGCCTTTTTCCTCGTGAAATAAAAAGAAATCGTTTTTATGGCAATTGTTGCTACGATAAATTTTATATCTGGCAAACCCGATAGTTAAAAATACAATCCTTGTCTGCGAGAGAAACCTGCCATGCGAACTATTAAATACGAAATTTGTGTGACCAACTTTTGATTGAATCAAATTTATTTATGAACCAATTTTTTAAATATTTGTACCATAAGAAAGAGTACATTCTGAGGTATACTGCGATATTTTCAAAATTAAAAACTAATATTAATAAGATATAGATGTAACAATTTTAGTTTTGTATCAGAAATTACGATCTGAAAGTTCCGAAAATTGTATGACCAACTTTTGATTGCATCGACTTTATTTATTAACCAATTTAAAAAAATAATTGTACCATAACTAAGAGTACAATGTAATGTATTCAGTGCTGTTTTCTAATTAAAAAAATAATAATAGTATTAAGCTGTAAATATGACGATTTTAACAAAAATTAGGGAGAATATCCAAAGATTCCTAATTTTGTATGACCAAATTTGATTGCATCGAATTTATTTATTAACCAATTTAAAAATAATTGTACCGTAAGAAAGAGTACATTCTGAGGTATACTGCGATATCTTCAAAATTAAAAACTAATAGTAATAATTTATAGATATGAAAGTTTTAAAAAAAGTAACGAAAATGTCCAGATTTTTCCCTAATTTCAAAAAAATATTATCAAGAACCAAATTGAAATTTCTAACAAAACTGGATGAGCTGCAAAAATTTACGTTGAGAGGAACTCTTTAAAAAAAACTCACGTCTAAAGTCTGAAAATTTGTATGTGTTTTGCTCACTCGCGGAAGAAATTTCGCTTTTCCAACTTTGACACTTAATAAACCCTAAACTAATAACTGCATTGGAAAAATATCTTTACTATTGTCCAGGGAACACGATGAAGAACCAACTATGTTAATTTCATATTTTTGTGATCCGAACTTTTTAGGTAAACCGCCTAAGAATCGAGCTAAACAACACAGTTTTCAATCCTGCGGCGGTTTTAACTTTTATTTTAATATAGAGAGATTTATACTTTATCTGGAATGCAAAGTTAACTTGTGAATGTAATAATTTTAAAAGGGGTTGCCCTCCGTTAACATGCGCTTCCATGAAGTGGCCCTTGAGTCAAAACAATTGCTCTCCACTGCTCAAGGTCAAAAACTTTCCTTGTATGTATATGCCTTGATGTTTGTGTTTGTCACAGCATGGTCAAATAGGGCCGGTGCAGTGGTGTGACCAGAGGGGGATTTAAAGTTTATAAATTAATTCATGTTTGATTAATGAAACAATTAACTAAATTTTTAACCAAAAATGGTAATTAACGATTGTAGGTATATTTAAAAAAAATTAAAAATGCAGGGACACCAGGTGCCAACAAATTAAGTTAGATGGCTTTTTGCGTAAAGTAAATTATCCATGTTGAAGTTTCAACAATGAAAAAGAGACATAACGAAATCATAAGTTCCACAATCTTGTGGAGATCAGAGAGATTGAAATGAAATGCTCAAAGTGATGTCCAAGGGTTTTCTTTACACAGTTCACACCGGCCAATGAAACAGTGGCGCACCCTCTCATATCGTATTGATCTTGTCTGCTGCAACAAGAATTCTTGCGACGAGATCTTCTGCAGAGTGCACAGGTATTTCGTACACCAATGATTGCATATGGCCCCACAAAAAGAAGTTCTGTGGATTTAAGTCTGGTGAGCGTGGAGGCCACATCACAGGTCAGCAAGGCTTCTTTTAATATCAAATCTATTAAGACAAGATGGAAAAGGGCCATGGTTGATGTCCAATCGGGTTGATCTATGGTGGCAACTTTCATTTCCATTATTTGGCTTTTCAAAGAATTGTTAGTTAAATACTTAATTAACGTCGCATTGGAGCAACCCAACGTACTATTGGTGACATTCCAGGATCTGTCACGAGGGGAAAGATCTGAGGAAGACGCCTTGTACTTTTGAACCACAATCAAATGATGAGGTCAACACCTGAGCTGACATCACACCCTTCACACATTTCTTCTTGGAGGAAAAAATATAAAAATTTCAATTTGAAAATTATGTATTTAAAGAAAATCATATTTTTAGGTATCGATCTAATGTGAAATTTTCCACAGATTTTAAATCCGTTGAAATTGAGGACAGTCATTTGATAGCGCTTCGAATATGTCAGGGAAGTACTCAGGTTTTGAAGAACGTATTAGAGAACATAGCCGAAAAGAGCTTTTTGTTCCGTGTTCTAATCATTCCTTAAATTTAATTGGAAATTTCGCTGCAGAAAGTTGTAGCGCTGCAATTCAGTATTTTATGTTTGTGCAGAATTTATTCAAATTTTTTTTTCTGCATCATCCCATTATTGAAAAATTTTAACTACCAATCTAGAAATGTGTAAACATTCCTTCTTAGTGAAAAGAGTTTCTAATACAAGATGGTCAGCAAAAGCAGATGCTGTATTAGCTATAAACTTGATTTCACCCCTATAGAAGAGGCTTTAAATGAAATTTATAATTCAGTAAAAGAAAAAAGGTGCCATAGTGGAGGTGATTTCATTTCGGAAGAAAATGGAAAAATATGAAACCGCCCTGACAACAGTTATTTGGAATACTATTTTACAAATAATAAATGCTACTAGTAAATCACTGTAATGCGAACTATTGAATGGTAGTGGTAATTTTAGATAACGTCGTACTAGAGCAACACAACGGGCTATTGACGACGGACCGGGATCAGTCCCTTAAGGGAAAGACCCGAGGACAACACCTCGTAATTTTGAAACACGGTCAGATGACGAAGCAACACCTGAGCTGGCATCCCACTCTCCAAACTTCCACACCAACCCAGGAGGACTTTCGGCCACGACAGATTTAAGGTGCACCAGCCGCCTCTACTTTTTATTTATTAACCAAGTTACTATTATTTTATTAACCAAGTTAAAAATAATTGTACCGTAAGAAAGAGTACATTCTGAGGTATACTGCGATATTTTCAAAATTAAAAACTCATAGTAATAATTTATAGATATGACAGTTTTAAAAAAAAGTAACGAAAATGTCCCGATTTTTCCCTAATTTCAAAAAAATATTATCAAGAACCAAATTGTAATTTCTAACAAAACTCGATGAGCTGCAAAAATTTACGTTGAGAGATACTCTTTAAAAATAAACTCACGTCTAAAGTCTGAAAATTTGTATGTGTTTTGCTCACTCGCGGAAGAAATTTCGCTTTTCCAACTTTGACACTTAATAAGCCCTAAACTAATAACCGCATTGGAAAAAGATCTTTACAATTGTCCAGGGAACGCGATGAAGAACCAACTATGTTAATTTCATATTTTTGTGATCCGAACTTTTTAGGTAAACCGCCTAAGAATCGAGCTAAACCACACAGTTTTCAATCCTGCGGCGGCTTTAACTTTTTTTTTAATATAGAGAGATTTATACTTTATCTGGAATGCAAAGTTAACTTGTGAATGCAATCATTTTAACAAGGGTGGCTCTCCGTTAACCTCCGCTTCCATGAAGTGGCCCCTGAGCCAAAACAATTGCTCCCCATTGCTCTAGGTCAAAAACTTTCCTTGTATGTATATATACTTGTATTTCCTGTTATGTATATATACTTGTATTTCCTTATATGTATACCTACTTGTATTTCCTATTATGTATATATACTTGTATTTCCTTGTATGTATGTATGTACTATACGCTTACAAACATCCATGCCCGAACCCGGATTCCAACCAGGAACCTTCCGATCAAGAGGCTAACACCTCAACCACTATACCGATTGGTCGGCATCGAAACTATTGAAAGGATCTATCTTAATGAAGTCACTAGAAAATTTTATCAATAATTTCAGAGAAGAATTTGAAAAGGTTGAAAAGGAGACTACTGATTTATCATTTAGTGTGGAAGATACACAAACTCGCACATACCAAAAGAAATGTTTTTAGATGAAACCAGAAATCGGTCATGAATTTACAATTAGATAAAATTTGATAGTAAGTTCATTTTATGTCATATGTGGGCAGAATTATCTCAAAGAACTCAAACGTATGAAGTTGTTGTGGAGCCTTCTCGAATATTTTGTGATTGTGATTTACCCATAGAAGAAAAAATAGCACGATATAAAGTTGAAGGATGTTTACAAAAATGACATGGATGTTTGTGCTTTTGAAGATGAATTTGACCATTTTTCAATATTTCTTTTTAAAAAAAAAAGGAGGACACCATAAAAACCACACCAGACATCTATCGAGCCGCCAAAGAAATGTCTTGCACATTTTTCGAATGTTGAAGTAATACTGAAATTTTTTTTTTAATAATTCCCTTATCTAATGTGTCAGGAGAAGATCGTTTTCTGTTTTAAAGCGTGTAAAAAAATTATTTAACTCTTTGAGGCACACGATTTAAAGAAAATAAAAACCCTAGTTGCACAGAATTTCTTTAATATAAAAAAGCGGAAAAAAACATTCATTCAATTATTTAACATAAAATATCACTCGAAATAAAAATAATAAGAAGAGTGAGACGAACATAATCCCACCATGCAACTAACGATTCAAACGAAAGTCATTGAAGCACAACTTTTTTTTTCTTCCCAAAACAAAGTGGACTTTTGCAGACAGTACGGCACCAGGTAGTGTGAACTTCTTTTTTTTCGTGCTGCAGAACGCTCATCTTCTCCGAGTAGTACGTTTTGGTAGACGTTTTGAGTCTTTACCTCGTTTTTCCCATGAAACAATGGGTTTAGATTTTTTTTCTACAGTGGAAGTTCAGATGTTGATAGTGCATTTTATCAATTAAAGTCTGGGCCTTTGAAATGTTTCAGCTCCATGCTTTGACCCAATTATTTATAAACCATAAATGAATTAACAACAACTACATCCAAAAAATAGAATAGTATGCGGTGCCGCCATTTTTTACTACGTCGGTACATAATACATTTTTTGTTTATAAACTAAAAATAATAATTTATATTATTATTTTTAATAACCTGCATGGTGGGATGCATACAATCCCACCACTTATTCAGCTTTAAAATTATTATAAAACATCAAATAACATGTTTTATTTTATTATAAAACAATTCCATTCACTCATAACAAATTTTAAGAAAAGAAACAACATATACCATTATGAAAGACTGAAATTCACTACATCACACAATTCGCCAAACTTAATCACAACAACGTCAACACCTTACTAAGGCGTTTTGATTTGTATCAATTTTTGTTTTCACTTATTTACGCATTTACCGTTGGTTCATAACATTGCCAACTGAATGAAATACTTGAAATAAAATATTAAACTGTATGAGTAACTTCAACTTTTTGAGGTGGGTTAAAATATATCCCACCATGCATAAAAAGTTAAGCAAAAGGTGGAACAGTTTTTAACCCACATAACCCTAAAGAGTTAAAGAGTACTATGGGATATAAAAGATTAAACAATTTGACCATTCTGCATTTAGAGCGTTAAATTTTAAAGGAATTCAACCTTCCAAAATAATTGACGAATTTGCAAAAAATAACGCAAGACCGAAATTCATGAAAAAAATGTTTTTTAATGAATTTATTTAATGCGATATGGTTATGGCAGTGTTTTTTTAATACTTTTCTTTTTGTTAATAACTTGATGAGAGTTTTCTGAAACTTTTTTTTTCTGAGTCATACGCGCGTGGAGTTGTCATAGGATCTTTTCCTTCGGGGCTGATCCCGTACCGTCACTAAAGCTTAGGTTTCCTAAGAAAGTGGAACCGTTATACAGTAAGATCCAACGAATACCGATACAACGAAAAATCCCGTTATTACGAAAGTCATGGAAGTCCCTATCCGAAAAGCAATTAAAACAATGTTAAATTAATCTCAATATAACGAAATGATCGATTTTTGAAAATCCCGATACAACGAACTATTTGTACAGGCAAAAATATGTTTTCCTTTTATGGTTCCCTCAACTGATAACAAGCATGCAGTTTCTTTAGATTCAATGAATTTCGTTTTAGTCGGGCTGAAACCAGCTGCCAAAATAAAGACTGGTTTTCTAAGAAACAAGTAGAAATTTGTCACTGTCGTAACCGTATTTCCCGCCTAATTGCATGCAAAGCTTCTTGACCAAGGCATCATCAGAGCTGTAAAATCACGCTACAGAACCTTTTTGTTACTTCAATTTCTAAGTGATTTGGAGAAAAATATCCAAAGAAAATGTAACGTGAAGGAAGCTATCGAATGGGTATGTGGATATTGGGATGACATCAGTCAATCAACAATAACAAACTGTTGGAAACATATGCAACCACAGCCAAAGACGCCAATTCAGTTTCATAAGAAGCCGACTTGAAAGATGAATAACAAACTGTTGGAAACATATGCAACCACAGCCACACACACACAAAGACGCCAATTCAGTTTCATAAGAACCTTTTTGTTACTTCAATTTCTAAGTGATTTGGAGAAAAATATTCAAAGAAAATGTAACGTGAAGAAAGCTATCGAATGGGTATGTGGATATTGGGATGACATCAGTCAATCAACAATAACAAACTGTTGGAAACATATGCAACCATAGCTAAAGACGCCAATTCAGTTTCAGAAGAAGCCGAGTTGAAAGATGAATCAAATACGCACGACATTCAGCAATCTGAGTTAGAGAAAATTTGGAACGCTTCAAAAAATAAAACTTCGGTTCCTGACGACGTGAATTTGAAAAATTATCTCTGTGTAGATGGGGGGCGGGGATGACAACGTTTCAACATGTTATGAACTGACCGAAGCAAACATCATCCAATCCATTAAAGACAGCTAAGATGTGGCCAATGAAAGTAGAGATGAAGAGGCTGTGGTTGGAGATGATGTACACAATGTGGCTTTTTCAGAAGCCTTAGCAAGTTAGAAGACAATGCGGACATTTATTTCGCCACAAAGCAATGTGCCGGACTTTATCTTTACAAATATTCACCAACTTCAAAATTATTTAATCTCAAATACAACAGCAAACCTTGATCAGAAGAAAATCGTAGATTTTCTGAAATAAAGTTTTATTTCCTCGCATTTTGTTCATTTATGGTTAATGTTTCCCAAAAGAGGCAAGTTAATTTTTTTTCAGGTTTTAGAAAATGGTATAACAATGGATTTATTTGAAAAAATTATTTTTCTCTGGCTGATTTCAATGTATTGCAATAAACTTTTAATTGCAGCAGCTAATCATAGTATTATATGTAGTCTTCTTTCGAAACAAAATCCGAATTTACGTATTTAAAATGTTATTTTTTATTCGAATTAGCAAAATTTCGTTACAACGAAATTTCCGTTATAACGAAAAAATTTTACGGTCCCGTGAAGTTCGTTGTAACGGGAACTTACTGTATTACAACCGTGATACGTCATGATGATACGTTCAGAGGTGTCAACTTAGGCGGACCGAATACGTTGGAGAATGGGCAACACAGACGGCTGTCGTGATTTATTTTATTCTAGAAACTAAACAAAGTGGTTTTTTATTATCTAGTTCAAAGCTTCTAATTTCGGGATCGTTGAAGATAGAGTGAAAATTTCAACAGATTTCAATCAACTTAAATTTTTACGCCAGATCGATATCAAAAACAGCTTTATTATTCAATTATTTACCATTTGATTATTTAATTATTTATTAAATAATAAATTATTTATTTAAAGAAAATCACATTCAAGATCGATCTGGTGTCAAATTTTCCGCATATTTCAAATCCGTTGAGATTTTTATTCTGTGTTTAACGATCCCGATTTTACAAAAACAAATTAATCAATGGCAGTCAAAAATGTTTATTTATTTTGCTCCTCATCGCTCGAATCGTTGGGCGCAGCAAATGAAATCTTGCTGCTACAACAGAAAAAACGTTCCCCAACTGTTTGAGACCGCTAAGACGACAGTCATGGAAACGGCGGCTCCGATAATTTTCGTTACGTTCAAAAACAACGCTCTCTAGGAAACCAACACCATGTGTTAGTATGAACAACGTTTTAGTGACGCCACTCACCGCTACGTCACGGCCGCTAGATCACGGCTACGCTTTCTTAGCAAATTGAAGCTTAATAGCTCGTTGTGTTTTTCCAGTGTGACGGTAATTAAAAAATACCAATACCCCTTGTAAACGATGGTCTTGGTAATTTGGTAATTTTAGTTAACGTCGTACTAGAGCAACACAACGGGCTATTGACGACGGTCCGGGATCTGTCCCTTAAGGGAAAGATCCGAAGACAACACCTCGTAATTTTGAACCACGGTCAGATGACGAAGCAACGCCTGAGCTGGCACCCCACTCTCCAAACTTCCACGCCAACCCAACGTGAGGACTTTCGGCCACGACAGATTTAAGGTGCACCAGCCGCCTCTACACCATACGCTTACAAACATCCATGCACCGAACCCGGATTCGAACCAGGAACCTTCCGAAAACGATGGTCTTCAACTGGATTCAAAGAAATGGAAAAAGTGTCTTCTTTAGTCTGAATTCACGCATTCTGTTTGTTACTCATTCTGTTTTCATCCCTAAAGCTTCGGTTTCCTAAGAAAGCGTAGCCGTGATCTAGCGGCCGTGATGTATCGGTGGGTGACGTCACTAAAACGTTGTTTAAACAAACACATGGTGTTGGTTTCCTAGAGAGCGTTGTTTGTGAGCGTAACGAAAATGATCGGAGCCGCCATTTCCATGACTGTCGTCATAGCGGTCTCAAACAGTTGGGGAACGTTTTTTCTCTTGTAGCGGCAAGATTTCATTTCCTGCTCCAAACGATTCGAACGAAGAGGAGAAAAATAAATAAACATTTTTGACTGCCATTGATTTATTCGTTTTTGTAAAATCGGGATAGTTAAACACAGAATAAAAATTTCCACTTATTTGAAATCTGCGGAAAATTTGACATCAGATCGTTACCTTAAATGTGATTTTCTTTAAATAAATAATTAATTATTAAATAATTAATTAATCAAATGGTAAAAAATTGAATAATAAAACTGTTTTTGATATCGATCTGGCGTAGAAATTTACGCTGATTTGAAATCTGTTGAAATTTTCACTCTACCTTCAACGATCCCGAAGTTCGAAACTTTGAACTAGAGAATAAAAAACCACTTTGTTTTCTTTCTGGAATAAAATAAACCACGACAGCTGTCTGTGTTGCCCATTCTCTAACGTATTCCGTCCGGTTGACACTTCTGGATTGTTGTTTAGACGGCCGTCTAGTTATGCCCGCGGCATCATGACGTATCACGGCTGTTAGATAACGGCTCCACTTTCTTAGGAAATCGAAGCTTAACCGACGCCAATAGGCTGTTGTGTGGTTCCAGTGCAAAGTTAATTAAAATATCCAAATACCCATTCCGTTTTTACCGCTCTTTAGCTATTTGGGTATTTTTAGTTACCATCGCTTTAATTATCATTAGATGACGAGATCACACCTGAGCTGGAGCAACAGCTATTGGTGACGGTTTGGAATCAAACTCAAAAGAAAGGATCCGAGGACAACACCACGTTATTTTTAACCACGGTCAGATGACGAGAACACACCTGTGCTGCTCCCCTCTCTCCAAACTTTCACACCAGGACAATGTGAGGACATTGGGGGCCACAACAGATTTACCGTGCACCAGCCCCTTTTGAACACGACGGTCTTTGGTTGGAATCGAACTTGCAACCCTCCGGTTGCTAATCCGTTACTTTTCCAACTGGGCTACCGTGTGGGCCCTGAAAAAACAAATCCATTCAAACAATTTTTACTCCGTACAAATACAAGTGGCAATGTAAATCAAATAACTCAATCGGGTTTTACTGAGTGGAATTTATACCTGTAGTTCGATTGGTAATTGGTAATTTTTAATTAACGTCACACTAGAGCAGTGATTCTCAACCACTGTGCCGCAGCGCTTTTGTGTGCCGCCAAATTATTAGAGTGTACCGCCAAATTTTAGAAATGTTTTTTGTAAAAATTATAATGCTTTCTTTTATTACGAGTAAAGTTCGTTTAAATTAAAGAAAAGTACACTGTAAAAGAAGACTGTTGTTTTTACAGTTAAATACCATGTTTGTAACTGTTTTTATCTTCGATACCTGTGACCTTTGAAAAAGTGAAACATTCGCCCCAACGTGATGCGATTTTATCCCATGATAGCCAAAAAAGCTTTAAAAATATTATTACAATTTTCTACATCTTATTTGTGTGAATTCGTATTTTCAGTATTAACCAACATAAAAACGAAAGAAGATCGAGACTGTTAAATGTAGAAGACGATATGAGAGTAGCATTGTCATTTTTTACGACCAAATATAAATGAAATTATCAAAAAACATCGAGCTCAAATTTCTCATTAAAAGTATTCTTATTATTACCTTGTAATTAATCCCTAAAAAACGTACTGTTGCTTTTGTAGTGCATTTTATATTGTTTTATTTTACATTCAAAATTATTATCATAAACTATTTTACACAGTGTATTATAGGAAAGTAAACAACTTTAAAACTATCTTTTTCTTTGTATGCCGCCAAATTTTGAAATCGTTAAAAGTGTGCCGCGTCAAAAAAAAGTTTGAGAATCACTGCATTATAGCAACATATAACCAAGTAGCATAATTTTCATAATCAGCAAATTGAACATACTGTTAGACCCAAGTGGCCAAGGGCGAAGGGTCTGAAAAGTAGAGATACGACATCGATGTCGATGTTTTAAAAATATTGATGTTTTATAAAAAAACATCGATGAATTGGAGCCGATGTCGCCCCCATCACTAGTTTCAAAACCAATTTTAAGAAATGGGGGGAAAAGTTTAAATACACTGAATTTTAAAAACATCGATGTTTTTGGGGCGATGCATTATCAACATCGATGTTTTAATTTTGAACATCGATGTTTTGTTGTCGATGTCGCATCACTACTTCGAAGGAGGTCATGAGATTCGGCGTGTGCGCTTTGAAATCCAATGGGTGGCTTTCTGTGCCCCCCCCCCCTCCCGAGTGAACGAAGTCTGCTGCAATATCCTCCTATAAATGTTCAGCAGAACCCCCCACCCACCCCTAGTAGAAGAACCACCAGTATCAAGAACTGGAAAGTTGGGTGGCCGGCCGCCCACACGGCCATTTGTCGGTATTCGCCAGCAATCGAGAAGAGAGACGTTACGTTCCCTCTCTTGATGGATTACCGGGAAGGAGGTATGATGTGACGATGGAGGTGATGAGCACTTGACGACGTTGTTTTGAGTAGGGTAACAAAGCTGGAAGTAGCACCAAGGATTCAAAGGCCAGCCAGCATTCCTGGGAAAACATCTCGGGAGGGAGTTTGGAAGTCTTTCTGGATTTATGGGACTCCGTTTGGGCTTTTTCTCAGGCGTGAATCGTTTGGCTGAGACTGTTTAGAGCAGTGATTCTCAAGCACTGTGCCGCGGCACTTTTGTGTGCCGCCAAATTCTTAGAGTGTGCCGCCAAATTTTAGAAATGTATGTAGTAAAAATTATAATGTTTTTTTTAATTACCAAGTCCCCCATGTTCCTATACCAAATCAATACATCTGGGGGTACCTGATCAGGGGGTTATCGGCCTCTGATTGGAATCTAAATTACGATATGTGTGAGTGAATGGATGTATGAAAGTAATGTCATGTATGTCGAGTAAAGTCGGACTTCCTCCCAATGGGGCTCAATAACATAGAAGGCGCACACCTCTTCCCGTCTTCGACGGGCCTGGCACTCCTCTGGTCTGCCAGTGTAGAAACAACAACAACAAACTTACCTTTTTCTTTGTGTGTCGCCAAATTTTCAAATCGTTAAAAGTGTGCCGCGACAAAAAAAGGTTGAGAATTACTGGTTTAGAGTGTTTCAACGGAGTCTATCCAAATAACTAGCTTTTGCAGGGAGAGATGAATTTCCCTTTTCGGTCTTTGGGATCGAGCAGGATATTTTTTCAATACTAGAATATTAATTTTCCTCTTACATAATTTTTTAAGACGTCAAATTTAGGGGGCGAGATAGCCCGGTTAAAGAATAAAGAACTAGCAACTGGACGATCGCGAGTCAAACTAAGGTAAGGTAAGGTAATTTTAGTTTACTTAGTGCTAAAGCAACACAACTGGTTATTGAAGATGGTAATGGTAGTGGTAATTTTAGTTAACGTCGTACTAGAGCAACACAACGGGCTATTGACGACGGTCCGGGATCAGTCCCTTAAGGGAAAGATCCGAGGACAACACCTCGTAATTTTGTACCACTGTCAGATGACGAAGCAACACCTGAGCTGGCACACCACTCTCCAAACCTCCACACCAACCCAACGAATAAGGTCCGGGATCAATCCCCTAAGGGTAATTTGGTAATTTTAATTAACGTTGTACCAGAGCAACACAACGGGCTATTGACGACGGTCCGGGATCAATCCCTTAAAGGAAATATCCGAGGACAACCCTGCGTAATTTTGAACCACGGTCAGATGACGATGCAACAACTCAGCAGGCACATCACTTTCCAAACTTCTACATCAACCCAACGAGAGGAGTTTCGGCCACGACAGATTTAAGGTGCACCAGCCGCCTCTACACTATACGATTACAAACATCCATGCACTGACCCGGATTCGAACCAGGAACCTTCTGAACTGGTAATGGTAATGATAATTTTAGTTAACGTCGTACTAGATCAACACAACGGGCTATTGACGACGGTCCGGGATCAATCCCTTAAAGGAAAGATCCGAGGTAATGGTAATGGTAATGGTAATTTTAGTTAACGTCGTACTAGAGCAACACAACGGGCTATTGACGACGGTCCGGAATCAGTCCCTTAAGGGAAAGATTCGAGGACAACCCTGCGTAATTTTGAACCACGGTCAGATGACGATGCAACACCTCAGCAGGCAATTGGTAATTTTTTAGTTAACGTCGTACTAGAGCAACACAACGGGCTATTGACGACGGTCCGGGTAATTGGTAATTTTTCAGTTAACGTCGTACTAGAGCAACACAACGGGCTATTGACGACGGTCCGGGATCAGTCCCTTATGGGAAAGATCCGAGGACAACACCTCGTAATTTTGAACCACGGTCAGATGACGAAGCAACACCTGAGATGGCACCCCACTCTCCAAACTTCCACACCAAAGCAACGTGAGACGACGGTCCGGGATCAGTCCCTTAAGGGAAAGATCCGAGGACGACACCTAGTAATTTTGAACCATGGTCAGATGACGAAGCAACACCTGAGCTGGCACCCCACTCTCCAAACTTCCACGCCAACCCAACGAGAGGACTTTCGGCCACGACAGATTTAAGGTGCACCAGCCGCCTCTACACTATACGATTACAAACATCCATGCACTGACCCGGATTCGAACCAGGAACCTTCTGAACTGGTAATGGTAATTTTAGTTAACGTCGTACTAGATCAACACAACGGGCTATTGACGACGGTCCGGGATCAGTCCCTTAAGGGAAAGAACCGAGGACAACACCTCGTAATTTTGAACCACTTTCAGATGACGAAGGAACACCTGAGCTGGCACCCCAATCTCCAAACTTCCACAATAACCCAACGAAGAAGGTCCGGGATCAATCCCCTAAGGGTAATTTGGTAATTTTAATTAACGTTGTACCAGAGCAACACAAAAGGCTATTGACGACGGTCCGGGATCAATCCCTTAAAGGAAAGATCCGAGGACAACCCTGCGTAATTTTGAACCACGGTCAGATGACGATACAACACCTCGGCAGGCACCTCACTCTCCAAACTTCCATATCATCCCAACGTGAGGACTCTCGGCCACGACAGATTTAAGGTGCACCAGCCGCCTCTACACTACACGATTACAAACATCCATGCACTGACCCGGATTCGAACCAGGAACCTTCTGATCTGGTAATGGTAATGGTAATTTTAGTTAACGTCGTACTAGATCAACACAACGGGCTATTGAGGCGGTCCGGGATCAGTCCCTTAAGGGAAAGATCCGAGGACAACTTCTCGTAATTTTGAACCACGGTCAGATGACGAAGCAAAACCTGAGCTGGCACCCTACTCTCCAAACTTCTACACCAACCAAAGAAGAAGGTCCGGGATCAATCCCCTAAGTGTAATTTGGTAATTTTAATTAACGTTGTACCAGGGCAACATAACGGGCTATTGACGACGGTCCGGGATCAATCCCTTAAGGGAAAGATCCGAGGACAACCCTGCGTAATTTTGAACCACGGTCATATGACGATACAACACCTCAGCAGGCACCTCACTCTCCAAACTTCCATATCATCCCAACGTGAGGACTTTCGGCCACGACGGATTTAAGGTGCACCAGCCGCCTCTACACTATACGCTTACAAACATCCATGCACTGACCCGGATTCGAACCAGGAACCTTCTGAACTGGTAATGGTAATGATAATTTTAGTTAACGTCGTACTAGATCAACACAACGGGCTATTGACGACGGTCCGGGATCAATCCCTTAAAGGAAAGATCCGAGGTAATGGTAATGGTAATGGTAATTTTAGTTAACGTCGTACTAGAGCAACACAACGGGCTATTGACGACGGTCCGGAATCAGTCCCTTAAGGGAAAGATTCGAGGACAACCCTGCGTAATTTTGAACCACGGTCAGATGACGATGCAACACTTCAGCAGGCAATTGGTAATTTTTTAGTTAACGTCGTACTAGAGCAACACAACGGGCTATTGACGACGGTCCGGGTAATTGGTAATTTTTCAGTTAACGTCGTACTAGAGCAACACAACGGGCTATTGACGACGGTCCGGGATCAGTCCCTTATGGGAAAGATCCGAGGACAACACCTCGTAATTTTGAACCACGGTCAGATGACGAAGCAACACCTGAGATAGCACCCCACTCTCCAAACTTCCACACCAAAGCAACGTGAGACGACGGTCCGGGATCAGTCCCTTAAGGGAAAGATCCGAGGACGACACCTAGTAATTTTGAACCATGGTCAGATGACGAAGCAACACCTGAGCTGGCACCCCACTCTCCAAACTTCCACGCCAACCCAACGTGAGGACTTTCGGCCACGACAGATTTAAGGTGCACCAGCCGCCTCTACACTATACGATTACAAACATCCATGCACTGACCCGGATTCGAACCAGGAACCTTCTGAACTGGTAATGGTAATTTTAGTTAACGTCGTACTAGATCAACACAACGGGCTATTGACGACGGTCCGGGATCAGTCCCTTAAGGGAAAGATCCGAGGACAACTTCTCGTAATTTTGAACCACGGTCAGATGACGAAGCAAAACCTGAGCTGGCACCCTACTCTCCAAACTTCTACACCAACCAAAGAAGAAGGTCCGGGATCAATCCCCTAAGTGTAATTTGGTAATTTTAATTAACGTTGTACCAGGGCAACATAACGGGCTATTGACGACGGTCCGGGATCAATCCCTTAAGGGAAAGATCCGAGGACAACCCTGCGTAATTTTGAACCACGGTCATATGACGATACAACACCTCAGCAGGCACCTCACTCTCCAAACTTCCATATCATCCCAACGTGAGGACTTTCGGCCACGACGGATTTAAGGTGCACCAGCCGCCTCTACACTATACGCTTACAAACATCCATGCACTGACCCGGATTCGAACCAGGAACCTTCTGAACTGGTAATGGTAATGATAATTTTAGTTAACGTCGTACTAGATCAACATAACGGGCTATTGACGACGGTCCGGGATCAATCCCTTAAAGGAAAGATCCGAGGTAATGGTAATGGTAATGGTAATTTTAGTTAACGTCGTACTAGAGCAACACAACGGGCTATTGACGACGGTCCGGAATCAGTCCCTTAAGGGAAAGATTCGAGGACAACCCTGCGTAATTTTGAACCACGGTCAGATGACGATGCAACACCTCAGCAGGCAATTGGTAATTTTTTAGTTAACGTCGTACTAGAGCAACACAACGGGCTATTGACGACGGTCCGGGTAATTGGTAATTTTTCAGTTAACGTCGTACTAGAGCAACACAACGGGCTATTGACGACGGTCCGGGATCAGTCCCTTATGGGAAAGATCCGAGGACAACACCTCGTAATTTTGAACCACGGTCAGATGACGAAGCAACACCTGAGATGGCACCCCACTCTCCAAACTTCCACACCAAAGCAACGTGAGACGACGGTCCGGGATCAGTCCCTTAAGGGAAAGATCCGAGGACGACACCTAGTAATTTTGAACCATGGTCAGATGACGAAGCAACACCTGAGCTGGCACCCCACTCTCCAAACTTCCACGCCAACCCAACGTGAGGACTTTCGGCCACGACAGATTTAAGGTGCACCAGCCGCCTCTACACTATACGATTACAAACATCCATGCACTGACCCGGATTCGAACCAGGAACCTTCTGAACTGGTAATGGTAATTTTAGTTAACGTCGTACTAGATCAACACAACGGGCTATTGACGACGGTCCGGGATCAGTCCCTTAAGGGAAAGAACCGAGGACAACACCTCGTAATTTTGAACCACTTTCAGATGACGAAGGAACACCTGAGCTGGCACCCCAATCTCCAAACTTCCACAATAACCCAACGAAGAAGGTCCGGGATCAATCCCCTAAGGGTAATTTGGTAATTTTAATTAACGTTGTACCAGAGCAACACAAAAGGCTATTGACGACGGTCCGGGATCAATCCCTTAAAGGAAAGATCCGAGGACAACCCTGCGTAATTTTGAACCACGGTCAGATGACGATACAACACCTCGGCAGGCACCTCACTCTCCAAACTTCCATATCATCCCAACGTGAGGACTCTCGGCCACGACAGATTTAAGGTGCACCAGCCGCCTCTACACTACACGATTACAAACATCCATGCACTGACCCGGATTCGAACCAGGAACCTTCTGATCTGGTAATGGTAATGGTAATTTTAGTTAACGTCGTACTAGATCAACACAACGGGCTATTGAGGCGGTCCGGGATCAGTCCCTTAAGGGAAAGATCCGAGGACAACTTCTCGTAATTTTGAACCACGGTCAGATGACGAAGCAAAACCTGAGCTGGCACCCTACTCTCCAAACTTCTACACCAACCAAAGAAGAAGGTCCGGGATCAATCCCCTAAGTGTAATTTGGTAATTTTAATTAACGTTGTACCAGGGCAACATAACGGGCTATTGACGACGGTCCGGGATCAATCCCTTAAGGGAAAGATCCGAGGACAACCCTGCGTAATTTTGAACCACGGTCATATGACGATACAACACCTCAGCACAGGCACCTCACTCTCCAAACTTCCATATCATCCCAACGTGAGGACTTTCGGCCACGACGGATTTAAGGTGCACCAGCCGCCTCTACACTATACGCTTACAAACATCCATGCACTGACCCGGATTCGAACCAGGAACCTTCTGATCTGGTAATGGTAATGGTAATTTTAGTTAACGTCGTACTAGAGCAACACAACGGGCTATTGACGACGGTCGGGGATCCACCTCTACACCATACGCTTACAAACATCCATGCACTGACCCGGATTCGAACCAGGAACCTTTTGATCTGGAGACTAACACCTTAAGCAACAGACCGGTTGATGAATCAAACCAAAGACCGTTTTTTTTCAAAAGAGGCTAGGGCACGTAATTATATCTTGGCCTCAAATGTCCTCACGTTGGCGTGGTGTGTAAGTTTTAACATAGGGTGCCAGCTGTGGTGTTAATCTCGTCATTTTACTGTGGTTCAAAACAATGTTTTGTCCTCGGATATTTCCGTCGACCAACCGGTATAGTGGTTAAGGTGTTAGCCTCTAGATCGGCAGGTTCCTGGTTCGAATCCGTGTTCGGGCATGGATGTTTGTAAACATATGGTGTAGAGGCGGCTGGTGCACCTTAAATCTGTCGTGGCCGAAAGTTCTCACGTTGGGTTGGCGTGGAAGTGTGAAGAGTGGGGTGCCAGCTCATGTGTTGCTTCGTCATCTGACCGTGGTTCAAAATTACGAGGTGTTGTCCTCGAATCTTTCCCTTAAGGGACTGATCTCGGACCGTCGTCAATAGCCCGTTGTGTTGCTCTAGTACGACGTTAACAAAAATTACCATTACCATTACCTGGTTCGAATCCGGCTCCGGGCATGGATGTTTGTAAGCGTATGGTGTAGAGGCGACTGGTGCACCTTAAATCTGTCGTGGCCGAGAGTTCACTCGTTGGGTTGGCGTGGAAGTTTGAAGAGTGGGGTGCCAGCTCATGTGTTGCTTCGTCATCTGACCGTGGTTCAAAATTACGAGGTGTTGTCCTTGGATATTTACCTTACAGGATTGATCCCGGACCGTCGACAATAGCATGTTGTGCTGATTGATTATGTAAGATTTATTTCACTTCAACTGCCGGTAGCCCTGTTGCGAGAGTAACGGATTAATAACAGAAGAGTTGCGAGTTGGAATCCAACCAAAGACCATCGTGTACTTGGAGTGCTGGTGCACGTTAAATCTATCGTGATCTAAAAAGGCCCTCACATTGGAATGGTGTGGAAGTTTTGAAAGCGGGTTATTCAAAGTTTGAGGTGTTGTCCTTGGTTCTTTCCCTTCCAGATTTTTCTTTCGCTAATACCCCGCTGCGTGAGTGCGGCGTAATTTTAACTTCATACCTTCCCGCCTCACCATGCGTTATTTTAACTTAAACAAGTCACACTAAACTGCTTTGCGATATATATATATATATATATATATATATATATATATAGCATCGAAATGCGCAAGTCTCTTTTGTTAACATATATCTGTGAACAAACCTTTTCATTCGTGAATATAGCTCAGGTGTTGCTTCGTCATCTGACCGTGGTTCAAAATTACGAGGTGTTGTCCTCGGATCTTTCCCTTAAGGGACTGATCCCGGACCGTCATCAATAGCCCGTTGTGTTGCTCTAGTACGACGTTAACTAAAATTACCATTACCATCATTCGTGAATATTAATAAATCGAAAAATAGATCAATCGCTTGGCTAATAACAATTTAGAATTAATTTTGAAGCTGGGCTTGCTACAAAAATAGGTAATGGTAATGGTAATTTTAGTTAACGTCGTACTAGAGCAACACAACGGGCTATGCTACAAAAATAGAACCAAATCTTAAAACAGTTGTTAAATCAATGCAATGTCTCCCATCAAATTTAGCCGACCAACCGGTATAGTGGTTAAGGTGTTAGCCTCTAGATCGGAAGGTTCCTGGTTCGAATCCGGGTCCGGGCATGGATGTTTGTAAACGTATGGTGTAGAGGCGGCTGGTGCACCTTAAATCTGTCGTGGCCGAAAGTCCTCACGTTGGGTTGGCGTGGAAGTTTGGAGAGTGGGGTGCCAGCTCAGGTGTTGCTTCGTCATCTGACCGTGGTTCAAAATTACGAAGTGTTGTCCTCGGATCTTTCCCTTAAGGGACTGATCCCGGACCGTCGTCAATAGCCCGTTGTGTTGCTCTAGTACGACGTTAACTAAAAAAAATTACCAAAAAAAAAATTACCCATCAAATTTAATTCCTCCTGTGATTTTTATTGTGTTTCTGTTTTTTTATCAATATAAAATATAAATAATAAATATTAGTAAATATAACCAATATATGATGTAGATAACTTCATGTTTCCTCCCATAAGACATCACGTTGGGTTGGCGTGGAAGTTTGGAGAGTGGGGTGCCAGCTCAGGTGTTGCTTCGTCATCTGACCGTGGTTCAAAATTACGAGGTGTTGTCCTCGAATCTTTCCCTTAAGGGACTGATTCCGGACCGTCGTCAATTGCTCGTTGTGTTGCTCTAGTACGACGTTAACTAAAAATTACCAAAAATTATTACCTCCCATAAGACTGTGACAAAAGTCAAAAGACATTCACTGTGACAAAAGTCACAGTGAAACTTAAGTAGCCCTTGATCTTAACAAGTCTGAGAATTCCTGAGCTACATTCTTGAGAAATGGAATTTGTTCTTCGCTGTTATACTGTTTGTCTGGTAACCATAGAACGTTCCACATTTATTTGCTGTCATATTTTCTCACTAGCAGGCCAGCATGGCGTTGCCCGTGACAGTTGTTTTCGTACCTTTACTGGTTCTGAAAACATTAAAAACAAAAAATAATAATTTTCAGAATGAGTCCCACTTTTACCCGACATGACACGGGCATGTCGCAAATTCTCATAAAATTCGGACTTTCTGAGGTATTGATCTGGTTTCTGCAGATTTCAAATCCATTGAAATTTTCAATCTATCTTTAACGATCGCGAAGATATAAAACGTAAAATAATCTTTTTAGTATTCGAAACTAATATCTTCGTCAAATGTGGCCAAATTCGTATTGGGAAATTATAGAATTTACAGTTGAAAAATTATTTGTTGTTGTTGATGTTGACGTGTGTCTCCTGAACTGTGAAACACAAGATCATGCCCAGTGATCTGAAGTAGGACAGGCACAGAAGAAGTATACAGGTTTTATTTTAAAAACACACAAATTGATCACTGGTAAAGACATAGGGGGTGCAGCTATCCACTTTTTTTGGTGAGGAACCACTTGGTCGGGAGTCTGACTTCTTCCTCGGACATCACATACAACCAGCCCTAGGGCAGTAGCCCATGTCGGGAATCGAACCACGAAACAGAATAGAGGGAGCAGAGTGCTTTATCCTCTTGGGCAGCGAAAAAATATTTACTTAAAGAAAACCACATTTAATTCATCGATCTGGTGTACAATTTTCCGCAGATTTTGAATCCGTTGAAATTTTTACATCTTAAGGGCACACGGACCACCTCGATAGACTAAATGCATGAATTTTAAGCTCACCATTCGTCAAGCCATATACAATTTAAAAATAACCATATAACTAAATAAAAATTTCCTTGAAGATATACACATTACATTTTATAATTAACTGTAACAAAATGTATTCCCTTCATAATTTTGTTTTCTGTAGCTACTTACTTTTTAACTGTTTGAAAAAAAAAATTTCACAATATTCCAGTTTGGTACATTTTTCTCAAAAACTATTGCAAGTATTGTCTCCAAAATTTTCCTGGCAACAAAAGATATCCCATTTGAAAATAATAAGAAGGATTTTTAATTTTAATCTAAAAGAAAAAAAATTAGATTAAAAAAAAAAATTTCAAAAATAACAGAATTTTTAAAACTTTTTTTAGTGATATTTCCATATGTTCTGCATTTAAATTTTAAATAATAGGTATTTTTATTGAAAACACTTGTTTGAACAAGTGTGTAAAATTTGAAAAGTGTAGCTTCAATAGAATTTAAGAAAAGTGTACCAAAGCATGAAAAAAAACACATTTTGAGAAAAATGAAAAAAAAAAAACACAAAAACGCTTACTATGCTTAAAATTCACTAGATTAAAATTTTCCAGCACCATAATCATTTTGATCCTGCATTTCTGAATCACATTTCTTTTGTTTCAACAGCTTTAACTTCATTCTGGCATTTTTAGATAGCTTCCGGAAAAGTTGTGTCAATCTTCTTCTCAGATGCACTAATTTCGGTCACTGAGTCATCAGCAGCATTTACCTTCCTCACAACAGTAAACTGATTTCCACTAAATTTGCATCTACCAAACAACTTTTTTCTAGCCATTGCAAACAAGCAAAAGGAACTTTTAAAACAATATATGAAACTGTATTTTTTACCAAATCATAAAACACGTGGTTCAATCCCTTAGCTCGGTTCAAAAATACATCACCTGCTCAATGCACATGTCTTGAAAAAGACATGTGCATTGTGCAGGTGATGTATAAAGAAGCATTTAATTCTACTCACACAGATTAAAGTAAAAAGTAAGAAAAACCTACTGTCAATATTGCATTAAAAATGAGGTTGAAAACTAGCCCAAACATTGTGCAAGTCAAAACGTACGTACATATGATTTTACTGGGAGAGGGCTAGGCCATTGGTGTGTGACAGGCGTTGTTTACATTCGTAAACGTCTGTTTAAATGTGTTTATAGTTTTCAAACCTATACAAGTTATACATTTTTGGAATCGTCTTAATTCCCGCTATTTTTTAAGCCCAAAATTAAAAAATCGAAAATTTGAGCCAAATTATGTTCCCTGTGCCCTTAAGCGATCGCGAAGATAGAAATAGGACTGTAGAATAAAAAAGAAATAAACGCCAATCAAACACGTTTGTTTTGTTTCGCTTCGCTGGATTCGTTTGCGCACAGGAGAAATGAAAGGGAAAAAATAAATTTAGAATCTGTGATCTCTTTTTTTTACACTGAGAAAGTTGCTACTCTAGGAAAAAAAATAATAAATAAATAATTCTAGATTAAATTGTAAAATTCGGGCTTTCCACAGAATTCGTATTACATTAGGATCACCTGTGTGCCAAATTACAGGACTGTGAGTGGTATAGATCGTCTGAAAACATACAAACACATACGCACAAACACCTCTTTTTAAAAAAAAGAGATAGATTTAACAATAGATATTTACCTTAAGTTTTCTCACAAGTAATTGCATGTTTTAACTCTTTCTCTGTGAACGCATTTTTTTCGATTGATGCAAGTGAATGGTGGTTGATTTTACTTTTAAGTGAAACCCTATGGTGAGGGAGAACTCGCTTCTTTTTTAGAACAAAACTGGTTTTTGATGGCATTTTATCGAAATTTGTTATTATTGCATACAGACGAAAAATCTTCATTCTTTCCTAACTTTATACTGCCGATTTGTATAGTTGGATACGCCCACTTCAGAAACTAATTATTTTGTGCTTGAAGAAGCACGTTTAGCTGTGAAAATTGTGCTTTGCTTTGGGGATTGAACTGATTTTGAGACTAAATGAAAAAAAGTTCTTTTTACCTATTTCGCCCTATTTGTTTTTTGGTGAGAACTTTCAGCGGGCATTTTCATCATTTTTTAAAATTTAATTTAAATTTACCATTTTTTAAAAAGCTATTTTTAATGAGACATTTTCATCTTTAATGTACAGGATTTCGGTGAATAAAACTCGGTTGGAAAACAAATTTCGTCAATATCGTTCCAAGTTTTTATTTCATAAATAAATATAATTTTCGAAAATTTTGCGAAATAACATACCATTTATAGCTTTTTCAAGTTTCAATTGCATTCAGTTTGGCATTTTCTTTGAAGTCACTCCCTGTTCGAAGAGTATCGTATTGGCAACTGGTGGTTTGAGAGTTCTAAACACGCTTCCGCCACACCGTAGCGTACGTGAAGGCTGGTGCACATTAAATCTGTCGTAGTCTCAAATGTCCTCACGTTAACGTGATTTGGAAGTTTGGAGAGTGAGCTGCTTGCTCAGGTGTTGCCTCGCTACCTCACCGTGGCTCAAAATTAAGGTGTTGTTCTCGGATCTTTCCCTTGGAGATTGATCTCGGACCGTTGCCAATGCCCCTTTCCAGTGAGATGTTAATACAACAACCCACACTCTCTTTGAAGTCCTTATTTGCAAGTCTACATGTTAACTTATGATACAGTTATTTTTTTTCAGAACAGCAACAAATCTCAACCATTAAGTATTTTTTGATAGACTGAAGTCGCACTGTATCTCCATGATCTGCTATATTGGTGAACCGGACATTAGACAGAGTAGAACTATCCAATATAGGATTAAAAGGTTCCAAACCATTATGAAAGACATCGATCTTTCGAACACCAGTGTGCATATTTGAGCAAAGACTAAATTGGACACCCTCATTTAAAGAATAAGTGCACTTTTGGATTTGTTAAAGTAGGTAGGTATTTTAATTAACGTCGTACTGAAGCATTACAATGGGCTATTGACGACGGTCCGGATCGATCCCCCAAGGGAAAGATCCGAAGACAACACCGCGTAATTTCGAACCAAGGTCAGATGACAAGGCAACACATGAGCTTGCACTCCACTTTCCAAACTTCCACTCCACTTCAATGTGAGGACATTTGAGAGCACGACAGATTTAACATGCACCAGCCCCTTTGTACACGACGGTGTTTGTTGGATTCGAATTCGTAACCCTCCGGTTGCTAATCCGTTACTCTTCTAACCGGGACACCGAGGCCCCGGAATTGTTAAGGGCTCCAATAACAGGAGTTACTTTCCGAAATAGATGTCGGAGAATCTATAACTACTCTGGAAGAAGACTGAAAAAATTTGTATTTTAGGTTATAAGTAGAGCAACTTTTTTGTTGCAGTAAAAATGGGACAAGTTGCATTTATCATTCCCTAAAGTTGCGTTTATGGAAATAAAGTTGCATTTATTTTTGACACACTAAAATCTAAAATAAATTATTTGTAAAAAATGAAAAAATTCAATATATATTGACAATTTTAGGGGTGTACAACAGTATTATAATACATCATTTAATGCAGAACGTTGCATGGCTGATCCTTGGCCAGTAATTTCTTTAATATTGAAAAACTGCGCCAGCTGCTGTCATATAATGTGCTGTATCGGATAACAGAAGCGCAAAATCTTTTTGTTTAATATTCAGAGATTTTAAATGTCTTAACAAGGCGAACAACATTTTGATGATCGACACTCATCCCACAAACTCTGTAGTCGATTATGCAAGTTTCCTCAGGATTATCAAGAGTGCCAACCAATGTGTTAAGGTACTTCTTGCGATTTATTTCACTTTCATCTGTTAGGACGAACACCTTTTTTCCATAAACTTTCCATAAAAAAAATTTCGGCGTTCGCAAGATCAGACACACGTGATCGAAAAGTTGACTGAGAGGGCAAAAAATGAAATAGTAATTTCATATGAATTAATTTTAAGCAAAAATTTAAAAAGTTGCATTTGGTTGCATTTATGAAAAAAGTTGCATTTATGCAGAAAGTTGTATTAATGTTGCGGTTATAATTCACTTATAATACACCCCATGTAGGAGGAATTTTGGTTTTAGTACTTTACATGCAGCGTAGAACGTGTGAAAAAAAAGTTGCATTTGTTGAAAAAAGTTGCCCTATTTATAAGTTCTCCTTTCTAATTTTGATACAATTATGAACCGTATGAAAGAACAATCGAAGGAGATCCAGAATCAAGTGTCAAATTGCCAGAAATCCGTCGTCCATAATGTTGGGGAATAGGAGGAATTTCACAATTTTTAAGAGCCAAATTATGTCTATAATTGGTGAAAACAAAAGTTTGAATCACTACCAAAAGTTATATCATTTGAAAGCTTCACTTGAAGGGGAAGTTAAGCACAAGGAAACATGTATATAAAGACACTTTTGATTCAATGTTATCTATTCTGGAAATAAGATGACAATAAACGAGAGCAGTTGTAAATACTCAAATCAACAATTTGTCAAACCATGAAAAACTGTCGCATAAATCTCTTTCGCAGTTGAGGCATTTCTTAGACACTGTAAAACGTAATTTAAGATCATTGAAGATTATTAAATGTAAAAGAAATGATTTCTCTAATGTTTTGATTTTGAAGATTTTGTTGCAAAAATGGAAAAGAAAAGTTGAAAAAAAAATTAACTCTCTGTAAAAAAGAACAAGGTTCTGTTACTTGATGATTTGCTCACATTTTTGGAAGTACGAACGTATGTTCTTGAAAGATTAGCAAAACGCAATTCCGCTCATAAAAATATGTTAATACGAAACCTCCTGTTGGAAATAGTAATTACTCTTCTCGATCCAAATCTTTTTTCGTAAAATCAAATGAGGATCAATGCCTGTCCATTGCTTGCAAATATGCAAGTCATCCTTTATACCAATTCTCTAAGTTCAAGGACATGGATGTGGCGGAAAGATTCGAGTTCGTTGAGAGGCATAAACCATGCCTGGTTTGTTCATATTACCACATCCGGTTGCCCAGTGTATATCTAAAAAATCGTATTTTATCTGTGGAACGCATAATACGTTGTAGCAATAAGCTTCTAGTGAAGTGCAACGATCACAGTGTAATAATTCTCACCAATCCTTGAACTGTCAAACTGAAGGGATCATTTCTCTCCAAACGTCATTAATGGTACGGGCACTCCAAAATGTATTTTGGTTAACACAGCAATTTATTGCATTAAGGATTTCAGCAATAATAAAAATACATTATGTGCTATTTGGATAGCAGTGACATAACTAGACAGGTGCACCCGCACAGGGTCCACTTAGAAGGGGGCCCATAAGAGAGAGAGAGAACCCAAAGGGAAGATGAAAGATAATGAAAATATATGAAACACTAGATGAAGGAAGTAACTTGACACCCGAAGAACTATTTAAAATACAAATTTTCAGTGTTCTTGACACACTACTGTATAAAATAGATTGGCGTTATCAAAAATGAAAACTATCTGTGACGATTTTTGCTTTCTCTTTGGCTTGTCTTTACAATGCATGAGTGTTGCCGATTTAAATAAATATTGGCTGCAGATCTCGCTATTGAATATAGCAAAGATTTAAAGAAGTACAAATTCACATGTGAAATTGAAAGTTTTAAGTTTCGAGTAACGACTCTTATACAAAATATAGAAACTGCATCTCCGCTTAATATTCTTTAGACTCTTCATGATTTGGGTTTAGTTGAGTCCTTCCCAAATATCAATGGCGCTCTTCGAATAGTTCTAACTCTTCCCGTTTCTATTGTTTCAAAGTTTTAGCAAGTTGAAATTAATAAAAAATTATTTAAGATAATTATACAATCCTTCTATTATTTCAATATAGAATACAATATAGTTAAAATATTAATTATGGTGATGATTATGATTAATTATGATTTGCTGAAATAATACCTAATTTGTTAAGGGGCCTAACTGCAAATTCTTGCACGGGGCACAGGAATGGCTAGTTACGGCACTGTTAGATTATGCAGTGGTCGACTAACCGCTTCTCGCGAACCGATTGAGGCTCTTTAGCCACTTAATTGCGGCTCTGCTACGAAACTATTTCGACTAAATACTGGCAGCAAAAATCCCGTCGGTCATGCGAGGAAGAAAGCAGTTGAGGAACTTCAGAAGAGTCAAGAAAAATCAAATTCTGTATTTAATCATTGGGTGCAATCATCCAACACTGCTAATATTGCACGCTTTATGTGTACTCAAGAGATTGATAAAAGAGGCAAACCATACGCAGACGGTGAATTCATTAAAAGTTGTTTTATAAATGCATCCGAAGAGCTATTCCGGAAATTTAAGAACAAGTCAGAAATTCTTAAAAAAAATAAAGAGGTATCACTGTTTGCTAAATAGTAAAAGACAGAACAGTCGAAATGTCTTCGAATATAACCAATCAGCATATCAAAGATCTTAAAGTGGTTTTAGCTTTATCAATAGCTGTTGAGACGAATCTTATGACATAAATGACACAGCGAAAGTTTCACTTGGAGAGAACAGACAGAAACAACAGACAAAAAGGGGTGGGGGCAAAAAGTATGAACAAAGAAAGAAAAGGTTGTGTTTCTATTTTGAAGGAAAAAATTAAACACGAGATACTTCTTTGCCATTGCATCATTCATCAAGAAGCGCTCTGTGCGCAGACACTTCCAGAAGAAATCTGCAATGTTATGGAATTGGTGGTCCCGATTGTCAACACAATCTCTACTATTATAAAAGGAAGTGTTTCGCTGTGTCTCTGTGTACTATAAGCCAGGGCTCGAAAACCCGGGTGCACAGGTGCACTGTGCACATGAAAATAAAATTGTGCACCTAATTTTTTCCCGCTAGGTATACGCAGATTCTTCAGAGGGAACGTGTTTTATGTTATTTTGATATTTGAACAAAATATATTAGTGACGACATCTCTCGCTCTAAAGGAACGTAATTAAAATTCCTAAATACACTCATTACCATAAAAATTTACACACCAAGAAATAATTGTGGGATCGTAACGAAACTGGGCATGAAGGTACATGTCGGCCAGATATGCAAATTATTAGAAATGCAGCGTGATTGTGCAATCAGTAATGTCACTAGAGGGCGTTGAACTTCGTTTTCCTTGGAGTATAAAACAGGTAAGCAGAGCTTGTTTGAGTGTACTTAATCTTTTGCAAAGGAAACGCTGATGTAGACATGCCGTTACGCCGCCATCGAAGACAATATGAGCAGCTGTCAGTGTTCGAGAAGGGAAGAATCATCGGGATGATGGAAGCTGGGTGGTCAGCTCGGCGAGTAGCTCTTCAAGCAGGCCGTTCTGATTTTACTGTGAGGAGGTGTTGGGACCAGTGGACAGAAGAGACGTCAGTTACACGGCGACCAGGCTCAGAACGCCCTCGACAGACCAGTCGTCGAAAAGACCGTCACATCATACGAAACGCACGCGTAGAGTCAACTGCCTCATTGGCCGCTATCCAGATACAGGCAGCACCTTCACTACGGGCCCCTGTGTCTTCCCGAACCATCGCAAGGCGCCTGGCTGAAGGACATCTGCTATCACGACGCCCATTACGTGTGCTGCCAATGACACCCATCCACAGACGCCTCCGTTTGGAGAGTGGTGTCGCGCACGACGGGATTGGACTGCAACGGAATGGAACCAGGTCGTCTTCAGCGACGAATCTAGATTCAATTTCAGCAGTGATGACCATCGTGTTCGTGTGTGGAGGCCGCGTGGTGAACGCCTCAATCCTGCCTTCGCTTTACAGCGACACACCGCTCCCACAGCTTGTGATGGTATGGGGTGTCATTGCTTACGATACACGCTCACCCCTAATATTGATCCATGGCACAATAACAGCCCAGCGGTACGTCCATGACATCCTTCAGCCACATGTGATGCCACTCATGGCAGGGCTCCCAGGAGCCATTTTTCAACAAGACAATGCTCGGCCACACACATCAAGGATGGCACAAGACTGCTTCCGCCACATTACCACCCTTCCCTAGCCTGCTCGATCCCCAGAATTGTCACCAATCGAGCATATCTGGTATCCTTTGGGACGGCAAGTTGGACACCCTACGAGTTTGCTCGAACTAGAGGCGCGTTTACAGCAACTGTGAAACGAGCTGTCTCAGAACATCATACGGAACTTGTATGCCTCAATGCCCGCTCGTATCGCATCCTGCATTCGCGCTAGAGGGGGTCCAACAGAGTACTAAAACTTCCGTTCATTTGTACTTTTTTCTGAAATAAATAATCCTTTACCTTTGATTTTCTAATCACTTACTTATTTCAAAGTAGTACTTACATGTGTGAAATTTCGTTTAATTTTGACGACTTTTTCTCGGTGCGCAAATTTTTATGGCAATGAGTGTACACACTAAGCGAAAACAAAATCGCTGTGCCGTAACGGGTTTATACAGGAGGAAGGTTTACTTATGTCACTGCCACCAAAACTTTCCGATGATCGAAACATTTTCCAGATGGCTCTGTTAAAGCGACTGTCGCGACAGCCTTGCGCTGTAGAATGTCGATATGTTTAAATATTTTGTATTTACTATCTACTACGAACCTATATAAACATACCCAACTAATTTTTTTTTTTCATTTCATTAATACTCTTATATTCCGTTTTCTTTAAATGTGCACCTAACATATAACCTGTGCACCTAATTTAAAAACTTAGGTGCACAGTGTGCACCTGTATTAAGAAATCTATTTCGAGGCCTGCTATAAGCAGTGTCCTGACGAATCTATGGCCCTTACAATAATGAAATTTGGCCATCAGGTAGTCCTAATTTTATGCAATTTTTATGTCCAGCTCGAATTTTAAAATTTAATATAGAATATTTAAAAATTAATTTTTTAGTTTTTTCACCTTTCTTTTTTTTCGGAATGTGACGTCAGCCCTAACTGGAATGAAAAAGCGAACGGATTTGCGATTTTCGACCGCTGACGTCACAAGCGTTTTCAGACCGAATGCCTTTGGAACATTCCACATTTTCCGATTCTAGCGTGTTTTGATTTACGTTGTTGATATTAGTCACTTCGAGGCCATCACGGCGTTGCCCCTGGGAAGGCTAAAGAAAGAATTTTCATTCCAGTTTGTGGTTTAAAACAATTGCTCGCAAAGTGTTAAATCACAAGAGTCATATTTGTTTGGCAATTTCGAATAAACTCTTGACTTACTCATTATGCCTAAAATTACGGATGTCCTACCCTCTAGATACATGAATATCTCTGAAATAAAAACACCAGAAAAGATAGCCCTTTATAGGATAGAATTTTGTATTCCAAAAATGACAGATTTTGTTCATACGAGCGAAACGGTTGTTCGATTTATTACAAAATGACAAATTGTATTGTATTTGGAAGAGAGGCGTATTTTACAGGATAGTTGTTTTGGATATCTAGTGCCAGAGCGTTGGTAGGTAGTTCAAATCTAAAACCAGGGTTACAAACTCTTTTTTTTTACTAGAAAACCTGGCAACTTATATGAGAGCATTGTACGAGATTGAAAATATTGAGTCAATAAAATTTATGAAAACTCATAAAGGAAGATAGTCGTTATGTTGTGCTGATGCAGTTAAAGCCTGACAGCTGTGAAAACAAACTAATTTTAAGGGATTAAAAATAAATTGCTACAAAACGACTGGATCATCTATGGAGAAGATTAGAAGGCGAATCTGAAGTGAAAGTCCTCTATACTGAATTTATGAAAGAGTTAAAACGGTAGGTCACGTGGAGGAGATGGCATATGACACCTCTTCTCCATATTATTTGCCTCAACACGGTGTGCCTTTCCCGGATAAAAGTAGCTAGCTCCAAACTGCATGCCAGTTCCAAAACATCCAGTGGAAAATCTCTCAATGATATTATGCTTAATGGCGGGGAAACGACTCGTTGGCAGTAATGCTAAGATTTTGCAAACGCGTCTATGCCTTCATAGCTGACATTAAAAAAAGTACCATCATATTTTGACAAACCCATTTCAATATAACTGTCAACGAGTCTTTGTAAAGAAGAAAGAGTATCAGTGATCCTGTTAAGACATACAATCTTACATCAGAAGAATCCTGTAACTTTGTATTTGGCCACTAATTAACTAGAATGATTATGAAATATTTTCATAAGCGCTATATATACACACACACACACACACACACATATATATATATATATATATATATATTGACGACGGTCCGGGATCAATCCCTAAGGGAGATTGTTTTGGTAATGGTAATGGTAATTTTTGATTAACGCCCCCCCCCCCCTCCCCCGTGTTATCCGTTCATAGCAAAAGCTAATTTTATTTGACATAATTTGGAGAAGGTCATTGACAGTAGTCGAAGACAAAATTGCGAAAATAAACAATCCAGAAAAGAGAAAGGCAGAAAAGTTATTAAACTTTTCTGCCTTTCTCCTTCTTTTTGAAGACCCTGATGGATATTTTCGTCTTGACATTGAAAAATATTGAATTAAATAAGAAACAAAATTTCAGAAATTATAAATTAAGTATTTATTCAAATTGTCGAAAGGCATGCAAGCATTTGTTTCTAAATAAAAAAGTAAAATCACTTCTCTTTCCAAAATAATTTTCTAAAATAAAATTATTTGCATGAGTGCCAGGTCCCGGGTTAATTATTAAAATTATTTGCTATATAGAAAGTAAACTAATAAATGTTTCTGTAACCAAAATAACAATTTCTGTTTTTTTTTTTCTGTGGTTTTATTCAGTTCATTTCACAATTATTCTTTTAATTGTAAGATTTTATTTACAACCAATCAGAAAGCTTCTTTCATTCACATACTTGAAGAGTTATATATGAATGGCTAAACTGGATAGATTTACTTAACTAGTTGGAACACCGACTAAACTCCGTAACCGTTCCTAGAAATGTTACGGGGTTCGGTTATATCGTTACGGTTACATTGTAAATAAAGTTTTAGATTTTTATTTTCCTTTTCGAAAAAAATTGTTGAAAAAATATTCCATAAAATATAAAATTTTTGTTTAAAATTTTTACATACTTTTGAAACTTAGGGGCCCCCTAAATTATGGGGGCCTTAGGCCCGTGCCTCACGGGCCTAATGGTAAATCAGGGCCTGCGTATGTCCTTTTCTTACATTTCTTGGATTATATATTTCATGTTCTCAGGAAATCGGTATTTTCTGTAGAGATCGGTATTTTCTGTAACAATTTATTGAAATTATTTGCAATTATCATTGGTAAACAAACTATGTCACGTGAATGAACCGTACGTTAGAACAAAGTAGCAGCGATTCAGTACTGCTGGGTACCCGTTATCAAGAAAAATACAGGTCCTCCAGAAATTCTAGTTTTATGTATGAGGAAATGCTAGATTATTCTAAAAATAGCATTAAAAAATGAAAATTAAATATAAATGAAAAATAAATGAATGATATAAAATTGTGGAAACTAATGACAAATGAATGTGTACAGAATCAATTTTATTCGGCTGACCTAAACACTCGGAACCTGAACCGCAGAACAAAGTACAAACCAACTGTCTTTATTCGTACATTATTCACAGAAGAGAAAATAGAAAAAAAAATTTAAGTTACCGGAGAAGAAAAAAAAAGAGAAAATAAATATATATTTATATGCTGAGAATAATTTAGAGGTTGGAAACAATTTTCATTAATAAATATAAGTTTTTGATTTTCTTAAGATTTTTTGAAAAAAAAAATTATTTTCTTTATAAACATTCTGGCATTTTAAAATTCTTTCTTTAAAATTTTTAAGATGGATCGTGATTTTTCTGTTTTTATAACTTATTTTTTATGTCTACCATTATATTTTCATTTTAAAATTATTTCATTTTTTATTGCGACTATTTACATATTTTTATTAAATCACTGCTTATATTTAGCTTTTAATGTGGCTTTTCTAGTTTACATTTGCTTAAAGTACAAGTTGTGTAGCAAGAAATTACTACATAGCTCTAAAGGACTAATCAAAATACACTCTATAACAAAAAAATCGAAGCACCAAGAAGGAGTTGTCCGATAGAGACAAAAATTGGTGGATAGGAAAATTACGTAGAGAATAGAAAATGATTAAAATTGCAGAAGAATTGAATGATTTATATCAGAGTTACAGTAACGAGCTCAATAAGGTGTTGACCCGCCTCTAGCCTAGATGCAAGCTGCCACACGGCCACACGGCGTGGCATAGACCGATAAAGCTCTCGGATGGTCACATGCGGTATTTCTTGCCAAATTTGCTCCAATTGTCGGACTACGTCATCAACATTCCCTACCGGATGCAGTCGCCTTCCCATCATATCCCAGACATGCTCGATGGGAGAGAGATCTGTTGATCTGGCTCGCCAAGGAAGTGTTTGACAAGCTTGAAGACAGTTCATAGCAACACGTGCCGTATGTGGTCTGGCATTGTCTTGCTGAAAAATAAGCCCAGGGTAGTGCGAAAGGAACGGTAGCAAAACAGGTCTCAGAATGTCGTCAACGTACCGCTGTGCAGTAAGTGTACCTCTAATGACGACCAAAGGGGTCCGGCTATCAAGGGAAATGGCACCCCAGACCAGAACTCCTTGTTGAGGGCCCATGTGGCGTGCAATAGTGAAAGCAGGATCGGAACACTGTCCTGGGCGTCTCCAGACACGTTTTCGATGATCGTCAGTACACAGTTGGAAGCGGGATTCATCGCTAAAGACTATACGTCCCCAGTCAGCAGCATTCCAGCCTGATCGAGACACCACTATAATCTGGCTTGACAGTGTGCAGGCGTGACGAGCGATTCTCCGATTTGCCCAACCTACCTCTTTCAATCCAATGATACGACCTCTTTCAAACTCTGAAAGTTGCTCGTAATGAGCTCGAATCCTGCGGCGAGGCATTTTTTCAGTCGTTGAAAGGTATCCTAAATCGGCAATGCAGCAGAAATTTTTAACAACAGTTCAAGAACAACTCCTTATATACATCTGCTGGATGCGCAGTTCCGATGCGCTGGAGATCGCACTATTCAGTCATTGGACACTAAATTTTAATTATTTGCATATTTGGTCAAAACATTTTTGCATACGAAATTTCAAAGCAATCGGATGATTCCTTCTTGGTGCGTCGATTTTTTTGTTATAGAGTGTAGTTTCGTTTGACTTTTTTATATCACCAGATGGCGCAATTTATCTCAAATAGATCAACTCTTGGCGCTCCGTCATTTATTCGTGTGTTCTCTCGTGGGTAGGTGAAAGTTTGACAGCTTCTCTCTCAGTGGTATGTTTTTCTCTTGTGTTTTAAATAATTATTTTAAATTTTTGTTCATTATTTTTCTTTTGATAAGCAAGTAATTAGTAAGCAAGTGGTGCAATTGTGCTCTCGTCTCTTTAAGATTACTTTTGTTTCACAAACGATTGTATTTTTAATTTTGTGATTTAATTTGAAGTTATTTCATACAGGACTTAACTCATGGGTACCTTTCTTGTGTTTTAAAGGCATTTGTGCAAGAATTATTCGAATTATTTTTATAATAACAATTTTTAATTCCACTTTCGTTTTGAACGAACTATTAGTCAAATGATGGCATTTATAAATTTTATGATTTAATTCATATATAATTGATGCAGTGCATATATCATGGGTACTTTTGGTGTTTTTTAAAGGCATTTGTGCAAGAAATAATCCAATTATTTTTATAATGACATTTTTTATTCCACTTTCGTTTTGAAAGAACTATTATTCAAATTAATCCGTTTCTTACTTTTATGATTTAATTTGAACATATTTGATACAGGACATATGTGACGGTAACTTAGTTGTTTTTTAATGGATTTGTGCAGCAATTAATCTAATTAACGATTTTCAAGATAATTTTATTATTCCAATTACGTTTTGAACTAGCTATTCCAATGAAAGCGCTACGTAATTTTATGATATACTTTGACTATATCACTCAATGCAATTTGAAGGAACCTAAATTCCAATAACTTCCAGATATCAAAAGCGAAATGTGTATTTGACAATTAAGTTCTGATGTGTAACTTTCGTGTCTACATATAGATTAACGCAAAGGGTGGTGGAAAGAACGTTTTGATTTGAAAAACACTTGGCAAAGAGTTTATTTCCATTTGAAAGTTGGAACCACGACGCTTTTGGCATTTCATAACTTTGGTTTCTCTGAATTGTGACAGGAATTGAATGTAACAACTTAATAGTTGCAGAAACCTATTAACGCAAAGAATAATTGTGTAGTCTTTGCAATAAAAGTAAAAGTAAAAGTACTGTTAAATCTTTTAAAATATCACGAAAGAAAATGAAACTTAATTTCTATTGCTGCAATTGATTCTATTTGCTCATCTTTACCACCTGTGGCAGTGGAAAAAAACACTTTGACTTAACAAAGCGTTAAACAAACTCTGTTTTGTTTTCAAAATTATAGTACCTACAATTACAGCATTTTTAAACTTCGTGTATCTGAATTGTGACAGAATAATATGTGAACTAATTGTTTACTAAAGTTTTTCAAAGAAATAACTTAAGCTGTCTTTCTCCTTTTGTTTTGGGTATAAACTTTATAATTGTAGTTACCTATAGAACCTATAGTAACCTATAGAATAAGTATCAACCTGATAAAACTTTAAAGAAAATTGAAAGTAAATTAGCTATTAAATCTTAAAATATCTTGAAAGTAAATTAAACATAATTTTTAAAACTTCAATTACTTCTATTGCTTCGGTTCTACCACCTGTAGAATGTGAAAGTACATTTGATTAAAAAAAAATCATTGATTTAAATCAAAAATTTAAAATTTCATTTTCTTTTCTGTATTGGGTTTATTATTATTGAAAATTAAATAGCTATCAACACAAAAGGGCTTGTTATTTTATTCAAATAAGTTAAGTAACCTGATTATGAAAAAAATAGACAGTTAATCAACATTTTTTTGCTCAACCACAAAAGCATTAAAATTTTGAACATAAATCTGTATAATTTTAAAATTTTATGAAATGATACTTAGGAATTCTTTACAATGCTAGTCTTGACTATTCTGTATTTATGTAACTGAAATTTGGAATGTAAAAGTTAATTACCATATCATAGTATGTTTGAACTTAGTTTCTCTTAATTATGAGACAAAAATGTGTGGAGTTAGTTTACTTAAGCTTTTCAAACAAATAACAAGTACTCTTTCTTCTTATGCTTTGAATTTAAAAACTTTATAGTTACAGCAACCTTATTACAACAAGAAATAAATATCAAGTCTTTGCAAGACAAATGAAAGTAAATGAATTATTAAATCTTAAAATATCTAAAAAGTAAATGAAACATCATCATATTTAAAGCTTCAGTTACTTCTATTGTTTCAGTTTTACCACCTGTGGAAGGGAAAGTACATTTTGCCTAAAAATTTCATATTCCTTTCTGTAATAGGTTCATTATAATTGACAATGAACTATCAGCACAAGATGTTCTTTATTTTATTCAAATAAGTTCTGAATTTTATCAAATAAGTTAAGTACTGTTTATGTAAAAATAGGCACTTATCACAATCAAGCAGTATTCTGCAGAATCTAAAAAGAGCATTCCAATTGAGCAAATAAATCTGTATAATTGGGAAATTTTAGGAAATAATTCTTAGGAATTCTCTACAATTCTAGTTTGACCATTCTGTATTTATATAATTGAAATTGGAATGAAAATTTAATTCCATCTATCATAGCATTTTTGAAATCAGTTTCTGTAAATATGACAGAAAAATGTGTGGAGCTTGGTTACTTGAGTTTTTCAAAGAAATAAGCTTTTATTCTCCTTTTGCTCTTAATATAAAAACTTTACAGTTGGAGCAACCTATTAACAATTAAAAATACATCTGAAGTCTGCTAGAAAAATTGAAGTAAACGAACTATTAAATCTTAAAATATCTCAAAAGTAAATGAAACATCATTTTTATAGCTTCAATTACTTCTATTGTTTTAGTTTTACCACCTGTTGAAAGGGGAAAGTTCATTTCGTATAGAAAATCATTTATTTGAATCTAAATTTTAAAATTTCATTTTCTTTTCTGTATTGAGTTCATTATTATTAAAAATAAAATAACTAGCAACACCAAGATGCTTTTTATTTTATTCAAATAAGTTAAGTAACCTGTTTATGAAAAAAATAGACAGTTAATCAACATTTTTTTGCTGAATCACAAAAGCATTCCAATTTTGCACATAAATCTGTATAATTTTAAAATTTCATGAAATGATACTTCGGAATTCTTTACAATGCTAGCCTTGACTATTCTGTATTTATGTAATTGAAATTTGTAAAGTAAAAGTTAATTCCCATATCATAGCATTTTTGAACTTTGTTTCTCTTAATTGTGAGACAAAAATGTGCGGAGTTCGTTTACTTAAGTTTTTTAAATAAGTAACAAGTACTTTTTCTCCTTTTTCTTTGAATATAAAAACTTTATAGTTACAGCAAACTAATAACAAGAAGATATAAATATGAAGCATTTGCAAGACAAATGAAAGTAAATGAATTATTAAATCTTAAAATATCTGATAGGTAAATAAAACATCATATTTAAAGCTTCAGTTACTTCTATTGTTTCAGTTTTATCACCTGTGGAAGGTAAAGTACATTTTGCCTAAAAATTTAATATTCCTTTCTGTATTAGGTTCATTATTATTGAAAATGAACTATCAACACAAGATGTTCTTTATTTTATTCAAATAAGTTCTTAATTTTATCAAATAAGTTCTTATTTTTTTGAAATAAGTTAAGTATTGTTTATGAAAAAATAGGCACTTATCACAATCAAGCAGTATTCTGCAGAATCGAAACAGAGCATTCCAATTCTGCAAATAGATCTGTATAATTGGGAAATTTTAGGAAATGCTACTTAGAAGTTATTAGAATATTAGCTTGACCATTCTGTATTTATGTAACTGAAATTTGGGATGTAAAAGTTAATTCACCTTATCATAGCATTTTTGAAATAATATTATCTGAAGTTGTCAGAAAAATCTGTGGAGCTTGGTTACTTTTTTAAAGAAATAAGCTTTTTTTCTCCTTTTGCTTATAACATAAACACATTATACTTGAAGCAACCTAAGAACAATAAAAAATTAAAATGAACTCTTTGCTAGCAAAATTTAAGTAAACGAATTTTTAAATCTTAAAATATTTGAAAAGTAAATAAAACATCATTTTTATAGCATCAATTACTTCTGTTGTTTTAGTTTTACCACTTGTGCAAGTGGGAAAGTACATTTTGTCTAAAAAAAATCATTTATTTAAATCAATATTTCTAATTTCATTATCCTTTCTGTATGAGTTCATTATTATTGAAAATGAAATAACTATCAACACCAAGATGCTTGTTATTTTATTCGAATAAGTTAAGAACTATATAAAATAAATTATAAATATCTTTATGAAAAAAGTAGACATTTATTCGCAATGAAACACCTTTTCTAAGGAATCACAAAAGTATTCCAATTTTGCACATAAATCTGTATAGCTGGGATATTTTATGAAATGTTATTTAGAAATTCTTTACACTATTAGCTTGACCATTCTGTATTTATGTAATTGAAATTTGGAATGTAAAAGTGAATTCCCCTATCATAGCATTTTTTAACTTAGTTTCTCTTAAATGTGAGAGAAAAACATGTGCAGTTTCTTTTCTTATTTTATCAAATAAGTTAAGTACTGTTTATGAAAAAATAGACACTTATCACAAACAAGCAGTGTTCTGCAGAATCAAAAAAGAGCATTCCAATTGAGCACATAAATCTATATAATTGAGAAATTTTAGGAAATAATTCTTGGTAATTCTCTACAATTCTAGTTTGAACATTCTGTATTTATATAATTGAAGTTTGGAATGTGAAAGTTAATTCCCCTATCATAGCATTTTTGACATCAGTTTCTCGAAATTTGGCAGAAAAGTGTGTGGAGCTTGGTTACTTGAGTTTTTCAAAGAAATAAACTTTTTTCTCCTTTTGCTTTTAATATAAAAATTTTATAGTTGGAGCAACATAATAACAATAAAAAATAATCTGAAGTCTGCAAGAAAAATTAAAGTAAACGTACTATTAAATCTTGAAATATCTGAAATGTAGATGAAACATTATTTTTATAGCTCCGGAAAGCAAGCTTCAATTACTTCTATTGTTTTAGTTTAACCACCTGTGGAAGTGGGAAAGTATATTTTGTCTAAAAAATCATTGATTTAAATCAAAATTTTAAAATTTCACTTTCCATGTGTTTACATTGAAAATGATTGAGTTTATTATTTTTGAAAATGAAATAACTATCAACACCAAAATGCTTGTTATTTTATTTAAATAAGTTAAGAATTGTATCAATTAAGTTAATTAACCAGTTTAAAAAATAGACATTTATTCACAGTGAAAATTTTCTGCAGAATCACAAAAGCATTCCAATTTTGCACATAAATCTGTAAAATCGGGAAATTTTATGAAATGTTACTTAGAAATTCTTTACAATACTAGCTTGACCATTCTAGGCATAGAACTATCCGACAGGCATAGAACTATCCGAACAGCGTAAAGACTCAGAAGCAACTGGCTCAATTATTATTACAAGAGATTATATCAGCCAGTTGTAACTGATAGGAATATACTGGAAACAGTAATGTAAACACATGACATCATAAATCTAAATTCGGGGAAGAGTAACGTATAAACACTTACAAAGAGGTATCCAACACTCCTCTCTTCCTAAAGAAGTTCAAACATTACCTATAGTCTGTTTGGTGGACGTCTCCCACGTTCCGACTGTTGTTACCCTATATTCAGTAAAGTTGATTGGGCAGAGCTAAGTTCAGTATTCTCTTCCAGGTTGAACTTCCGATGTTGCTGTTTGTGATGTAGCCATGTCTCGTAACATGGGCGTTGAAATGTTCGGGTTAACACAAGGAATGTCTGTATTAGGTTGCTCACTTGTATGACGTAGTTAATCTTGGTGTCGGTGTATTGACAATCCAGATGAAAGTAATATACGAAACATTAAGTTTCCTATACCTGAGAAGATCACACCTTGTATCCACCTGTCACTTCCTCCAAAATTTCTTTCATAGACAAGATCTCGAATCTTGAATGAAGATTTGGACTTTGATTCACATATATTCGATGAGTGTATCAAATCCAATCGTCCTCTAATGTGTCTCCCAAGTAACTATTCAGCCGGAGACAATCCTGACAAGGCTAATGGTGTTCTGTTGTTCATGAGAGAAGTATTGCTTGCCTAATATTTAGTGAATCACCTTGTAATATTTTCAGTATTTTCCTCATAAATTGAACTGTACTCTCAACCTGTCCATTTGACCCATTTTATTTTTGGATTCTGGAATAAGACGAGAATGGAGAGGTCAAGAGACCGGACGGATCAAGCTGATATTAACTCAACGTTAACCCAGGAGGAGAGGTAATGCGTTTAGTACCTTTGTCATCACATGTTGCAGTTTCTATTGTGGGTCTGATTATGTCCAGAAGGTATAGATAAGTCAGGGAAAACTCTGAAAAAACGGTGGAACCTTCAACATGTATGATAATTTACACTCAAAGTTGTCTTCGGCAAAGTTTTTAAAGGAATAAATAATCAACCTCACACATTCTAAGCTCTCGAAGCTCCCCATCAAGAACCCCGACATTCCTGTCTACGAAATGAAGGCTATTCACGTGCTGCTCTCTTTGTGGCACAGAAATGAGGGCATGTAAATCTTAATGACCTTCAGCCGTTTCTTCAGGAGTTTGAGATCTGAAAGATTCCAAATCCTTCCGTAACCAGAGAATGCAAAAATTTTGTCCGTCTCTGTATCCAGAGGGTTAAATAATGAGGGAGTGTTGCAAACATATTGAAAATCATTCTCTGTTATCATCGAAGTTGATTATTACAAATTCATGAGGTTTTATTAGTGAAAGTCAGTTTTTAAAAAAGATTAACGACTCATTACTTTCTACCCGAAAAAAAAATTTTTTTTCTAAGGGCTCAGAAGCATTACATTGCCAGTGTTAAATATCTTTTGAAGAAATCCTCCTTCAGTTCATCTCTCCATTAAAGTTTATCTTGTATCGGTCATCTTGAGAGACTCAGTGGCGAGAGTGTTTGACAAGTATTAGAATTTGCAAGAGTAATGCTATGGGATGTCCCGACAGACATACTACTGGATGAGTGGAAATTACTCAAAAGAGAATTTGAGGAAGAAGGATTTAGAATGAAGCCTATTGATGTTTACTGGAACCAGTTCTTCAGACTGCGAGACTAGCAGAGTTGCCAAGTGCTCTGGAACTTCCGGAATTTCTATGCTAAAGAATCGAAAATCCGCAACTTCGCGTAATCTTTGGTTCACTCTCGAAATCGCGTCAATGCAGGGAAAAGGGAAATTTCCTCTTTGAAAAGGAAAATTTTTTTCCATTTTCGGAGAAATTGTGTATAAGAATTTTGTTTCTATAATTTAGGGATAAAACCTTTCATGTATATATGTAATTTTGTATCCTTAAAACAATACAAAGTCCAAAATCCAGAATCCTCAAGTCCTCGTCCATTCCAAATTTCGGATAATTTGCATTTTTTGTCAAAAAAACCTTAGTCTAACCTCCCCTGCGCAAATTTTGCGTTTGCAATACTAAAATAGCAGATATATAAAATAGGAATAAGTAGAAAGAATATATAAATAGGAATTTTTTTTAAACAATGCAAGAAATTTTACTTGCAAATCTTCTAATTTTTCTGTGTGGTATTTACTCTGAACATGTCCGTTATTTTGCGTTGTTAGGTCCAGGTTTACCTCCTTGTACTATAAAAATTGTCAAAAAGATGGAAAAAAGTGAGAGAAAAAAAACTCGGATTAGCAAAACGTCCAATATTTTTTTTCTTCGAAAATTTTGACAATTCCGAATTTTGGACATCCGCATTTGGGACTTAAAAGAAATTATTTGTGCTAATAGAGAGAGAGAGAGAGAAAGGGAATTTTATGACTGTTTTTAAAGAAAAATCTGTATACATTTTATTTTTGTCCTTATTTTCACGTTGCTCCGGAAGAAAAAAAAAATTAATTTCAGACTTTTTCAACCAAAAAAAAATAAGACATAATTTTTTAAAGAAAAAGAAAATTAAAAAAAAAAATTATGTTAATATTTTAAAATTATATACTTTTTAAATGAAGAAAATAAAAATATCCTTCCAGAGAAAGAAAAGATATAGGTAGCTGGGGAGGATCTTTTTATTTTCTATCTTTATACTTGAATATATTTAGCATTATTGTTATTTTGTTACTTTTTTTTGCTTGATTAGTCACTTTTTGTCACCTTTTTGTACTCGATTAGTCACTTTTTGTCACCTTTTTGGTTCAATTTGTCACTTTTGTCACCTTTTTAGACCTTGAAACCTGTTAGGAGCCTTGAACTCAGAAAGTCGTCGAGGTTCCGACATAACACTGGAACAGTCTTTCGGTTTTCATATTCGAGTATTAAATTTAAATCTCTCCAAAATTTCTGAAGGCGTAGAGCTGTAATGCTTGACCAGTAATATCTACAAATCACTGTTAGCTGGTACTTTCAGTTGTGTTTGTAGGCGAAAGTAAACTTATAAGTAGTGTGTAAGCTGAAAGTCAGAAAACAGTACAAAATATTCCTTTTTTCTTCTTGTCATTTTAAAAACCATTTGCCACGATGAAGTGCTCCAACCTTTCCACATATTGAACCCAACTTTCGATTTCCGGTGCGAAAAAGTCCATGTTTTCAAAAATCGCTTTTGAAGATGTATCCATAATCCAGCTAATTCAGAAATAATGTAAATGTAGGTACGTACTTCTCGTCCCCAGTGTCATCTTGTAATCTCTAATCTCTCTATATTAAAAAAATTTTAAGATTTTGTCCGATGTGGCTATTAGTTTATAGTTTAAGTGTCAAAGTTGAAAAAGCGAAATTTCTTTCGCGTGTGAGCAAAACACATACAAATTTCAGTCTTCAGCTGTGAGGTTTTTTTTAAGTATACCTCCAAACGTGAATTTTTAGAAATTTCAATTTGGTTCCTGATAATATTTTTTTGAAATTAGGGAAAAATCGGGACATTTTCGATACTTTTTTTTAAATTATCATATCTATATATTATTACAACTAGTTTTTAAATTTGAAAACACCGCAGTATACCTTATGACTTATGACTTGTAAAGGGGTGACTCCGAAGAGTGCCAGCACTGCGACTAATAGTCTATTGTACTGAGACCCCTACTGATCCACTAAAAACCGATGGCCGAAATAAATTTCAGCATGTACCTGATTGGAATGTTTGACAGTTCTCAGGGTTCGATACAATGGTATCCCAGATATTCAAATCGTTGTGCAGAGTAATGGTCACATTTACATAGAACGTGTACAGAACTCTCCTCTACCATCCGACAACCTCTACATAGTGGGTCATCTAAAACACCCATAATGTTGAGGTGTCTATTCAGGGTACAGTGGCCAGTTAGGAGGCCAATAGCTATCCTGATTTCTTTCCTACTGAAATTCAGCAGCTCTCTTGATCTATCCCATGGAGACTGCTGATTGAGCTCTTTGGCTTGTCTTTGATTATTAGACTGAAGCCATGTTTGGTAGGACTCGGTAAGGAGCAAATCCCTTATAGTCCCTCTAACCACATTGTGAGGCAGACCCAAAACAGGCTCTGGTCCAATAAATGGTGTTTCAGACCCATGTTTTGCTAATAGGTCTGCCGTTTCATTACCTTCAATGCCACAGTGACCAGGGACCCAAACAAGAGAGACCTTGTTTCTCTCAGCCAGGTCCTCAAGCACATTGTGACATTCCCACACTGCTTTTGAGGAAAAGCAGTGACTTTGCAAAGCCTTTAGGGCTGCCTGGCTGTCAGAGAAGATTTTAATAACCCTCTTAACTACACCTCTATTGAGGCAGTTGTAAGTACAAGCAGAGATTGCCAGAACCTCAGCCTGATATACAGTGGCCAGCTTACCCAAAGAAAAAGATAGCCTTATTTTTCGATTAGGACAGAAGGCACCTGACCCAGTGCCATGAGATGTTTTTGAACCATCTGTGTACCAAATTTCATCCCCCCTTCCTATCAGCCTGGAGACGAATCTCCATTCTTCTCTGGTGGGAAAGATGATATTATATTTGGCTTTAAAGCAAAATTGCTTTAACATCCAGTCAGATCTCATTAATAGATAGGGATGTTCCTTCACCTGCGGATCGACATTTTTGAAGGCAGGCATTTCATAAGATGACTTCCATAGTCCCATGAGTTTGAGGCGTTGTGAGCATGAAATTGCCTCTAGTTCCACTTGATTATGCAGTGGTAGAAGCCCCAGAAGCAGTTCTAGACTCTGTGAGGGAGTGGTTCGCATTGCACTAGTAATTGCAATGGTAGCCATTCTTTGTAGACTAGTAAGTTCTTTTTTCACTGTCTCATTACGGGTTCTATTCCACCAAGCGATGGCGCCATAGGATATCATCGGAACAATAATCCCGGTATATATCTAATGCACCATTTTCGGTGTTAGACCCCAATTATTACCAATGGCACGTCTACAAGCCCAAAACACTCTTGGCCTTGCTCGTGCAGTATTGGAGATGTGAGCTCCATGTCAAGGTCTTATCAAAGATTACTCCTAGATATTTAACCTCATCCGAGTATGCAAGTGGTGTTCCAAAGAATTTTATCAAGTGCATATCTCGTAACCTTTTCCGGGTGAAGAGGACTAGACTAGTTTTGTTGGGGTTAACCTACAAGTTCACCTTTTTGCACCAAAGTTCAATCTTTTTTAGGGCAGTGTTCATGAGGTCTGTTACCGTGTTTTGGAACTTCCCTCTTATGACCAGCGTTATGTCATCAGCATAACCCAGACAATACAGGCCCAAGAAGTGAGTCCTGTTAAGGAGCTCGTCAACCACAAGGCTCCATAGTAAGGGGGATAACACACCACCCTGGGGGCAGCCTTTACAGTTTCCCACAGTTAGTGTGTCTCCCAGTAAGGAGGCCTGAGCCATCCTTGTCTCGAGCATGTTTTTAATCCAGGCGCAAACCAATGGATTAACATTTCGACTGATGAGGGCATCAATAATTACGTTTACTGGAACCTTATCAAAGGCTCCCTCAATATCTAAAAAGGCTGCCAAGGCAATTTCCTTTCCATTGACTGCTCTATCAAGGACCGTAACAAGATCATATAGAGCAGTCTCTGTAGATTTCCCAGGCTGGTAGGCGTGTTGAAATCTCGATAGGGGTTCGGCTTTTAGAACCTCGTCCCTAATGTATCTATCGATCAATTTCTCTAATGTCTTAAGAAGAAATGATGTCAGACTAATAGGTCTGAAGGCTTTTGCTTCACTGTAGCATGTTTTACCTGGTTTAGGTATAAAAATTACCTTGCAGGTTCTCCATGCATGCGGCATATAACCATATACCACGCAAGATCTATAAATCCTACATAAGTGTGGTATAATGATGTCTTTGCCATGTTGGAGTAGAGCAGGTATAATGTCATCTACACCAGGTGTTTTGAAGGGCATGAATGAGTTAATCGCCCATGCTATTCTTTTTGGAGTAATTATACTTCTAGCCAGTTCCCAGTCCTCCTTCCCACTACGTAGCAGGGGAATAAGTGGAACTGTCAGTTCATCATTAATATTTGTAATTCTGGAATCAGGGAAGTGCACTCTAAGCATTTCTACCAGGGTGCTCCTACCGTTTTCCGTGAATGTGCCATCGTCCTTTTTAATGGAGCCTAATTGGCACTGGTTGTTTTTGGTCAGTACTTTAGTCAGCTTAGCCGCACTAGACATACTGTCCACTTGGCCACAGAAGTTTTTCCATGACTCCTGTTTAGATTTCCTTATGGCCTTGTTATAGTTGGTGAGTGCTTCTTTGTATCTTGACCACTCACCTGTTTTTTTAGCTCTGTTAAAGAGCCTTCTGCAGTTCTTTTTAAGACCACAGAGACTTTTATTCCACCAAGGAACTCGCCTTGGTAAGCTTGTGGTGACTGCCTTACAATTTAACTGGTAGGACTGGAGGATGGACTGCTGCACAGAGTCAACAGCCAATTCCAAGTCTACCAGTGAGGGAAAGTTGTGACTCCTACCCTCTAAGAGGAGGCGAAGGTCCTCCCTATAGGAATCCCATTTTGTATGCCTGGGATTTCTTTGATCCTGCTGAATATTCATAGCAGGACCTGTTAAAGACATTTGGATCTGTCTATGGTCTGACAGTGTGGTACAGTCAGACACATGCCAGTCCTTTATACAGTTAACTGCTTTAGCATTACAGAAAGTGATGTCAATGACTTCACTTCTGTTGCTGTTGACAAATGTCGGTTTGTTACCTGTATTGAGAATAAAAAGGTCATTAGATAAGAAAAATTCTATTAGTTCCTCACCTCTTTTGTTGCAGTTGGAACTGCCCCAAATGGTGTGGTGTGCATTTGCGTCACATCCCACGATAAACTTCATCCTAGAGCGTAAGCAGTGCTTGACAAATCTTCTGGCTGAAGTCGCTAGAGGAATTTCTTCTTCATATGGAAGGTACGCTGACATGATACATGTGGTATCTCCGTTTTCACTGATCACCTTGATAGCAACATTGTCCCCATCAAGGAAATCAGCCAAAAGGAGGGCATTAAGATTTTTATTTACAATGATACATGCTCTCGGTTTGCTGCATGAGCGATCAAAGAATAGATTCCCACAGTTTCCCAGGCCTAGGATCCTTCCATGATTGACCCAAGGTTCCTGTATTAGGGCAATATCTATCCTTCCTTCTACCAGTCTCTTGCTAAGTAAAGCTGAAGGAGACTGGCTATGGTGTAGATTAATTTGTGCAATCCTTATGGGATTGCCTATTTTCTTAAGGGGTTCAGACATAACCATGTTGTTTGGTTATGAATAGCAACAAGGCTAACCCTTAGAGAGGAGTTTATTAATCGATTAAGGCTGAGTCATCTCTTGTTGGAGAGATAGACACAGCTGTTTTGTCTGATCCTGAGTCAGATAGCACAAGATCATCAATTTGTTTGAATAGTGACCCAGTGGAGTCACTAACTGAACTGGAAGGAGACTGTGGCTTTTGAGGCCCTGTTCCTATACCTATTGTTGGAGTCATTTCCCCAGAAACTGGTTCCATGACCTCCATGGCTACTGAGCTCACAAAAAATGCCTCAGGTTCACCACCCACCTTCTGCGCCAGCGGTTCCATCACAGCTTCGTCCGATGCAGGCTTTGAAGCCACCTCATCAGATTCTGCAGATAGTCCCGCTACAGCTTCATCCAGTGCAGGCTGAGCCACATCACTAGAGTATGCAAGTGGTTTATCCACGGCGACAGGAGGGGGGAGTTTACGAGTAGCATTTGGATCGGACAAGATCTTGCAGAGTCCTTTCCCGAACGCTCCTGTGAATATCTCGAAATTCCACTCTCGTAAGAGCTGGGCTGATCTTTCGTCCATTTCGATTATCCACCTAGTGTAGGCACGATCCCCTACAATGACCCTCTCACGGATTTCCACTCATCAGTGTTGAGGCCTGGGTTCGATCGGGCAAGCCGTCGAAGCAGAACCTCACCCTCTGTGGTGAAGACATCACGAGTTTTGAGGGCTATTTTCACTGGTTTGGGAAGGTCAGCCGCTTTCAGCACCCTGATTTTAAAGCCACCGACCCTCCCTCCATCATAGTTATCCTGTAGCCATTTCACTGAATACTCATTGGTACAGTGAAGCATGAGGGCACCGTTCAGTACACCAGCGGTTACAAACTGAGGGGCCATTAGATCGAGATCCATTGAGTCGATGGTTCTATCAATGTCTCTCTGAATATCCATTCCATCTGCAGGAGACAACCTTGCTTCTGGGAAGGCCTCCTGAACGATGGCCATTCTCATACCTGCGGCTACTTGACAGTACGACCATGGAGCAGATGTCCTTGGTCGCTTCGTCTGTACCGAGGTACTAGGGGAAGGGGTACCATCATCCGGCCTACCTCTTTTACCGGCTGGGGTTTCCTTCTGCTGCTGTTGGGGCTTTCCAGATTCAGTACGACGAATCTTATTAAGTCGTCTCCTGTGCTTGTATTTTTGTGCACGAGACATTGTTTCCCATCCAGGCACGAGGTCAAGCATAGAGGACTCGACCACTTCTTGTCTTCCGGATGGGGGATTGGTCGACGCGGGTCTTGAGGTACCACATGCGTCAGATAGTTTTCTACTGGTCGCAGGCCCTGAAGGGCCACAATCGACCAGTGGTTGAGTGCCAGTCACAGTCTTGCTACGCACCTTAGTGGTAGATCCCAGAGGGATGTAGTCACTTTGGTCAAGTTTTGACTGTTTATGACGGTTTTGGGGGCGGTTTGACCCGCCATGTTTTTTTTCTTTATTATCCATAAAGCATGTAATTACTGAGGGTAAGTAAAGGTCACCGCCTGTATGGACCCTCTATGCAGGCGTAAGGCTTATTACAACGTGGGTCGCCACTTCACGAGGTGAACCGTTTGCGACAACCTTTAACCCTGGTTGCCATGTGACTTTCACATTCTCATCGGCACGGTATCCACACCTTGGACTTAGGTTGCCTTTATCTGCCTTCTCCATCATATCCGTGGGGTCTTGAAAATACAAGACTGCACACAGATTATCTGGATCTCGGCAGATTATGCCAAGGACAATTTAGGCACCCTCCTTCTTTTTCAACCGGGCTTGGGACCGGCTTAGGCGAAGTTCAGTATACCTTAGAATGTACTCTTTGTTAAGGTACAATTATTTTTTAAATAGGTTAATAAATAAATTCGATGCGATCAAAGTTGGTCATACAAATTTCGGAATATCGGGCTATGTTCGCTACTTTTTGTTAACAGTTATATCTATAGCTTATTACTATTAGTTTTCAAATTTGAAAATATCACGGGAAACATTAATGATGACAGACCTTACAGTGACAGTCGTCTGTTGTAGTGGTATTCGACGACAAGAAAACGGAGATCGTGTGTACATCGAACTGTGTACAAGCTCCCATACTCTTCTTCATGCCACTAAAAGAATTTATCGAACGACATTTTATCACACGACCGAAATCAATGTGTGTGCAAGTAGCCTTACTATGACCAACTGGTTTTGCAACTTTTTATAAATTCTTCCTCAGTTTCTACAGTTTTCTTTCTGAATTTTCTCTCTCGTGCTTAAATTGCAGTGCGTTATGTCTGTTAGTACGTTTCTTTTGATTTCTTCGTTGGTTACTTGATAATGTTTCCAATATCCAGGAAGCTGTTGGACGAATTCAGAAACGGAAAATGTAAGCTGGAGTTTGGGGGTATATTTTTGAAAATAACGAAGGCCTTAATTTCAAATTTAAACTTGCTGGAAGGATGATAAAGCAACGCGAGGAAAGTATGAAAAGGAAGGGCAAAAAAATGTAGTTTAAGGTATCCTAACAAGTTCGAGACCAATATTTTAAAATGCGATATGGAAACATTTTAATAATACTATTTTTTTTAGTTTTATTAAACAACAGGCCAATGTGTGTACAAAACGGCGTTTCCCGTGGCAGTTCTTTTCGTGTAGTCAGGTGTGACCACTGCTCGCTAACCCCCGGTGTTTTTTCAATTGTAAATTTCAATTGTACGAATTCCCATTATGTTTGCATCGCAAACAGAATGGGAAGTCGTAGCCTATTGGATAACAGCAATAACGGCGTTGCCCATGGTGTTGGTTTACTTCGCAAACCTCGCAACAAATAGGAATTCTAGCCTATTTGATAACAGCCGCACTCGTTATCGCACTTCGCAAACCAACACCACGGGCAACGCTCACTGTGTAATTAATGTAATTTAATCTGTTTATTTTTTGAACGCCTATGTTTTCTGGGATCTCTTACAAAAATCTAAAAGATTTTCATTTTAAAAATTTTATTTATTTAAAGAAAATCATATCTTTAGGTATCCATCTTTTGTGAAATTTTCCGCAGATATCAATTTCGTTAAAATTTTTACTGTATCTTTAACGATCTTGGAGATAGAAAAAAGAACTGCATAACTCCAGTTAAAAGTTTATTTGTTTTTATCGTCTGCTGGAAAATCATTCCACCACGTAAAATGAAAACGGAAACGAAAAAAATAAATTCAGAATGGGATCTTTTATGATGTTTCTTTCTTTGGAAAACAGAAATAATTGAATTTCATTAAATTCGTTTAAACATGTTCTATATTCAATTTTAAAATACGCCGCGAACCGAAAATTGCAAAAAATTCGGACTACCTGTGTGTAAATCCCGTTACTGTAAGTGCCAAAGAGTCTCCAGGACTTTGCATGAAAGAAAACAGACACACAGACACTTCCTTTAATAATAATAGAGATAATGTGCTGTAAAATTTTCCTCAGATTTGAAATCCGTTGAAATTTTCAATCCATATTTAACGATCCCGATTTTACAAAAAAGAATTAAACTATGCCTGTCAAATTTTTTTCTTTTTGCTTTGCTTTCCTTGGCTGGAATCGTTTGAGCGCATGAAATGGAATCTGTGATTTCTCGAACATGATCGAGTTCAAATTCGTATATGAAAAAACATAAAATTTCCAATTTAAAAATTATTTATTTAAAGTAAACAACTAATCTCCTTAGAGAAAAAATTAAAATATATATAGTCCAATAAATATTCTTATCAAATAATATCAACAACTTTTTTTGGAATTTTTCGTCAAAAATGACAATTTTAACGTGTTTGGATACCCCAAAACACCGAAATCCTTCAAAACTGTGTTTTGAATTACTGAATCAGATGCATTCATTATTTTTCTTACAGGTACCCAGAATATTCTTTGACATGGATGAATCTTCACTTATGGAAACAGAAGACGAAACTCAAAGTACAAACTCCTCTGGGACGAGAAGGGATTCAGTTTATTCCCGTAATTTGAACAACCAGGCAGAAAGAGTCAGCCGAATGGATTCTGAAGTAGCTCGCCTTCGTGAACGAATTAGCCTGTCAGGTCCAGCAGGAGCTCGTCCTCGCAGCCGAAGCGAACATCCAATGTATGCTGCTTCCGTTGAAACACTCAACCGAATAGATTGTGAAGAAGTTCGTCCTAGTGATCAAATTGGCCTGTCAGGTCCAGCAGTAGCTCGTCCTCGCAGCCAAAGTGAACAGCGAGACATCACATTCGACCAGATCGGTCTTCCAGATCTACTTATAATTCCTGTCCGAAACGCCATGCTGGAACTTACTCGTGGTCGAAATGGCGGGGTGGATTTTGAAAGATTGAATTTTTTTGTCCAATCCGGCCAGCCTGGTCCAGCAGGAGCTCGTCCTCGCATTAGCAGCGAACAGCCGCATCCCACAAGTAACGAAATCGGCCTTCCAGATATAATTCCTGGCCAAACTGCCATGCTACAACACATACGTGGTAGAAATGGCGGGGAAGATTCTGAAGGATCTTGTTTCTTCCGAGCCGGCCAGCCAGATCACGACCAAGATCGTAATCGTGACGGAATCGGCCGGCCAGCTTACGACCGAGCTCGTCCTCGTGGCCGAATCGGTCAGCCAAATCACCAGCGAGCTCATCCTCGTGGCCGAATCGGTCAGCCAGATCACGACCGAGCTCGTTCTCGTAGCCGAGTCGGTCAGCCAGATCACGACCGAGCTCGTTCTCGTCGCCGAATCGGTCAACCAGATCACGACCGAGTTCGTCCTCGTGGCAGAATCAACGGGACATATGGAAGTTCTTCGGACTATATAGAAGTTCTTCATCGTAACCAAATCAGAGAGACTAGTCGCCGGGCAGTTCAGGAAGCAGGTCGTGTTCGAGTCACTCATGCAGACGCTCGTGATGGTTTTCGAATCTCTAATAATAATGATGTACTTACTCCGAATCCTCGATGGATACTCCAGGCCCTCAGCTCCCCGTCTGCTACCGATCGAGGATTAAACGGCGATTCAGATTATGAAGGATCTCCTTTTCGCGACCGAGGCGGTCAGACAGATCACAGACGAGGTGGTTCTGGTGGCAGAATAAGCGAGCAAAATCAGATGGAAGTTCTTCATCTTGAACGATCCAGAGAGCCAAGTCGTGCAGAAATTCGTTCTAGCCGCCGGGCAGTTTACGGAGCATCTCGACCTGGAATTCGAGTCACTCAGCCAACTCAGGGAAACGGTCGTAATGGCTTTCGAATACATGAGCCAGATTTTGTATCCTCCGATTCCTCAATGGATTCCAGGTCATAATCCACCTCCTATAATTGGGACCGGAATGAGGAGTGGTTCACACCAGGCCCTCTGCGCCTATAAATTTATGAAATTTTCACGAGAATGCTTAGCTATGAGCTATGAGTTAATGTCACCGTGAGAGGTAACTAGAGGAATGTAGTACATCTGTCATTTCCAATCATTTCAATCATTTGAAATATATTTTTGGCATACTTTTGATGTTATTTTTCTGGAAAATAAAGGTAATGGAGAATTAGTAAGACTCTTGTTTTAGTTATCACATATTTCATTTCAAGACACAAACCGACGTAAAGTTGAAGTCTGATATGGAGACTTCATACGTGTGTTTTATGGTAAGTAAAAACTCTTCACATGAGGTATCATATTTTCAAACGCCTAAAATGAAAAATCAAATTTTACAAGTTCTGCAGCCTCACAAAACTTTTTTCCATCTATTTGTTGTGACTTCTAAAAAGTCGAAATTATGTCAAAAATAATTGTTGAAGGGGCTATATTTAAAAAAAAGAGCAATTTCTGAAAATTATAAAACTGTACATTGTTTTTTTTTTCTAGTTCTTGTAATTTCTGATCAATTATTGGGGATAAGAGAGAAAAAATAGATTATATTCGGCTTTAAATATTACTTGAGACCATATTTAGATACCAAATCAGTTGCATAAGACGTTCTACTGTGAAAGAAGATTATAGAATTAATTTATAGAGTTGAATATCAAATTTAATGCATGTGTCCTTTTTTCTCAACTGTAATTGTTCTGAAATTTAATGATACGACTTTCATTCCATATCTTACATTTATCTATATCTATTTGAGCTAATTAATCTATTGCCTACCTCCATTGATTAAAACATACTTTTCATATGCTACTTACTGTTATATCATCCATCATCTAAATACATAAAGCCTGTATTTATATGAATACAATTATATCATATTTCCATAATGTTTATTAAAACATTTGATTGATGTACACAAATCTTTGTAATGTCTTATAATCTAAATTTCAAAAAGGTATTTTTAATCAAAGTAATTTTAAATTAGGTATGCATAAGCTTATAATTTTACTGATGAGCTGATTTATCTTGGAAAACTGAAAGTTTAAAAACCCAAATAGATTTTGAAAGGGGTTTACTCTCTTGATATATGTAAAACAGAAATACTCCAAAACTTTCATATAGTTTTATCGTGTTTTATTAGTGTATACAATATTGTATTCAATAACTTTGGGTAAAATAAGCCAGTAAACAAAATCCTTGATCAGTCACAAAAAGTTTAATTATCAGATGTAATTTATAATAGCAAGATTGGTTTAATGAACTATAATTCTTGAGAGTTGAAAATTTTAGATATATAGAATGGTTTTAAATACAACACATAAGGTATTCATAAACACGCTCCCAAAAGTTTCAAACTTGATTAGAATAACAATAGCATACTTGCCAACTTTTACGGATTATCCGTAATTTTTACGGATTTCTACTTAATTTTACTGATTTACGGATGGGTCTGCCTTTTTTACGATCGAGCAATCGAAATATTTCCTACTCTGCAACCATCCAATAAATACATAAAAACCCCAAACTTGGTTTTGAGCAGAAATTCAGAAAGTGCAGAATTATTAAAAAACCAAAAAAGAACCCAAAAGGCTACTACAAATTCATTGAATTTTTTTACAACCCTCTCTTCTGGATAAAACACTAAATTGAAACAACTTTGTAAATAGAACACTGATATTTTTCCCTTTCATCTACTTGTAAATAAGCTTTAAGAACACAATGATGTGTAATTCTGACACATGTTAAAATGGTATGTAACATACAGTTTTGGATGCAATTTGTAGGTACTCGTAAAAAGTGAATGTTTTTTTTTCACAGTGGATGTGTTCAGTTAGGTATTAAAACACTACTGTTTTGCAAGGTTTTTGCAGTTGATAAAAATGCGAACTTTTACTTATACATTTTTAGTACAAGTAATACTAATTATTTTGACAAATGGATATTTCTAATACACATTAATTCATGTAATGATTTTGTGCTTTATGGCAAGGTGCGTTCGACGCAAACGTTTTACTGATGCACTGTTTTCAAAGTTGGCAAGTATGCGATAAAAACTTTACACTCCCATTGTTAGTATTACTTCGAAATTATACAAAAAAAATTATTTTAAATAAGTAAACGTTTTATCACTTTAGGACTGCCATAGACGAAACACTTGTAAAACCAGCAGCAAACATTTATAAATATAGTCTAATTTGAAATCTTGTTTTTTTAGAGATAGAGAGTAGCAAAATTATAGTTGCTAAAACAAAATGAATCGGCTGAAGGACAAAATGTGCTAATTAAGTATGAAAGAGAGGTTGAGGGGATCGTCACAAGAAATTTTTAAAACTTGCTTTACTTCACAAGAAAGCAAAAAAAGTAGCAAAAGTCACCTGTGGCAGCCCTAAACCAGAAAGAATATAGTCTAAAAATGAAAATATAGTGATGGAATAAGTAAGATAAAGCAATTTTCCATGACTGCTTAGGCGTTCTCACAGGATAACAAGTTAATAAATGAACTTATCTGTCAGGAAAGTATTTAATTGTTAACAACATCAAACTATTTTGAACCCCGGTCAGATGACGAGGTCACACCTGAGCTGGCACTCCACTCTCTAAACTACTTCCACACCCTTTACTCAAGGTTATCTGTGCTTTAGATACTCTTAAGATAGCGTAATTGCTCCTTACGCTATCTTCAGAAGAGCCTGGTTTCCATTCGATATCCACAGTAGATCACAGGATTATTAAAAAGTTAATACCTCCTGAAAAAAGACTTATTTTACTGATGTGTACTTTTCGTTTGTTTGGTCAGTAGTTTGCTTTTCTGCTTTATTTTTTTCAACACTTTTTTTGTTACTTAAAATTGTGAGTGAAACACATTTAGTTTTAGTTACTTCTAACAGATTGCAATTATGAATTTCATTCAATTCAAATTCTCTTCGAGACACTTTGTAGAGTTAATTTACAACACTTTTAATAAAATAATCAGTTAAAACTAGACAATTGGCATCTGAATATTGAAATTTTTGTATTCTAAAATTTAGATAAATGACATTGAAACTTCAAACTTCTCAAAGCATCTGAAAATGCTAGCAATTGGGTGTGTTGTGTTTCGGTATGTGTTTCATGGCTTATAAACTTTTCTAGCTGGAACCATTGAATTTGTATGAGGTAAAAGGTAATTGTAACAAAAAATTAACAAATATATATTAAAAAAAACACATTTTTATCACAGTAAAAAAATTGAAATTGCTGCCGTTTGATGGATATATATTAAAATTAAAAAAAGGACATATATACATATACTAGGGGGCTCGGCCGATTGCTCGCTTACGCTCGCCAACCCCCAATCGGTGGTAACTTTTTTTTAATATAGAGAGATATATATGTCCTCTTTTTTCAAGCACTATTCATTAGGGTGGAGCGAAAAGCACGAATTTCGGAAATTGAAAACGCCTATGGTGCGAATAGTTGGGAACTACCATGCTTATTAATAATACAAAATTTGAGCTAAATCAATTAATATCTTCAGGTGCCAAAATCACTTTGAAATTTCAAAATTTTGCCAATTTTTTCAGAAAAATAATAATAACGCATTTAAAAAAATATAATAAATTTTTTAAGGCTATTGGTGGTTGAAATGACCCCTTGGAATACACCCTTGGAAAGGTGGCGAATAGACAACCTCGCAGTGAAACCTGCTGCTTATTGCTAAGAACGCTCATCATTGCACATCTTTACTGCCAAGTTAAATCGTAGCGAACAGCTGGAGAGTTAAATCTCATTTAGACCATACCCGAGTTTCTTTTAAGAGCCATAATTAATCCTCTCCCACTTTTGAATCCTAATGTCCAGTATATCATTACCCCGTCAGAGGTCGGATATCAGGAGCTGGACCGTCTGGACACTGTGGAAAATCATTAGCAGGTTAAAGCCTATCATCGTTGGCAAGTAGCATTTTACTTTACAACGATTTGATGCGAAAATATTCCACCTGTTTTACCTTTTTGGCGACATTAAGCCCTCATGGCTTTAGAACGTATGGCTTGAACGTCACACAAATTTTTTTTAAAAATTTTTATTAAGCTTTATATACAGGTTTTGAATTTTGGGTAAACTTTTGAAGAAAACACGCACTGTCGGCTTATACATGGATCGGCTTACATACTGCATTTATATTATGAGTGTAAAAATAATTTTTATTTTTATATAATTTAGTTTAAATAGCCATAAAACTTAAAACTCCGATTGCTCTTCATTAACAAATTTGACTATCTTTTATGACAAACTGAATGGGGGTGTTGAACCCCCAACTCCCCCTGGTTACGCCTATGAACTAATGTACCATTGTTTCATCGATTACATTTATTTATTACACAAGAGAAACATTATTTAAAATTAAGTTATGAATAGTTTGTGTAGTTATTAACAAGGGAATAATTTGTAAAAAACTCATGATATATATATATATATATATAATATTTTTTATATATAATATTCTTTTGTAATATTAACAAGGGATTAATCTGTGAAAACTCATTACATATATATTAGCAAAATTTTTGTCAACAGAATGGGTGAAGGGTTGAACCCCCAACCCCCTCCCTGAGGGCTATGTTTATTACGCAAGAAAAACATTATTTAAAATTAAGTTATGAATAGTTTGTGTAGTTATTAACAAGGGAATAATTTGTAAAAAACTCATGATATATATATATATATATATATATATATATATATATATATATATATATATATATATATATATATATATATATATATATATATATATATATATATATATATATATATATATATATATATATATATATATATATATATACTAGCAAAATACCCGACCTTACTCGGTTTGAATTCGTTTACTCTAGATTGAAGAGATAATCAAAATATATAATGACTTACGTTTTTTGTAGAATAAAAATTTATTTTAACACCTTTCGCCATCTTTATATTTTCTACAACTTACTTTGGACACAAATCCTACACATGCATATCCATTCATGTAATACATTTCACATACATCGCACAATTGCTGTATGACAAAGCTCAAAAAGACGAAAGGTGATACTAAGGTTACTACTATAAAAGACGATTTATAGGAAGATTTGGAATTCCCTTTCTTAAGTTGTTTTCATGTGCAACTCAATTAATTAAAAATACGATTTACGGCGAGTGATCTCGCACTCATAGTCAACAAAACAATATTTTTTTACACTTTTTATACACTTAAAATTTACTGAAAATTTATACTGACTTACCTAACATTTTCAAGTCTAATACTTTGTGGTGCTGTTGGGTGTGATGAGAAGGAAAACACATTTATTAAAATAATAAATATTTAAAACAGGAAACAGCAAAGTAAAACAAAATAAAAGATGTCGTAAAAAATTGTTCCAAAGATATTAATTTGTGATTCAATTTTATCTCTTGATCTCGCACAGTTGCCACAACTTACAACTAAAAGTGTACAAAATTTAGAAATGTGAAATTAATTCAGAGCGAAAGAACCAGAAAAAATATCACTGCTCGCGCGATCGTGTTCATTCTCGTTTCATTGAAAAATATCGTCTGTCCCAAATTTTCGGAAATCGTTTTCATTGCGCAAAGAATAAAAATAAGACTCGAAATAAATGACGTATCAGAAATGAAATTCCATAAAAAAAATAATTTTTTGAAGAATAATTACTTTTTCAGCAGTACTGGTAAAGCAATCGAATTAATCGTAATATTCAATAGACATTCCAATTTTTCCAAAACTACCAAATTATGGTTGATTTAAGTATACTTACTCAGGTGTTTTAGCATGAAACTCGTCTAAATATAACAATAAAGAAATGTTTAATATTGCATTCACTAAATTATTAGATAATGTATAAAATAAAATACAATGCAATCAAATATCTGGAGTACACTTCATGTGATGCCTACACAAACACACAAACACAAAATCGAGCATAGAACAGAAAGACGGACAGACAGACTTTCGCAACCAATTCCACTCACTAAATCAAGATAAGTACTCTCTGTATGCAAATTTCCATGAAAATATCTTAAACCGCGTGGACGTGTATAGGGCACAACATACATACAGACAGACAGACAGACAGACAGACAGACAGACACCAAACGAGAAAAGGGCGGATTCGACATCAGAAGGGTCCAAAACGGATAGAAAACTTGAAATGCGTCGAAAATATTGAATGTACAAACAAACACTCCATTCTTATTTATATAGATATATATATATATATATATATTAGCAAAATTTTTGTCAACTGAATGGGGGAGTTGTTGAACCCCAACCTCCCCTGACGGCTATGGTTACTACACAAGTAAAACATATTAATTTAAATTAAATTAATTTAAATTAAGTTATGAATAGTTTGTGTAGTTATTAACAAGTGATTAATTTGTGAAAAACTCATAAAATATATATATTAGCAAAATTTTTCTCAACTGAATAGGGGAGGGATTGAACCCTCAACCCCCCTGACGGCTATGATTATTACATAAGTAAAACATTAAATAAATTAAATTAATTATAATTAAGTTATGAATAGATTGTTTAGTTGTTAAGTTATGAATAGATTGTGTAGTTATTAAGTTATCAATAGATTGTGTAGTTATTAACAAGAGATTAATTTGTGAAAACTCATTTTAATATATATATTAGCAAAATTTTATTCTCAACTGTATGGGGGTTGAACCCCCCCGCCCTGGTTACGCCTATGAACCTACACGATTTATTTTATTTATAATTTTCGCTTTAAACTAGCTTTTCGATTATCCGAGTTAGTCTTGGTCCACATTAACTCGGATAATCGGGGCTCTACTGTATATATATATATATATATATATATATATATATATATATATATATATATATATATATATATACACACACACAATAGCCACTGCGTGGCGGGCACGGCGTTCCCCGTGACAGTTCTTTTCGTGGGGTCAAGTGTGACTACTGCTCGCTAACCCCCGGTGATTGCTACAAATTCCCATTCTTGCTTTGCAAACCAACACCACGGGCACTCCGTAATGGTCTCGTCATTGTCAAATGCGGTCAAATTTGAATTGCAAAGTGATTCAATCGGATTGACGTCTTAATCTCTTGCGAAAATATAAATATTTAATTGAAAAATTATTTATTAAAAGAAAATTAAACGTATAAGGTATCGATTGTGATAAATTATTTTGAAAAAACACCATACAAATTCAATTGGATCTGTTCATATTTTTTATAAAATAAATATAGTTTTTGGCAGAAATATATTAGAAAGTTATTACAAAACAAAGTAGAAATAAGTTAGAACAAAGTAGAAATATATTAGAAAGGCAGAAAAGTTATTAAACTTTTCTGCCTTTCTCCTACTTTTTGAAGACCCTGATGGATATTTTCGTCTTGACATTGAAAAATATTGAATTAAATAAGAAACAAAATTTCAGAAATTATAAATTAAGTATTTATTTAATTTGTCGAAAGCATGCAAGCATTTGTTTCTAAATAAAAAAGTAAAATCACTTCTCTTTCCAAAAATAATTTTCTAAAAAAAATTATTTGCATGAGTGTCAGGTCCCGGGTTAATTATTAAAATTATTTGCTATATAGAAAGTAAACTAAAAATTTTCTGTAACATATAATAACAATTTCTGGTTTTTTTTTTCTGTGGTTTTATTCAGTTCATTTCACAATTATTCTTTTAAATGTAAGATTTTATTTACAACCAATCAGAAAGCTTCTTTCATTCACAAACTTGAAGAGTTATATATGATTGGCAAAACTGGATAGATTTGCTTAACTAGTTGGAACACCGACTAAACTCCGTAACCGTACCTAGAAATGTTACGGGGTTCGGTTATATCGTTACGGTTACATTGTAAATAAAGTTTTAGATTTGTATTTTCCTTTTCGAAAAAAATTGTTGAAAAAATATTCCATAAAATATAAAAAGTTATTTTTTTTTAAATTTTTACATACTTTTGAAACTTAGGGGCCCCCTAAATTATGGGGGCCTTAGGCCCGTGCCTCACGGGCCTAATGGTAAATCAGGGCCTGCGTATGTCCTTTTCTTACATTTCTTTGATTATATATGTTCTCAGGAAATCGGTATTTTCTGTAGAGATCGGTATTTTCTGTAACAATTTATTGAAATTATTTGCAATTATCATTGGCAAACAAACTATGTCACGTGAATGAACCGTGCGTTAGAACAAAGTAGAAGCGATTCAGTACTGCTGGGTACCCGTTATCAAGAAAAATACAGGTCCTCCAGAAATTCTAGTATAATGTATGAGGAAATGCTAGAATATTCTAAAAATAGCATTAAAAAATGAAAATTAAATTAAATGAATATAAATGAAAAATAAATGAATGATATAAAATTGTGGAAACTAATGACAAATGAATGAGTACAGAATCAATTTTATTCGGCTGACCTAAACACTCGGAACCTGAACCGCAGAACAAAGTACAAACCAACTGTCTTTATTCGTACATTATTCACAGAAGAGAAAATAGAAGAAAAATATTTAAGTTACCGGAGAAGAAAAAAAAGAGAAAATAAATATATATTTATAAGCGGCGAATAATTTAGAGGTTGGAAACAATTTTCATTAATGAATACAAGTTTTTGATTTTCTTAAGATTTTTTGAAAAAAAATTATTTTCTGTATAAACATTGTGGCATTTTAAAATTCTTTCTTTAAATTTTTTAAGATGGATCGTGATTTTTCTATTTTTATAACTTATTTTTTATGTCTACCATTATATTTTCATTTTAAAATTATTTCATTTTTTATTGCGACTATTTACATATTTTTATTAAATCACTGTTTATATTTAGCTTTTAATGTGGCTTTTCTAGTTTACATTTGCTTAAAGTACAAGTTGTGTAGCAAGAAATTACTACATAGCTCTAAAGGACTAATCAAAATACACTCTATAACAAAAAAATCGAAGCACCAAGAAGGAGTTGTCCGATAGAGACAAAAATTGGTGGATAGGAAAATTATGTACAGAATAGAAAATGATTAAAATTTCAGAAGAATTGAATGATTTATATCAGAGTTACAGTAACGAGCTCAATAAGGTGTTGACCCGCCTCTAGCCTAGATGCAAGCGCCACACGGCCACACGGCGTGGCATAGACCGATAAAGCTCCCGGATGGTCTCCTGCGGTATTTCTTACCAAATTTGCTCCAATTGTCGGACTACGTCATCAACATTCCCTACCGGATGCAGTCGCCTTCCCATCATATCCCAGACATGCTCGATGGGAGAGAGATCTGGTGATCTGGCTCGCCAAGGAAGTGTTTGACAAGCTTGAAGACAGTTCATAGCAACACGTGCCGTATGTGGTCTGGCATTGTCTTGCTGAAAAATAAGCCCAGGGTACTGAGAAAGGAACGGTAGCAAAACAGGTCTCAGAATGTCGTCAACGTACCGCTGTGCAGTAAGTGTACCTCTAATAACGACCAAAGGGGTCCGGCTATCAAGGGAAATGGCACCCCAGACCATAACTCCTTGTTGATGGCCCGTGTGGCGTGCAATAGTGAAAGCAGGATCCGAACACTGTCCTGGGCGTCTCCAGACACGTTTTCGATGATCGTCAGGACACAGTTGGAAGCGGGATTCGTCACTAAAGACTATACGTCCCCAGTCAGCATCATTCCTGCATGATCGAGCCAAGCACCAAAATAATCTGGCTCGACCGTGTGCAGGCGTGACGAGCGATTCTTCCGATTTGCCCAACCTACCTCTTTCAATCTAATGATACGACCTCTTTCAAACTCTGAAAGTTGCTCGTAATGAGCTCGAATCCTGCGGCGAGGCATTTTTTCAGTCGTTGGAAGGTATCCTAAATCGCAATGCAGCAGAAATTTTCAACAACAGTTCAAGAACAACTCCTTATATACATCTGCTGGATGCGCAGTTCCGATGCGCTGGAGATAGCACTATTCAGTCATTGGACACCAAATTTGAATCATTTGCATATTTGGTCAAAACATTTTTGCATACGAAATTTCAAAGCAATCGGATGATTCCTTCTTGGTGCGTCGATTTTTTGTTATAGAGTGTAGTTTCGTTTGACTTTTTTATATCACCAGATGGCGCAATTTATCTCAAATAGATCAACTCTTTGCGCTCCGTCATTCATTCGTGTGTTCTCTCGTGGGTAGGTGAAAGTTTGACAGCTTCTCTCTCAGTAGTATGTGTTTCTCTTGTGTTTTAAATAATTATTTTAAATTTTTTTTCATTATTTTTCTTTTGATAAGCCAGTACTTAGTAAGAATTTGAATTAATTGCATTTCTTAATTTTATGATTTAATTTGTACATATTTGATACAGGACTTATCTCATGGGTACCTTTGTTGTTTTTTAAAGACATTTGTGCAAGAATTATTCGAATTATTTTTATAATAACAATTTTTAATTCCACTTTCGTTTTGAACGAACTATTAGTCAAATGATTGCATTTCTTACATGAATCTGAAGAACATCTGAAGTCTGCTAGAAAAATTGAAGTAAACGAACTATTAAATCTTAAAATATGTCAAAAGTAAATGAAACATCATTTTTATAGCTTCAATTACTTCTATTGTTTTAGTTTTACCACCTGTTGAAAGGGGAAAGTATATTTTGTCTAGAAAATAATTTATTTGAATCAAAATTTTTAAATTTCATTTTCTTTTCTGTATTGAGTTCATTATTATTAAAAATAAAATAACTATCAACACCAAGATGCTTGTTATTTTATTCAAATAAGTTAAGTAACCTGTTTATGAAAAAAATAGACAGTTAATCAACATTTTTTTGCTGAATCACAAAAGCATTCCAATTTTGCACATAAATCTGTATAATTTTTAAATTTCATGAAATGATACTTCGGAATTCTTTACAATGCTAGCCTTGACTATTCTGTATTTATGTAATTGAAATTTGTAAAGTAAAAATTAATTCCCATATCATAGCATTTTTGAACTTTGTTTCGCTTAATTGTGAGACAAAAATGTGCGGAGTTCGTTTACTTAAGTTTTTTAAATAAATATCAAGTACTTTTTCTCCTTTTTCTTTGAATATAAAAACTTTATAGTTACAGCAACCTAATAACAAGAATAAATAAATATGAAGCATTTGCAAGACAAATGAAAGTAAATGAATTACTAAATCTTAAAAAATCTGATAGGTAAATAAAACATCATATTTAAAGTTTCAGTTACTTCTATTGTTTCAGTTTTATCACCTGTGGAAGGTAAAGTACATTTTGCCTAAAAATTTCATATTCCTTTCTGGATTAGGTTCATTATTATTGAAAATGAACTATCAACACAAGATGTTCTTTATTTTATTCAAATAAGTTCTTAATTTTATCAAATAAGTTCTTAATTTTTTCAAATAAGTTAAGTACTGTTTATGAAAAAATAGGCACTTATCACAATCAAGCAGTATTCTGCAGAATCGAAACAGAGCATTCCAATTCTGCAAATAGATCTGTATAATTGGGAAATTTTAGGAAATGTTACTTAGAAGTTATTAGAATATTAGCTTGACCATTCTGTATTTATGTAACTGAAATTTGGGATCTAAAAGTTAATTCACCTTATCATAGCATTTTTGAAATAATGTTCTCTGAAATTGACAGAAAAATCTGTGGAGCTTGGTTACTTTTTTAAAGAAATAAGCTTTCTTTCTCCTTTTGCTTATAACATAAACACATAATACTTGAAGCAACCTAAGACCAATAAAAAATAAAAATGAACTCTTTGCTAGCAAAATTTAAGTAAACGGATTTTTAAATCTTAAAATATTTGAAAAGTAAATAAAACATCATTTTTATAGCATCAATTACTTCTGTTGTTTTAGTTTTACCACTTGTGCAAGTGGGAAAGTACATTTTGTCTAAAAAAAATCATTTATTTAAATCAATATTTCTAATTTCATTATCCTTTCTGCATTGAGTTCATTATTATTGAAAATGAAATAACTATCAACACCAAGATGCTTGTTATTTTATTCGAATAAGTTAAGAACTATATAAAATAAATTATAAATATCTTTATGAAAAAAGTAGACATTTATTCGCAATGAAACACCTTTTCTAAGGAATCACAAAAGTATTCCAATTTTGCACATAAATCTGTATAGCTGGGATATTTTATGAAATGTTATTTAGAAATTCTTTACACTATTAGCTTGACCATTCTGTATTTATGTAATTGAAATTTGGAATGTAAAAGTGAATTCCCCTATCATAGCATTTTTTAACTTAGTTTCTCTTAAATGTGAGAGAAAAACATGTGCAGTTTCTTTTCTTATTTTATCAAATAAGTTAAGTACTGTTTATGAAAAAATAGACACTTATCACAATCAAGCAGTGTTCTGCAGAATCAAAAAAGAGCATTCCAATTGAGCACATAAATCTATATAATTGAGAAATTTTAGGAAATAATTCTTGGTAATTCTCTACAATTCTAGTTTGAACATTCTGTATTTATATAATTGAAGTTTGGAATGTGAAAGTTAATTCCCCTATCATAGCATTTTTGACATCAGTTTCTCGAAATTTGGCAGAAAAGTGTGTGGAGCTTGGTTACTTGAGTTTTTCAAAGAAATAAACTTTTTTCTCCTTTTGCTTTTAATATAAAAATTTTATAGTTGGAGCAACATAATAACAATAAAAAATAATCTGAAGTCTGCAAGAAAAATTAAAGTAAACGTACTATTAAATCTTGAAATATCTGAAATGTAGATGAAACATTATTTTTATAGCTTCGGAAAGCAAGCTTCAATTACTTCTATTGTTTTAGTTTAACCACCTGTGGAAGTGGGAAAGTACATTTTGTCTAAAAAATCATTGATTTAAATCAAAATTTTAAAATTTCATTTTCCATGTGTTTACATTGAAAATGATTGAGTCTATTATTTTTGAAAATGAAAGAACTATCAACACCAAAATGCTTGTTATTTTATTTAAATAAGTTAGGAATTGTATCAATTAAGTTAATTAACCAGTTTAAAAAATAGACATTTATTCACAGTGAAAATTTTCTGCAGAATCACAAAAGCATTCCAATTTTGCACATAAATCTGTAAAATCGAGAAATTTTATGAAATGTTACTTAGAAATTCTTTACAATACTAGCTTGACCATTCTGTATTTATTTAATTGGAATTTGGAAAGTATATGTTAATTGCCCTATCTGATAATTGAGTGAGTATATAAACAAAAGATGGATTAAAGAGGAAAGCTGTTTTAATGATTATGATGATTTAGTTATTGCTAGGGGGTCAAATTGCACTCAATTAGATTGTTCTATTACACTTATTAATGCTGTTCATGAAGAAAAGTTTCATTTTCTTGTATGCTATGTGAAAAACCCTTTTTGAGTGTTGGAATGTAATTTTTTCGAATTTTTTATTTGGAGAATTTTTTTTCACAAGGGATGCCAATTTAAAAGTTTTGCACCAACCATGAAATGAAAACACCAGGATTTGTTGTTGCAAGATGCCAGGAAAACATTTTTTAGAAATTAATGAGTTTTCAATTTTAAAATTTAAATTTCCAAGTGACATCTTCAACGTCTTTTTGTTACTTATTTGATTAACACATTTTATCTTTTAGCCGATTTATTTTATATCAGCAACTAAAATTACTACTAAAATAAGGTCTATGAAGAGAATTATATTTATGAATGTATGCTACTACTTCACAAGTGCTTTAGCTGAGGCAGCTCTGTGGACGTATTATGTCTTGTAAAAAGGAATAAGAGTGTACTTCCAAGTCCAACAAGACATTTAATTATTATAAACGGACATCACACTAGACAGGCATAGAACTATCCGAACAGCGTAAAGACTCAGAAGCAACTGGCTCAATTATTATTACAAGAGATTATATCAGCCAGTTGTAACTGATAGGAATATACTGGAAACAGTAATGTAAACACATGACATCATAAATCTAAATTCGGGGAAGAGTAACGTATAAACACTTACAAAGAGGTATCTAACACTCCTCTCTTCCTAAAGAAGTTCAAACATTACCTATAGTCTGTTTGGTGGACGTCTCCCACGTTCCGACTGTTGTTACCCTATATTCAGTAAAGTTGATTGGGCAGAGCTAAGTTCAGTATTCTCTTCCAGGTTGAACTTCCGATGTTGCTGTTTGTGATGTAGCCATGTCTCGTAACGTGGGCGTTGAAATGTTTGGGTTAACACCAGGAATGTCTGTATTAGGTTGCTCACTTATATGACGTAGTTAATCTTGGTGTCGGTGTATTGACAATTCAGAGGAAAGAAATTTACGAAACATTAAGATTCCTATACCTGAGAAGAACACACCTTGTATCCACTTGTCACTTCCTCCAAAATTTCTTTCATAAACAAGATCTCCAATCTTGAATGAAGATTTGGACTTTGATTCACATATATTCGAAGACTGTATCAAATCCAATCGTCCTCTAATGTGTCTCCCAAGTAACTATTCAGCCGGAGACAATCCTGACAAGGCTAATGGTGTTCTGTTGTTCATGAGAAGTCTTGCTTGCCTAATATTTAGTGAATCACCTTGTAATATTTTCAGTATTTTCCTCATAAATTGAACTGCTCTCTCAACCTGTCCATTTGACGAAGGGTGGTATGGGGCTTTGAGTATATGTCGAATACCATTACGTTTCATAAACTCTTTAGATTCATCAGAAGTAAATGCAGCTCCATTTTCTGTTACCATACAGGAAGGAAGTCCAATGCGAGCAAACAGTTCGAATAATTTCTCTGTGGTTGCTGATGAAGTTTCTGTCGTAACTGGAAAAGCTTCAATCCACTTCGAAAATGAATCTTTCACAATTAGAATCATTTTATTCTCGATAGGTTCTATATAATCCATATGTATACGTGACCAGGGAGTAGTTGCAGCTGGCTATGCTTGTAAATCTTTGTTTCATGTCTGCATTTTGCACACAAATAGAATAATACCTTCATGCATCTTCAATATCTTAGTCTAAATTAGGCCACCAAGATAATGATATGGCAATACTCTTCATGCCTGTTATTCCTATATGAGTAGAATATAATTCACTCAGTACTTTTGGTCTCAAAACATTTCGAATTACAACTCTGTTTCCCCAAAGTAGAATTTCTTTCTCCACTGATTGTTTCTTATAATAGGGTAAATCTTATAATAGTAAGAAGATTTAATGTTTCTTGGCGACTCCGACCATCCAACTTGAGTGATTCTGGACTCTCGAGGCAGCACTGGATCTTCCTTAGTTGATTCTCGAATTTCTTCAGTTGTAACTGGTACAACGTCTATCCTCTCTAACTGCAGTACAAGTTCTTCAGGTACTGGTGGGTTAAATTCCGTAGTTATTGTGGGTAGACTGCTGCATGTATCAACATTACTGCTCTTTTGACCCTTGCGGTAGCGAACAGTGTAGTCAAACGCTGATAATGTTAAGCCCATCTCTGTATTCGTTAATTTTCCATAGCTGGAACATGTCACTTCTCCCAGAAGATGGTTACTAAGGGTTGGTGGTCTGTAAGAAGAGTAAACTTTCGACCGAGAAGATAGTCTCTAAATATAGTTACACCAAAAACATGTCCTAGATCTTCTTCCTGCTAGTGAGAATAATTTTTATCTGCAGGTGTAAGTGTACAGGAAGCAATAGCTATTGGTCTATCTTTTGAATCTATCTTGTAGGATAATACCGCTCCTAATCCATATGGGCTATACCCAAAATAACGATTTTGCATCTTCAAATGCTGACCTTTCCACAGTCGACCATTCAAATGTTGTATTCTTTTGGAGTAATTTGTAAGGTAGTGCCAAAATTTTACTAATGTTCAGCCGAAACCTTGTATAATATGTTAATAACCCCAGAGAAGATCGAAGTTCTGTTAAATTCTTAGGTTCATGTGCGTCCTTGATCGCCTTCAATTTTTCATCCGTACGATGAATTCCATCAGTAGCAATGACATGACTAAGAAATGTTAGCTTGTTACAGAAAAATTCACACTTTTCCTCTTCCAAGTCTTAGACCTGCTTCATGTAAACATTTAAGCACTTTCGTAATCCTAGCTATGTTTTCGTCTCTAGTTTTTCCAGTGATGATGCAGTTATCCAATAACAAGGCGTTGTAATCGTTGCAGTTCATCACTAACTTTATCTCGCTTGGCGAAGGGCAATGGACGAGTCTTAAGAATTTTAGTTGTATATCTTCTTTTTGATTCGATCCACTTTAACTCCTTTAAAATGTCCTAAATCCCTGCCAAAAACATCCTTGTATTGTTTAAGCAGTTGTTGAACCTTCACATCCTCCAACTTGACTATATGTGTATGAAATTCTAAAATGTTTAACTAGTCAATTCAATTACGACCACATAAATTTGGTCAGTTACTGTCTATAACCAATAAATGTAAATTTCGTAATTTGTTGTTGCACTCAACTTCCACTGTAATGGAGCTCAACACACAGATAGGTTGACCAGTAAAAGTTGTAAGAACTGTTTTATCTGGCTGCAAGGCTGGCAGTTTCAAATTCTCATAAGTTCTCTTATTAAGAAGTTAAATCGCAGCACCAGTATCCAATTCCATATTAATCTGTTGTTTGTTGATTTCCATAGTCAGAACAATGGCTTTAGGTGAACAACTGCGCTTGTTTGTAGTCTGGAATATGTTGTATGATTCTGCAGAGGAAACGTCAGTAGATTCAGGTGTAGTTAGAGCATGTGTAGGAGTTTGATGAAATGTAGACATCTAGTTAACAGTTTTACTTTTATTATATATATTAAACCGTTCCTTATTCCTAGATTTCAAGCATTTCTTTTTTAAATAACCCTTAACACCACAATCATGACTTGTAGTTTGTAAAAATTGACAATTTGAAGGCATTTGAACATTTCTACCACATTGGATACACTCTCTAAAGTTAGAACAGTTTTTACATTTTACTTGAAATTAGAATTTTGAAAATGTCTCACCTTGTTTGGTGATTGAAGCTAGAGCACATACAATTTCTTTGGAGCTTGTAAGTCCAAACATCTCGAACTGCCGCTTCCATTGAAATTGATTTGTCTACCGCTGTCTGTAATGTAAGCTGTGGTTCCGATATTAACCGACGCTGTAACAAGTATACCTCACACCAGTCGGTATTTTAGCATAGCATTCAATGTATCACCGAAATTTACAGAACTCAGAAAGCCGTCCAAGTTCCGACATAACACTGGAACAGTCTTCCGGTTTTCGTATTCGAGTATTAAATTTAAATCTCTCCATAATTTCTGAAGGCGTAGAGCTGTAATGCTTGACCAGTAATATCTACAAATCACTGTAGCTGGTACTTTCAGTTGTGTTTGTAGGCGAAAGTAAACTTATAAGTAGTGTGTAAGCTGAAAGTCCGAAAACAGTACAAAATATTCCTTTTTTCTTCTTGTCATCTTTAAAACCATTTGCCACGATGAAGTGCTCCAACCTTTCCACATATTGAACCCAACTTTCGATTTCCGGTGCGAAAAAGTCCATGTTTTCAAAAATCGCTTTTGAAGATGTATCCATAATCCAGCTAATTCAGAAATAATGTAAATGTAGGTACGTACTTCTCGTCCCCAGTGTCATCTTGTAATCTCTAATCTCTCTATATTAAAAAAATTTTAAGATTTTGTCCGATGCGGCTATTAGTTTATAGTTTAAGAGTCAAAGTTGAAAAAGCGAAATTTCTTCCGAGTGTGAGCAAAACGCATACAAATTTCAGTCTTCAGCTGTGAGGTTTTTTTAAGTATACCTCCAAACGTGAATTATTAGAAATTTCAATTTGGTTCCTGATAATATTTTTTTGAAATTAGGGAAAATTCGGGACATTTTCGTTACATTTTTTTAAATTGTCATATCTATATATTATTACTACTAGTTTTTAAATTTGAAAACATCGCAGTGTACCTTAGAATGTACTCTTTGTTAAGGTACAATTATTTTTTAAATAGGTTAATAAATAAATTCGATGCGATCAAAGTTGGTCATACAAATTTCGGAATATCGGGCTATGTTCGCTACTTTTTGTTAACAGTTATATCTATAGCTTATTACTATTAGTTTTCAAATTTGAAAATATCACGGGAAACCTTAATGATGACAGACCTTACAGTGACAGTCGTCTGTTGTAGTGGTATTCGACGACAAGAAAACGGAGATCGTGTGTACATCGAACTGTGTACAAGCTCCCATACTCTTCTTCATGCCACTAAAAGAATTTATCGAACGACATTTTATCACACGACTGAAATCAATGTGTGTGCAAGTAGCCTTACTATGACCAACTGGTTTTGCAACTTTTTATAAATTCTTCCTCAGTTTCTACAGTTTTCTTTCTGAATTTTCTCTCTCGTGCTTAAATTGCAGTGCGTTATGTCTGTTTGTACGTTTCTTTTGATTTCTTCGTTGGTTACTTGATAATGTTTCCAATATCCAGGAAGCTGTTGGACGAATTCAGAAACGGAAAATGTAAGCTGGAGTTTGGGGGTATATTTTTGAAAATAACGAAGGCCTTAATTTCAAATTTAAACTTGCTGGAAGGATGATAAAGCAACGCGAGGAAAGGATGAAAAGGAAGGGCAAAAAAATGTAGTTTAAGGTATCCTAACTAGTTCGAGACCAATTTTTAAAAATGCGATATGGAAACATTTTAATAATACTATTTTTTTAGTTTTATTAAACAACAGGCCACTGTGTGTACAAAACGGCATTTCCCGTGACAGTTCTTTTCGTGTAGTCAGGTGTGACCACTGCTCGCTAACCCCCGGTGTGTTTTCAATTGTAAATTTCAATTGTACGAATTCCCATTATGTTTGCATGGCAAACCGAATGGGAATTCGTAGCCTATTGGATAACAGCAATAACGGCGTTGCCCATGGTGTTGGTTTACTTCGCAATCCTCGCAACAAATGGGAATTCTAGCCTATTTGATAACAGCTGCACTCGTTATCGCACTTCGCAAACCAACACCACGGGCAACGCTCACTGTGTAATTAATGAATTTAATCTGTTTATTTTTTGAACGCCTATGTTTTCTGTGATCTGTTGCAAAAATCTAAAAGGTTTTCATTTTAAAACATTTATTTATTTAAAGAAAATCATATCTTTAGGTATCCATCTTTTGTGAAATTTTCCGCAGATATCAAATTCGTTAAAATTTTAACTGCATTTTTAACGATCTTGGAGATAGAAAAAAGAACTGCATAACTCCAGTTAAAAGTTTATTTGTTTTTATCGTCTGCTGGAAAATCATTCCACCGCGTAAAATGAAAACGGAAACGAAAAAAATAAATTCAGAATGGGATCTTTTATGATGTTTCTTTCTTTGGAAAACAGAAATAACTGAATTTCATAAAATTCGTTTAAACATGTTCTATATTCAATTTTAAAATACACCGCGAACCGAAAATTGCAAAAAATTCGGACTACCTGTGTGTAAATCCCGTTACTGTAGGTGCCAAAGAGTCTCTAGGACTTTGCATGAAATAAAACAGACACACAGACAAACAAACCCTTCCTTTAATAATAATAGAGATAATGTTCTGTAAAATTTTCCTCAGATTTGAAATCCGTTGACATTTTCAATCCATATTTAACATCCCGATTTTACAAAAAAGAATTAAACTATGCCTGTCAAATTTTTTTCTTTTTGCTTTGCCAACCTTGGTTGGAATCGTTTGAGTGCATGAAATGGAATCTGTGATTTCTCGAATATGATCGAGTTCAAATTCGTATGGAAAAAACATAAAATTTCCAATTTAGAAATTATTTTTTTAAAGTAAGCAACTAATCTGCTTAGAGAAAAAATTAAAATATATATAGTCCAATAAATATTCTTATCAAATAATATCAACAACTTTTTTTGGAATTTTTCGTCAAAAATGACAATTTTAACGTGTTTGGATACCCTAAAACACCGAAATCCTTCAAAACTGTGTTTTGAATTACTGAATCAGATGCATTCATTATTTTTCTTACAGGTACCCAGAATATTCTTCGACATGGAGGAATCTTCACTTATGGAAACAGAAGACGAAACTCAAAGTACAAACACCTCTGGGACGAGAAGGGATTCAGTTTATTCCCGTAATTTGAACAACCAGGCAGAAAGAGTCAGCCGAATGGATTGTGAAGTAGCTCGCCTTCGTGAACGAATTGGCCTGTCAGGTCCAGCAGGAGCTCGTCCTCGCAGCCGAAGCGAACATCCAATGTATGCTGCTTCCGTTGAAACACACAACCGAATAGATTGTGAAGAAGTTCGTCCTAGTGATCAAATTGGCCTGTCAGGTCCAGCATTAGCTCGTCCTCGCAGCCAAAGTGAACAGCGAGACATCACATTCGACCAGATCGGTCTTCCAGATCTACTTATAATTCCTGTCCGAAACGCCATGCTGGAACTTACTCGTGGTCGAAATGGCGGGGTGGATTTTGAAAGATTGAATTTTTTTGTCCAATCCGGCCAGCCTGGTCCAGCAGGAGCTCGTCCTCGCATTAGCAGCGAACAGCCGCATCCCACAAGTAACGAAATCGGCCTTCCAGATATAATTCCTGGCCAAACTGCCATGCTACAACACATACGTGGTAGAAATGGCGGGGAAGATTCTGAAGGATCTTGTTTCGTCCGAGCCGGCCAGCCAGATCACGACCGAGATCGTAATCGTGACGGAATTGGCCGGCCAGCTTACGACCGAGCTCGTCCTCGTGGCCGAATCGGTCAGCCAAATCACCAGCGAGCTCATCCTCGTGGCCGAATCGGTCAGCCAGATCACGACCGAGCTCGTTCTCGTAGCCGAGTCGGTCAGCCAGATCACGACCGAGCTCGTTCTCGTCGCCGTATCGGTCAGCCAGATCACGACCGAGTTCGTCCTCGTGGGAGAATCAACGGGACCTATGGAAGTTCTTCGGACTATATGGAAGCTCTTCATCGTAACCAAATCAGAGAGACTAGTCGCCGGGCAGTTCAGGAAGCAGGTCGTGTTCGAGTCACTCAGGCAGAAGCTCGTGATGGTTTTCGAATCTCTAATAATAATGATGTACTTACTCCGAATCCTCGATGGATACTCCAGGCCCTCAGCTCCCCGTCTGCTACCGATGGAGGATTAAACGGCGATTCAGATTATGAAGGATCTCCTTTTCGCGACCGAGGCAGTCAGACAGATCACAGACGAGGTGGTTCTGGTGGCAGAATCAGCGAGCAAAATCAGATGGAAGTTCTTCATCTTGAACGATCCAGAGAGCCAAGTCGTGCAGAAATTCGTTCTAGCCGCCGGGCAGTTTACGGAGCATCTCGACCTGGAATTCGAGTCACTCAGCCAACTCAGGGAAACGGTCGTAATGGCTTTCGAATACATGAGCCAGATTTTGTATCCTCCGATTCCTGATTGGATTCCAGGTCATAATCCACCTCCTATAATTGGGCCCGGAATGAGGAGTGGTTCACACCAGGCCCTCAGCGCCTATAAATTTATGAAATTTTCACGAGAATGCTTAGCTATGTGAGCCAGGCCTATTGAGTACTATCATATCCTACATTATCTTCTATCTGACTACCAACATTAATGTCACCGTGAGAGGTAACTAGAGGAATGTAGTACATCTGTCATTTCCAATCATTTCAATCATTTGAAATATATTTTTGGCATACTTTTGATGTTATTTTTCTGGAAAATAAAGGTAATGGCGAATTAGTAAGACTCTTGTTTTAGTTATCACTTATTTCATTTCAAGACACAAACCGACGTAAAGTTGAAGTCTGATATGGAGACTTCATACGTGTGTTTTATGGTAAGTAAAAACTCTTCACATGAGGTATCATATTTTCAAACGCCTAAAATGAAAAATCAAATTTTACAAGTTCTGCAGCCTCACAAAACTTTTTTTCCATCTATTTGTTGTGACTTCTAAAAAGTCGAAATTATGTCAAAAATAATTGTTGAAGGGGCTATATTTTAAAAAAAGAGCAATTTCTGAAAATTATAAAACTGTACATTGTTTTTTTTCTAGATCTTGTAATTTCTGATCAAATATTGGGGATAAGAGAGAAAAAATAGATTATATTCGGCTTTAAATATTACTTGAAACCATATTTAGATACCAAATCAGTTTCATAAGACGTTCTACTGTGAAAGAAGATTATAGAATTAATTTATAGAGTTGAATATCAAATTTAATGCATGTGTCCTTTTTTCTCAACTGTAATTGTTCTGAAATTTAATGATACGACTTTCATTCCATATCTTACATTTATCTATATCTATTTGAGCTAATTAATCTATTGCCTACCTCCATTGATTAAAACATACTTTTCATATGCTACTTACTGTTATATCATCCATCATCTAAATACATAAAGCCTGTATTTATATGAATACAATTATATCATATTTCCATAATGTTTATTAAAACATTTGATTGATGTACACAAATCTTTGTAATGTCTTATAATCTAAATTTCAAAAAGGTATTTTTAATCAAAGTAATTTTAAATTAGGTATGCATAAGCTTATAATTTTACTGATGAGCTGATTTATCTTGGAAAACTGAAAGTTTAAAAACCCAAATAGATTTTGAAAGGGGTTTACTCTCTTGATATATGTAAAACAGAAATACTCCAAAACTTTCATATAGTTTTATCGTGTTTTATTAGTGTATACAATATTGTATTCAATAACTTTGGGTAAAATAAGCCAGTAAACAAAATCCATGATCAGTCACAAAAAGTTTAATTATCAGATGTAATTTATAATAGCAAGATTGGTTTAATGAACTATAATTCTTGAGAGTTGAAAATTTTAGATATAAAGAATGGTTTTAAATACAACACAAGGTATTCATAAACACGCATCCCAAAAGTTTCAAACTTGATTAGAATAACAATAGCATACTTGCCAACTTTTACGGATTATCCGTAATTTTTACGGATTTCTACTTAATTTTACTGATTTACGGATGGGTCTGCCTTTTTTACGATCGAGCAATCGAAATATTTCCTACTCTGCAACCATCCAATAAATCCACAAAAACCCCAAACTTGGTTTTGAGCAGAAATTCAGAAAGTGCAGAATTATTAAAAAACCAAAAAAGAACCCAAAAGGCTACTACAAGTTCATTGAATTTTTTTACAACCCTCTCTTCTGGATAAAACACTAAATTGAAACAACTTTGTAAATAGAACACTGATTTTTTTTCCCTTTCATCTACTTGTAAATAAGCTTTAAGAACACAATGATGTGTAATCCTGACACATGTTAAAATGGTATGTAACATACAGTTTTGGATGCAATTTGTAGGTACTCGTAAAAAGTGAATGTTTTTTTTTCACAGTGGATGTGTTCAGTTAGGTATTAAAACACTACTGTTTTGCAAGGTTTTTGCAGTTGATAAAAATGCGAACTTTTACTTATACATTTTTAGTACAAGTAATACTAATTATTTTGACAAATGGATATTTCTAATACACATTAATTCATGTATTGATTTTGTGCTTTATGGCAAGGTGCGTTCGACGCAAACGTTTTACTGATGCACTGTTTTCAAAGTTGGCAAGTATGCGATAAAAACTTTACACTCCCATTGTTAGTATTACTTCGAAATTATACAAAAGAAATTATTTTAAATAAGTAAACGTTTTATCACTTTAGGACTGCCATAGACGAAACACTTGTAAAACCAGCAGCAAACATTTATAAATATAGTCTAATTTGAAATCTTGTTTTTTTAGAGATAGAGAGTAGCAAAATTATAGTTGCTAAAACAAAATGAATCGGCTGAAGGACAAAATGTGCTAATTAAGTATGAAAGAGAGGTTGAGGATCGTCACAAGAAATTTTTAAAACTTGCTTTACTTCACAAGAAAGCAAAAAAAGTAGCAAAAGTCACCTGTGGCAGCCCTAAACCAGAAAGAATATAGTCTAAAAATGAAAATATAGTGATGGAATAAGTAAGATAAAGCAATTTTCCATGACTGCTTAGGCGTTCTCACAGGATAACAAGTTAATAAATGCACTTATCTGTCAGGAAAGTATTTAATTGTTAACAACATCAAACTATTTTGAACCCCGGTCAGATGACGAGGTCACACCTGAGCTGGCACTCCACTCTCTAAACTACTTCCACACCCTTTACTCAAGGTTATCTGTGCTTTAGATACTCTTAAGATAGCGTAATTGCTCCTTACGCTATCTTCAGAAGAGCCTGGTTTCCATTCGATATCCACAGTAGATCACAGGATTATTAAAAAGTTAATACCTCCTGAAAAAAGACTTATTTTACTGATGTGTACTTTTCGTTTGTTTGGTCAGTAATTTGCTTTCTGCTTTATTTTTTTCAACACTTTTTTTGTTACTTAAAATTGTGAATGAAACACATTTAGTTTTAGTTACTTCTAACAGATTGCAATTATGAATTTCATTCAATTCAAATTCTCTTCGAGACACTTTGTAGAGTTAATTTACAACACTTTTAATAAAATAATCAGTTAAAACGAGACAATTGGCATCTGAATATTGAAATTTTTGTATTCTAAAATTTAGATAAATGACATTGAAACTTCAAACTTCTCAAAGCATCTGAAAATGCTAGCAATTGGGTGTGTTGTGTTTCGGTATGTGTTTCATGGCTTATAAACTTTTCTAGCTGGAACCGTTGAATTTGTATAAGGTAAAAGGTAATTGTAACAAAAAATGAACAAATATATATTAAAAAAAACCACATTTTTATCACAGTAAAAAAATTGAAATTGCTGCCGTTTGATGGATATATATTAAAATTAAAAAAAAGGACATATATACATATACTAGGGGGCTCGGCCGATTGCTCGCTTACGCTTGCCAACCCCCAATCGGTGGTAACTTTTTTTTAATATAGAGAGATATATATATGTCCTCTTTTTTCAAGCACTATTCATTAGGGTTGAGCGAAAAGCACGAATTTCGGAAATTGAAAACGCCTATGGTGGGAATAGTTGGGGACTACTATGATTATTAATAATACAAAATTTGAGCTAAATCAATTAATATCTTCAGGTGCCAAAATCACTTTGAAATTTCAAAATTTTGCCAATTTTTTCAGAAAAATAATAATAACGCATTTAAAAATATATAATAAATTTTTTAAGGCTATGGGTGGTTGAAATGAACTTCCCTGCGTGTAAAAAAAAGTTTTACACCTAACATTATCCCGGAGCGCCATCACGCGCGTCTCCACTCCTCTCAATAGACGACTCATCATTGCGACCACGCGTTTATACGGGCGCTTCCCCTTGCAGCTCTTCGCTGTTTTTTGCATTATGAAAACAACCCAGAACTCAGCACGAGGAGATGGCTGCATATCGAGATCCCCCCCCCCTAAAAATTTCAATTTAAGTTGCTGGCTTACCTTCAAAAATTAAGTTGAAGTTACCGGCAAGTGGTTTAGCTTAAAAGTGGTTGCCATTAGCTTTTGGTTTCAAATCTGGGTAAAGCAAGTATAGAAGCTATTATTGGCCGAATAAATCCATCTCGTATTTCTGTACCACATACTGTACTATATGCTTCAGTTACTAATTTAACGCAACGTTCTACTGCTTTTGAATGGCATGGAAAGTTAAACATGTTACTAGTGGTTGGAACGTCTAGAATCATAGACTTGAGTTGATCATCAGAAAGGGATACTGTAAGTGGTGGATCGGTAATGGAATCTGATTGCCCTTCAATTAGATTTATGTAATCGTCTGCTTCGAAGTTTAACTTGGGAATTTTGAACTCTCGAATATTCTTTTCAACTTTATTTTTTTGTCTTAATTTTAAATTCTTCTAAGGCTTAATTCTCTGACGTGTTTTCGATCATCAGCTAACATTACCAAAATAATATTTTCTGGATGGGCATAATAAGCATTTCTTTGCAAAGCTATATCTACTACAATTTTTAAATCCTCAGACAAAAATCTCGATTTATTTAAAATATGGTAAAAATGAAGACTCCCGTGCCAACATGATGACTGACTTTTAATTTTAAACCACACATATGAGTATGCTTTCACAACATACTCTGTTAATATTTTCAAGCTATGGGTTGGATCTTCTGTTGAAACATATAACCTTAAAATTCTATTTGTCGTCGTCAACCATCTGGAATGATTCAATTTCCCTTGATCTTTTTGTGACAAGCTTAATGGAATATATTTATTTGATATCCCTGTGCACATTTCGTAAAGGTATCGTTGAGCAGTGCTAAGTTCCTCTAGGACAATATCTGGCAGAGTTACTTCTATCTTTTCAAAGTTTGTTAAAGGCAGTTTTTCACAAGCTTCTAACATTTTTTCCGATTTCTCCGCTGCATCCTTTTGGTCTAGTGGTTTTCCCTTCTAAATGTTGCAACAAATGACGTAAAGGTAGCTGGGTAGCTCATTTGTATGTAATAAACAAATAAACCAATGCACAGCACGTCCTAAAAAGAGCTCGATATGTCGAATGACTCCATTTTTTAAACATGTATTTACCACTGTACCATCACAACCAACCACTTGCATCTTAGAAAAATCGATATTTTTCTCCAAAAAAGTTAAAATACTTGTTTTAATATTTTGAGAAGAGCCAGTAGGAGCGACATGCCCCTTATATTTTGATCCTGGTTCTAGTATCAGAACGATAAATTCTTCTGTTACCGTCTTTCTTGAAATACTTTCTCTTTCTTTAGTCATTACTAATGTTTAATCATTTCGCTCATCAAAATATATTCCATGTTCTGATAAAGAGGTAGTTTACTCATTTTCTCTTCTAATTTTACTACGATCAACTATGTGTGAAGAATCATCATTGGAAAATGTTCCCATATCCTTCAAAGCAGCATTTATTAGAATTGCTGTCGATCTATCGGAAACACCAGTTTTGTAAAAAGCCTGAGCTACATTTGGAAGTTTAGTCCTGGTTTGTGAAGTTGAAGAAGAATTATCATCAATGATTGCGTTTATAGTGTCATTAGAATTCTAAAACAAATTAAAACTCAAAGAAGCTCCCGTAATAGAGGGCGAGAGTATTTTGGATTGTTTTCCTTTACAATATTTGAGCTGAACGTTTTGGCTCTCTGCTTCTCTTTCTTTGCGCTGCAATTTGTTCTTCAATCATTCTGCTGGTTTTAATGTCAACATTGCCAATGACCATTTTTCGAAATGTCCTTTGATCTGTTAAAAAAGCTCTTTAAGCAATAGGTACTTTCATTTTGAAAGTACAACTGAGAAAGTTCTTACATTTACATATACTAATATGAAATAGATTTTTTTCTGCTGATTCCCTGCAAAATACAACCTTTTCCGAGAAATATAGTTTGCCAGTATTTTTTAATAGTTTCTTAATATTTCTATATGCTTTATGGTATTTTTCAGCATATATATTATTTGTTGGTTTGTTACAGTTCGAATCGAACTTTTCTCCCATAATCCTTTAAGCTCTTTAATTAAAATTGAACATACATCAGCCACATACTAGCAACTCTTTTATAATCTTTCTGTATGTAAAGATAATACTTCATAACGTCTGCATATGTTGGAAGCATGTTAGGCTTCATTATTTCAGCCATTCCAAACACGGGAGATACATCTACTGATCGTGTCCTAAGCATTTCGACTAATTCAAAGAACCGTGTATCCTTAACAAACAAAACAAACCAAACCCAAACAAAACTGAACTTAAAAATTAAAATTCTATACAAAAAAATATATAAAATAAGTAAAAAAAACAGTAAAATACGCACCAAGAAACGAAAGCGAATCAATTTGAACAAAGGACTTAGTTTTCCTCGATGGACTAGATCGATAGGGCATTTGCAGGAGTATACACCTACTAGATATTTCCGAAAAAAGTGGGCGGGTATTTAAAGAAACCCAGATTCCTCCACTCCATGTGGTGAAATACGAGTTATTTACTCCTTTTAACTATAAACAAGCGAAGAAAGGGAAGCGTCCGTGCACCCTAGTAGCTAGGAACGTAATGATGAGTCTATTGAGAGGAGTGGAGACGTGCGTGATATAGTGCTCTAAAAAAGGGGAAATTTTAAATTTCCTGGAAAATATTAGGTGTTTTATATTAAATAAATTAGGTGAAAATATTAGGTTTTTACAAGCAGGGAAGTTCATTTCACCCACTCATGGCTTTAAATAAGATGCATCATGGCTTTAAGTAAAAATGCTTGAAAGAAGAGGGGGTTGTTCGTTTTTTTCCCGCGACTGTACATTGTAATTTTATGAAAATAACTACCAATATTCTACAAATTCGGAGTAAATACCTACAATTTAAGACATTATCTAATGCGTGCAAATCATGATGTGATAAATTAATTTGGTTTTCTAATTACAGTCATTGGGGTCGGCTACATAATTGTTACTAATTTTTTTATTTCAAATTAGATCACACCACTTCTCAAAGCATTTTGTGCATCATTCACAGTGAGAGTAACAGCTATAGAATATATATATATATATATATATATATATATATATATATATATATATATATATACAGTAAAACCCTGATTATCCAAGCCCCGATTAATCGAGTTTCCGCCTTAACCGAACTGTCAAATATTTCTAGGATTTTTTTTTTTTTTGTACATTTTACATTTTTTAAATTACCGAAAAAAATTCTGAACTTGATCTCTCAAAGACTCAGAAAAACGAAATCCAACAATACTACCCCTTTTACTTTTCATTGTATCACGTACTAAAAGCTATCGAAAATGCTATTGAATATATAGAACAACAAGAAGAAGCGACACCAGCAATCCTGTTAACCTTTTAAAAATGTCGATACATTTTGCTGCAGAAAAACGCTAAAGTAACGTAAAAAAAAATAATTAAGGACTTTTTTCAGTAAGAACTCTTTAATTATCATAACAATATACATTGCATGTGGTGTATCTGTATAACTTTTGTATTTTTTAAAATATACATTTAAACCATATATGGGCAACCTCCGGCCCGGGGGCCGAATGTGGCCCTGCCCGGCTTTTGATCCGGCCCGCGGAACATTTTTAAATCGTGCTCGAAAAGAAGTAAATATTCTCTGTTCTCGTCAACAAGAGAGTGAGGGGGGGGGGGAAACAAAAGCCTGAACTACGTGGGTCAGTGTTTCTCGATCTTTTTCAGTTGACGGCACGGGCACACTAAAAATATCTTGAATTATTTGCGGCAAACCTGAATATAAAATTGTAAAAGTAGGTATTTTCAGTACTATCAAAAAAAGTCATTATTACTAATAAAATTAGTATTGGATATATGAGATGGATGAGCCTGTTTTCTTGAATAAATTAAATCAGAACGAGGTTTCGAAGTCGCCAGACAAGTTATCGGCGACACATCACGCCACCCAATTCTACGGAAAATCGGGAATAATAATTATAAATTTCGTTATTGATTGTATCCGAGAAACGGCCTTGCACTTATTGATTCCATTCCTTACTAGTGGATGTGATTGTTAAAAAAAATACTGATACAGGCCAATAATACTCGGATTTCTGGCTCCCACCGGCATAAAATACTGATACTTCCTGTATAGGTGTCGATCTGAAAAGACTGTGGTTCATTATATTAAGAAAGTTTTCCCTCATAGAAAAGTTGAACTGTCCTCACATAGAATTTAGAATACAATAAATATTAGTTGTTATTGTTAAAGAGGAGTTAGATATTTTCATTGTGTCATTTGTCTCTTCCTCCAAGACAGCCAAGGAGTCATCATCAACGATTCTACAGGATAACGATAAGTCCTCTTATTTTTATTTACAATTTTTTCTATCTTATGTTTTTTCTATCATTACAACTAGGTCTTATTTTATAGGTGCTAGGGTTTAACTTTTGATTAGGTCCCATTTTCGGAGAAATACGGTACTTCAAAGTTACAATTTTAATAATTTGTCAAAAACCATCTCCGTTTGATTTTACCATCTTTCAAATTGTTTTGAAATACGTCCTTGGAACCCCCGCATTTCCCCCTTTTATGTGGAATGTCCGATCGCGCGCCCAGTCATATGTCCTACTCCTCTTAGGTCGGTGGTACACTCGTCGCGTTACATTGCTTGGAGTTCTTAGTTCGGAAAGTGTATGAAAGGATGTCTGGTGTTAAAAAGCGAAAAGTAGACACGGAATGTCGCCAATTTCAAGAAAGATGGACTGATGAATACTGTTTTATCATGCATAATTGTAAGCCTATCTGCCTGTTGTGTAATGAATCCAATATCTGTTTTAAAAGAATACAATATGAAGCGGCATTATTCCAGTAATCATATTACTCAGCATACACTCACGGGTCAGTTGCGAAAAGATAAAATTCAAAAGCTAATCACCAATTTGGAAAAACTGCAACAAATTTTTAATAAACAAAGGACCGAACTGGACAATGTTGTGAAAGCTAGCTTCATAGTCAGCTCAAAAATAGCGAAGTTATCGAAACCATTCGGTGAAGGGGAATTTGTCAAAGAGTGCCTGTTAGAAATTTCAGATATTTTATGTCCCGAAAAGAAAATGGAATTTGAGAAAATACGCTTATCAAGACGTACTGTTGTTCGACGTATAGAAATGATGGCTGGTGACATGAAGGAAAAATTAGCTGATCGTGTGACTGATTTTGAAACATTTTCAATTGCTTTGGACGAGAGCACCGACTTGTCTGATTCAGCACAACTAGCTATTTTTATACGAGGCGTTGACAAAGAATTTACTGTAACTGAGGCATTGCTGACTTTACAGCCTCTAAAAGGGACCACTACTGGAGAAGATATTTTTCATGAAGTCAAAAGTGCTATTGAACAGTATCGTTTGCAGTGGTGCAAATGAATTGGGGTTTGCACAGATGGTGCACCTTCTATGGTCGGTTCATGAAAAGGTTTCATAGGAAGTTTGAAAGAAAAAGCAATTGACTTGAATGTGCAAAAAAAACGATTTAGTAATCCTACATTGCATTATTCACCAACAAAACTTGTGCACTAAGTCAATTCGATTGCAGAACGTTATGAATGTGGTGATAAAGACAGTTAATATTATTCGATCATGCGCGCTTAACCATCGCCAGTTCAAAGCATTTTTGGATGATCTTTCTTCAGAACATGGTGATGTGACATATTTTTTCGAAGTAAGGTGGTTAAGCAAAGGCAAAATGCTGAAAATATTTTACGATCTTAGACAGGAAATAGCCGATTTTATGGAAATCAAGGAAAAATCATTGCCTGAAGTCAGTGATCAGAAATGGTTATGTGATTTAGCATTTCTAGTAGACATCACGGGTCACTTAAACGAGTTGAATTTGAAGCTTCAAAAACAGGGTCAGTTGGTGAACGAATTGACAGCCATCTGAAAGCGTTCCAAAACATCCTGCTAATGATTTTCCACAGACGGTAAAATTCCTGATATCCGACCTCTGACGGAGTGATTGACAAGTGATGATGTACTGGACATTAGGATTCAAAAGGGGAAGGGGATTCATTATGGCTTTTAAAAGAAACTCGGTTAGGGTCTAAATGAGATTAAACTCTCCAACTGTTCGCCACGATTTAACTTGGCAGTAAAGATGTGCAATGATGAGCGTTCTGAGCTTTAAGCCGCTGGTTTCACTGCGAGGTTGTTTATTCGCCACCTTTCCAAAGGTGATCGCTAATTATCTTAATTAAACTCGGGTAGGGTCTAAATGACTACTAATGATATTTCCCAATGTCCTGTACCTGATGCCGGATCTCTGACTGGGTGATTGACAGATGATCAGTTCAACAATGGTCAGGGGGAGCGGCTGGGGATTGGGAATTTTTTTTTATCAGTGCCACTTATCTTCGCCGTGCAGCCTAAAACATGTGCGGTACATAAAGTTTCAAAAGGGGGAGCGGGCTCACTCACCCTTGGCAGCGATGTGTATGAAGAACATATAAATTCTAGTACGGAAATGGCATTGGAACTGATGATGATACACATCAGGACATCCCAATGAGTGAAGCCGAAATTTACGAACTATTCGGAAACTCGGATTCGGACACGGAATTTGAAGGATTTATATGACTTTTTTTTCTTTTTTTGCTTAAAGGCTGCATTCAAAACGTAAGTCAAAATACTTTAAAAATTGGAACAGCTGTTGGATTCGGATCCGAGTCCGGATGGCACGAACAAAAAAAAAAGGGTTGCTTTCCCAACACCCGTTGGATTTGCTGTAAAAATCGTTAATCGCTCGTAAAGAATTCGAAGTTGCTGCCACCGGAGGGATATCCTAATCCAACAGCTCTATCAAAAAATGTTCCCTTTCCAATTGTTATTTTTATGTGCTAATTAATTAAAGGTATTAAATTATTATCAGCTTATACACGGAAATATACGTAAATACACGACAAAAGTGAAATTTTTATTCACTCGATTTTTTTATGTTTAACTTAGAATATGTTTTTTGAAGAACCAACTAGGTAAATGTTTATATGTATTTATCATAGCAAAAACTAATTAATTTTATCCAAATGTCTATAGTTCATGAAGTTCTGGTGATTATTTTTCTATTCTTTCTAATTTTATGATAGTCTGAAAATCTGAATGTATGTGCATTCTTACCAATGATGCTTTTTATTTCAATAATTGTAATATATGTTGTCACTTATTTACTGTATTTTGTTTCACAAATTTTAAAAACAGATGGTTCGGATTAACCAAACTCGGATGAACGGGGGGTTTGAATTAGCAAGGTTTTAGTGTAAATCAAGACTATCCTTAAATAATTTGTTGTTAAACCAAACAATGTGTTTCTCATGTATGATACTATAAAATAACATTGTTTGAAACGACTTTATCTATATAAATAAGAATGGAGTGTTTGTTTGTACATACAATATTTTAGACCCATTTCAAGTTTTCTATCCGTTTTCGACCCTTCTGATGCCGAATCCGCCTTTTTCTCGTTTGGTGTCTGTCTGTCTGTCTGTCTGTCTGTCTGTCTGTCTGTCTGTCTGTATGTTGTGCCCTATACACGTCCACGCGGTTTAAGATATTTTCATGGAAATTTGCATACAGTGAGTACTTATCTTGATTTAGTGAGTGGAATTGTTTGCGAAAGTTTGTCTGTCCGTCTTTCTGTTCTATGCTCGATTTTGTGTTTGTGTGTTTGTGTAGACATCACATGAATTGTATTCCAGATATTTGATTGCATTGTATTTTATTTTATACATTATATAATAGGTTAGTAAATGCAATATTAAACATTTCTTTAGTGTTATATTTAGATGAGTTTCATGCTAAAACACCTGAGTAAGTATACTTAAATCAACCATGATTTGGTAGTTTTGGAAAAATTGGAATGTCTATTGAATATTACGATTAATTCGATTGCTTTACCAGTACTGCTGAAAAAGTAATTATTCTTCAAAAAATTATTATTTTTTTTTTTAATGGAATTTCATCTCTGATACTTCATTTATTTCGAGTCTTATTTTTGTTCTTTGCGCAATGAAAACGATTTCCGAATATTTGGGACAGACGATATTTTTCAATGAAAAGAGAATGAACAAGATAGCGCGAGCAGTGATATTTTTTCTGGTTCTTTCGCTCTGAATTAATTTCACATTTCTAAATTTTGTACACTTTTAGTTGTAAGTTGTGGCAACTGTGCGAGATCAAGAGATAAAATTGAATCACAAATTAATATCTTTAGAACAATTTTTTGCGACATATTTTATTTTGTTTTACTTCGCTGTTTCCTGTTTTAAATATTAATTATTTTAATAAATGTGTTTTCCTTCTCATCACACGCAACAGCACCACAAAGTATTAGACTTAAAAATGTTAGGTAAGTCAGTATAAATTTTCAGTAAATTTTAAGTGTAGTTATGCCATTATTGAAAGAACAATGCCGTTATTTAAAGAATAATGCCGTTATTTAAATAATAATGCCGTTATTTAAAGAATAATGCCATTATTGAAAGAATAATAATGTTTATTAATCCAAACAGGAACTTTTTCCAACATTAAAAAATTCGTTGCAATAATGACAGGAGAAGATTGCAAAATTTCACAATGTCGCATACCGGAGGCAAGAGTGCCACAAGTAAAAAAAATATTGTTTTGTTGACTATAAGTGCGAGAGCACGCGCCGTAAATCGTAATTTTAATTAATTGAGTTGAACATGAAAAGAACTTAAAAAAGGGAATTCCAAATCTTCCTATAAATCGTCTTTTATAGTAGTAACCTTAGTATCACCTTTCGTCATTTTGTAGCTTTGCCATACAGCAATTGTGCGATGTATGTGAAATGTATTACATGAATGGATATGCATGTGTAGGATTTGTGTCCAAAGTAAGTTGTAGAAAATATAAAGATGACGAAAGATGATAAATAAATTTTTATTCTACAAAAAACGTAAGTCATTATATATTTTGATTATCTCTTCAATCTAGAGTAAACCAATTTAAACCGAGTAAGGTCGGGTATTTTGCTAGTTTGAAATAAAAGTGACTAACATTTGATAGAATTTTATCAATGCTCTAAGAAAAAAGGTATCAATATATCGTGTGATTTTTAGCATAAAAATACGAAAATTTCCCTGCGAAGGTCTCCAGATGCGTCACCTTTTTATTGGTGTACAGTTCATACTTCTCGGGACTGAACTCCTCCCCCCTAACTCATCAACCCTAGTCACGCCTATGCTTCTGTGATGTTTCTTCCAATACTGATGAATGATTTCATGTCTTAATCTCATCATAAATATTACAGTTGCATGTAGTTATTCACAAGTATATAATTAATACACTTATTAGAAAATTGTGAGCACTCATAGACGAAAGAATCAGAATCGAGAGAATATTTACTGATGTGCTTCAAGCAACTCATGTTTAAATCTGAGAAGTTACGAAATAATCGACGTTTTAATTTCTAATTTAAATGTATAGTAAATTTTAAAATTCAAAATAAAAACAACTGGTAAATACTATATGAACTAGGGGGCTCCGCCCCCTGCTCACGAACCCCCGGGAATTGCTACGCAATCCTTTTTGGTTTGCTATGCAAACCAACATTTTCTTTTCGCAAGTGATTTCTCTTTTCTTTATTTTAACACTTAATGTATCAGTAACGCATCAGTAAAAACCATCTTTATCTTGTTCCCTCTACAATTTTAAATAGATCATGTTAATCTCTTAATTTTCTGATCTATACTTTCTCGTGAAGCCGTCTGAGAATAGAGTGAAAAAAGCGAGACTTTTTCCTCGACAAATTAAAAAAAAATCGTTGCTATGATAAATTTGATATCTGGCAAATATATAAGTTAGTCAGAAAATGTAAACTTCATTTCCATGAAGGAGAATGAATGCTATCGCTCCGCGATCTAAAAATTACGAAATTTGAATGACCAACTTTTATTGTATCGAATTTATTTATGAACCAATTTTGAAAGTAATTTTACCGTAAGAAGGAGTGTATTCTAAGCTTTCACGTGGTATTTTCAAATTTTAAAACTAATAGTATTAAGCTACACATATGGCAGTTTTAATTTTTTGTATCGGAACTTACGATATCAAAGTCCATAAAATTTTTACATGACCAACATATAATCGCATCGAAAATTTATTTATTAACCAATTTCCAAAATAATTATACCGTAAGAAAGAGTATATTCTAAGGTTTTGTGCGATGTTTATAAATTTAAAAACTGATAGTAATAAGCTATAGATATGACAGTTTACCAAAAAAAATAACGAAAATGTACCGGTTTTAACCGAATTTCAAAGAAATATTACCAGAAACCAAATTGAAATTTCTAAAATAGCTTGACGAGCAGCAATAATTCACATTTAGAAGCACTTTAAAAAGTCACGACTGAAGACTGAAAATTTGTACGTCTTTTGCTCACTCGCGTTTGAAATTGCGCTTTCTCACGTAGACACTTAATAAATACTAAACTAATAGCCGCATCAGAAAAAAAATCTTCTTTATCGTGTTCCCTGTAATATTTTGAACAAACCATGTTAATTTCATAATTTTCTGATCCGTACTTTCTCGGCAAACTGTCTAAGAATCGAGCAAAAAAAGCGAGTTTTTAACCCTGCGACGGCGGCTGCGGCAACGTTTTTTAAATATAAAGCGATAAAATTTGTTTTTATTTTTTTAAATCAAGTGTTAATTAATAAATATCCATCAATATAATTAATTAATTAATTTTAAATAATTAACAGATATTAACCATATTAATATAATTAATTATAAATAATTAATATGTTTTAATCATATTAATATAATTAATTTAATCTTCCCCTTTTTACAGGGGTACAATCAAAACTTTTTGGGAGGACCCCCCCCCCCATTCAACAACCCTAGTTACGCCTATGTTCATCAGTATTGGAAGAAACATAACAGAAGCATAGGCGTGACTAGCATTGAGGACTGAGGGGAGAGGAGTTCAGTCCCGAGAAGTATGAACTGTACACCAATAAAAAGGTGAAGCATCTGGAGACCTTCTCATGGAAACTTTCGTATTTTTATGTTAAAAATCACACGTTTTTCGTAGAACATTGATAAAATTATTAAAAATTTTGCGTCTAGCAAATGTTAGTCACTTTTATTTCAAATAAAGTCGTTTCAAACAATGTTATTTTATTGTATCATACATGAGAAACACATTGTTTGGTTTAACAACAAATTGTTTAAGGATAGTCTTGATTACACTAACACCTTGCTAATTCTAAGCCCCCGTTCATCCGAGTTTGGTTAATCCGAACCATATGTTTTTAAAATTTGTGAAACAAAATACAGTAAATAAGTGACAACATATATTACAATTATTGAAATAAAAAAACAACATTGGTAAGAATGCACATACATTCAGATTTTTAGATTATCATAAAATTAGAAAGAATAGAAAAATAATCACCAGAACTTCATGAACTATAAACATTTGGATAAAATTAATTAGTTTTTGCTGTGATAAATACATATAAACATTTTCCTAGTGCATTTATCGTGCATTTACGTATATTTCCTTGTATAAGCCGAGAATTTTTGGAACTTTTTCTGAAGCTAAAGTGGAGAGAGAGAGAGAGAGGGGGGGGGTCGGTTTACATATGGATCCGCTAATTTCGCAAAAAACTAAGGTACATTTCCGTTAGCCGGGTGCAAGCGATAAATCGCTAAATATCGCCAAATATAGCACACAAAATAAAAATTGAATACCCTTAATTAATTAGCACATAAAAATAGCAATTGGAAAGGGAACATTTTTTGATACAGCTGTTGGATTCGGATACCCCTTTGGTGGCAGCAACTTCGAATTCTTTACGAGCGATTAACGATTTTTATAGCACCTCCAACGGGTGTTGAGAAAGCAAGTTTTTTTTTTTTTTACTTCGTGCCATCCGGACTCGGATCCGAATCCAACAGCTGTTCTATTTTTTAAAGTATTTTAACTTACGTTTTGAATGCAGCCTTTAAGCAAAAAGAGAAAAATAAGTCATATAAACCCTTCAAATTCCGTGTCTGAATCCGAGTTTCCGAATAGTTCGTAAAATTCGGCTACACTCTTTGGGATGTCCTGATGTGTATCATCATCAGTTCCAATGCCATTTCCGTACTAGAATTTATATGCCATCGCTGCCAAGGGTGAATGAGCCCACTTCTCCTTTTGAAACTATATACCGCACATGTTTTAGGCTGCACGGCGAGGATAAGTGGCACTGATAAAAAAATTCCCAATCCCCAGCCGCTCCCCTTGACCATTGTTGAACTTATCATCTGTCAATCACCCAGTCAGAGGTCCGGCATCAGGTGCGGGACACTGGGAAATATCATTAGTGGTCATTTAGACCCTACCCGAGTTTAATTTATGATAATTAGCGGTCACCCTTGGAAAGGTGGCGAATAGACAACCTCGCAGTGAAACCTGCTGCTTATTGCTCAGAACACTCATCATTGCACATCTTTACTGCCAAGTTAAATCGTAGCGAACAGCTGGAGAGTTAAATCTCATTTAGACCCTACCCGAGTTTCTTTTTAGAGCCATAATTAATCCTCTCCCACTTTTGAATCCTAAAGTCCAGTATATCATTACCCCGTCAGAGGTCGGATATCAGGAGCTGGACCGTCTGGACACTGTGGAAAATCATTAGCAGGTTAAAGCCTATCATCGTTGGCAAGTAGCATTTTACTTTACAACGATTTGATGCGAAAATATTCCACCTGTTTTACCTTTTTGGCGACATTAAGCCCTCATGGCTTTAGAACGTATGGCTTGAACGTCACACAAATTTGTTTTTTAAATTTTTATTAAGCTTTATATACAGGTTTTGAATTGTGGGTAAACTTTTGAAGAAAACACGCACTGTCGGCTTATACATGGATCGGCTTACATACTGCATTTATATTATGAGTGTAAAAATAATTTTTATTTTTATATAATCTAGTTTAAATAGCCATAAATCTTAAAACTCCGATTGCTCTTCATTAACAAATTTGACTATCTTTTATGACAAACTGAATGGGGGTGTTGAACCCCCAACTCCCCCTGGTTACGCCTATGAACTAATGTACCATTGTTTCATCGATTACATTTATTTATTACACAAGAGAAACATTATTTAACATTAAGTTATGAATAGCTTTTGTAATATTAACAAGGGATTAATCTGTGAAAACTCATTACATATATATTAGCAAAATGTTTGTCAACAGAATGGGTGAAGGGTTGAACCCCCAACCCCCTCCCTGACGGCTATGTTTATTACACAAGAAAAACATTATTTAAAATTAAGTTATGGATAGTTTGTGTAGTTATTAACAAGGGAATAATTTGTAAAAAACTCATGATATATATATATATATATATATATATTAGCAAAATTTTTGTCAACTGAATGGGGGAGGGGTTGAACCCCAACCTCCCCTGACGGCTATGGTTACTACACAAGTAAAACATATTAATTTAAATTAAATTAATTTAAATTAAGTTATGAATAGTTTGTGTAGTTATTAACAAGTGATTAATTTGTGAAAAACTCATAAAATATATATATTAGCAAAATTTTTCTCAACTGAATAGGGGAGGGATTGAACCCTCAACCCCCCTGACGGCTATGATTATTACATAAGTAAAACATTAAATAAATTAAATTAATTATAATTAAGTTATGAATAGATTGTTTAGTTGTTAAGTTATGAATAGATTGTGTAGTTATTAAGTTATCAATAGATTGTGTAGTTATTAACAAGAGATTAATTTGTGAAAACTCATTTTAATATATATATTAGCAAAATTTTATTCTCAACTGTATGGGGGTTGAACCCCCCCGCCCTGGTTACGCCTATGAACCTACACGATTTATTTTATTTATAACTAGCAAAATACCCGACCTTACTCGGTTTGAATTGGTTTACTCTAGATTGAAGAGATAATCAAAATATATAATGACTTACGTTTTTTGTAGAATAAATATTTATTTCAACACCTTTCGCCATCTTTATAATTTCTACATTCTACAACTTACTTTGGACACAAATCCTACACATGCATATCCATTCATGTTATACATTTCACATACATCGCACAATTGCTGTATGACAAAGCTACAAAATGACGAAAGGTGATACTAAGGTTACTACTATAAAAGACGATTTTGAGGGAGATTTGGAATTCCCTTTCTTAAGTTCTTTTCATGTTCAACTCAATTAATTAAAATTACGATTTACGGTGAGTGCTCTCGCACTCATAGTCAACAAAACAATATTTTTTTACTTATTCTTCAAATAACGGCATTATTCTTTCAATAATGGCATAACTACACTTACAATTTACTGAAAATTTATACTGACTTACCTAACATTTTTAAGTCTAATACTTTATGGTGCTGTTGCGTGTGATGTGAAGGAAAACACATGTATTAAAATAATAAATATTTAAAACAGGAAACAGCGAAATAAAACAAAATATAAGATGCCGCAAAAAATTGTTCTAAAGATATTAATTTGTGATTCAATTTTATCTCTTGATCTCGCACAGTTGCCACAACTTACAACTAAAAGTGTACAAAATTTAGAAATGTGAAATTAATTCAGAGCGAAAGAACCAGAAAAAATATCACTGCTCGCGCTATCTTGTTCATTCTCGTTTCGTTGAAAAATATCGTCTGTCCCAAATATTCGGAAGTCGTTTTCATTGCGCAAAGAATAAAAATAAGACTCGAAATAAATAAAGTATCAAAGCTAAAATTTCACCATAAATTTTTTTTTTGAAAAATAATTGTTTTTCAGCATTACTGGTAAAGCAAATAAAAGTAATCGTAATACTCAAACTACATTCCAATTTTTCGAAAACTATCAAATTGTGGATGATTTAAGTATACTTACTCAGGTGTTTTAGCATGAAACTCTTCTAAATATAACAATAAAAAAATGTTTAATATTGCATTCACTAAACTAATAAATAATGTATTAAATAAAACACATAATAATCAAATATCTGGAATAGAATTTATGTGTTGTGTACACAAACACACAAACACAAAATCGAGCACAGAACAGAAAGACGGACAGACAGACTTTCGCAACCAATGCCACTCACTAAATGTAGATAAGTACTCACTGTATGCAAATTTCCATGAAAATATCTTAAACCGCGTGGACGTGTATAGGGCACAACATACAGACAGACAGACAGACAGACAGACAGACAGACAGACGGACAGACAGACAGACAGACAGACAGACACCTAACGAGAAAAAGGCGGATTCGGCATCAGAAGGGTCCAAAACGGATAGAAAACTTGAAATGGGTCGAAAATATTGAATGTACAAACAAACACTCCATTCTTATTTATATAGACTAGCAAAATACCCGACCTTACTCGGTTTGAATTGGTTTACTCTTGATTGAAGAGATAATCAAAATATATAATGACTTAAGTTTTTTGTAGAATAAAAATTTATTTTAACATCTTTCACCATCTTTATATTTTCTACAACTTACTTTGGACACAAATCCTACACATGCATATCCATTCATGTAATACATTTCAAATACATCGCACAATTGCTGTATGGCAAAGCTACAAAATGACGAAAGGTGATACTAAGGTTACTACTATAAAAGACGATTTATAGGAAGATTTGGAATTCCCTTTCTTAAGTTCTTTTCATGTTCAACTCAATTCATTGAAATTACGATTTACGGCGAGTGCTCTCGCACTCATAGTCAACAAAACAATATTTTTTTACTTGTGGCACTCTTGCCTCCGGTATGCGACATTGTGAAATTTTGCAATCTTCTCCTGTCATTATTACAACAAATTTTTTAATGTTGGAAAAAGTTCCAGTTTCGATTAATAAACATTATTATTCTTTCAATAACGGCATTATTCTTTAAATAACGGCATTATTCTTGAAATAACGGCATTATTCTCTAAATAACGGCATTATTCTTTAAATAACGGCATTATTCTTTAAATAACGGCATTATTCTTTAAATAACGGCATTATTCTTTCAATAATGGCATAACTACACTTAAAATTTACTGAAAATTTATACTGACTTACCTAACATTTTTAAGTCTAATACTTTGTGGTGCTGTTGCGTGTGACGAGAAGGAAAACACATTTATTAAAATAATAAATATTTAAAACAGGAAACAGCGAAGTAAAACAAAATAAAAGATGCCGCAAAAAATTGTTCTAAAGATATTAATTTGAGATTCAATTTTATCTCTTGATCTCGCACAGTTGCCACAACTTACAACTAAAAGTGTACAAAATTTAGAATTGTGAAATTAATTCAGAGCGAAAGAACCAGAAAAAATATCACTGCTCGCGCGATCTTGTTCATTCTCGTTTCATTGAAAAATATCGTCTGTCCCAAATATTCGGAAATCGTTTTCATTGCGCAAATAATAAAAATAAGACTCGAAATAAATGAAGTATCAGAGATAAAATTCCATAAAAAAAATTTAAAAAAATTTCTGAAGAATAATTACGTTTTTAGCAGTATTGGTAAAGCAATCGAAGTAATCGTAATATTCAATAGACATTCCAATTTTTCCAAAACTACCAAATTTTGGTTGATTTAAGTATACTTACTCAGGTGTTTTAGCATGAAACTCAACTAAATATAACAATAAAGAAATGTTTAATATTGCATTTACTAACCTATTATATAATGTATAAAATAAAATACAATGCAATCAAATATCTGGAATACAATTCATGTGATGTCTACACAAACACACAAACACAAAATCGAGTTAGAACAGAAAGACGGACAGACAGACTTTCGCAACCAATGCCACTCACTAAATCAAGATAAGTACTGACTGTATGCAAATTTTCATGAAAATATCTTAAACCGCGTGGACGTGTATAGGGCACAACATACAGACAGACAGACAGACAGACGGACAGACAGACAGACAGACAGACACCAAACGAGAAAAAGGCGGATTCGGCATCAGAAGGGTCCAAAACGGATAGAAAACTTGAAATGGGTCGAAAATATTGAATGTACAAACAAACACTCCATTCTTATTTATATAGATTTTCGCTTTAAACTAGCTTTTCGATTATCCGAGTTAGTCTTGGTCCACATTAATTCGGATAATCGGGGCTCTACTGTATATATATATATATATATATATATACACACACACAATAGCCACTGCGTGGCGGGCACGGCGTTCCCCGTGACAGTTCTTTTCGTGGGGTCAAGTGTGACTACTGCTCGCTAACCCCCGGTGATTGCTACAAATTCCCATTCTTGCTTTGCAAACCAACACCACGGGCACGCCGTAATGGTCTCGTCATTGTCAAATGCGGTCAAATTTGAATTGCAAAGTGATTCAATCGGATTGACGTCTTAATCTCTTGCGAAAATATAAATATTTAATTGAAAAATTATTTATTAAAAGAAAATTAAACGTATAAGGTATCGATTGTGATAAATTATTTTGAAAAAACACCATACAAATTCAATTGGATCTGTTCATATTTTTTATAAAATAAATATAGTTTTTACAGAAATATATTAGAAAGTTATTACAAAACAAAGTAGAAATAAGTTAGAACAAAGTAGAAATATATTAGAAAGGCAGAAAAGTTATTAAACTTTTCTGCCTTTCTCCTTCTTTTTGAAGACCCTGATGGATATTTTCGTCTTGACATTGAAAAATATTGAATTAAATAAGAAACAAAATTTCAGAAATTATAAATTAAGTATTTGTTTAATTTGTCGAAAGCATGCAAGCATTTGTTTCTAAATAAAAAAGTAAAATCACTTCTCTTTCCAAAAATAATTTTCTAAAAAAAATTATTTGCATGAGTGCCAGGTCCCGGGTTAATTATTAAAATTATTTGCTATATAGAAAATAAACTAAAAATTTTCTGTAACATATAAAACAATTTCTGTGTTTTTTTTCTGTGGTTTATTCAGTTCATTTCACAATTATTCTTTTAAATGTAAGATTTTATTTACAACCAATCAGAAAGCTTCTTTCATTCACAAACTTGAAGAGTTATATATGATTGGCTAAACTGGATAGATTTGCTTAACTAGTTGGAACACCGACTAAACTCCGTAACCGTACCTAGAAATGTTACGGGGTTCGGTTATATCGTTACGGTTACATTGTAAATAAAGTTTTAGATTTGTATTTTCCTTTTCGAAAAAAATTGTTGAAAAAATATTCCATAAAATATAAAAAGTTATTTTTGTTTAAAATTTTTACATACTTTTGAAACTTAGGGGCCCCCTAAATTATGGGGGCCCTAGGCCCGTGCCTCACGGGCCTAATGGTAAATCAGGGCCTGCGTATGTCCTTTTCTTACATTTCTTGGATTATATATGTTCTCAGGAAATCGGTATTTTCTGTAGAGATCGGTATTTTCTGTAACAATTTATTGAAATTATTTGCAATTATCATTGGCAAACAAACTATGTCACGTGAATGAACCGTGCGTTAGAACAAAGTAGAAGCGATTCAGTACTGCTGGGTACCCGTTATCAAGAAAAATACAGGTCCTCCAGAAATTCTAGTATAATGTATGAGGAAATGCTAGAATATTCTAAAAATAGCATTAAAAAATGAAAATTAAATTAAATGAATATAAATGAAAAATAAATGAATGATATAAAATTGTGGAAACTAATGACAAATGAATGTGTACAGAATCAATTTTATTCGGCTGACCTAAATACTCGGAACCTGAACCGCAGAACAAAGTACAAACCAACTGTCTTTATTCGTACATTATTCACAGAAGAGAAAATAGAAAAAAAAATTTAAGTTACCGGAGAAGAAAAAAAAGAGAAAATAAATATATATTTATATGCGGCGAATAATTTAGAGGTTGGAAACAATTTTCATTAATGAATACAAGTTTTTGATTTTCTTAAGATTTTTTGAAAAAAAATTATTTTCTGTATAAACATTGTGGCATTTTAAAATTCTTTCTTTAAATTTTTTAAGATGGATCGTGATTTTTCTGTTTTTATAACTTATTTTTTATGTCTACCATTATATTTTCATTTTAAAATTATTTCATTTTTTATTGCGACTATTTACATATTTTTATTAAATCACTGTTTATATTTAGCTTTTAATGTGGCTTTTCTAGTTTACATTTGCTTAAAGTACAAGTTGTGTAGCAAGAAATTACTACATAGCTCTAAAGGACTAATCAAAATACACTCTATAACAAAAAAATCGAAGCACCAAGAAGGAGTTGTCCGATAGAGACAAAAATTGGTGGAGAGGAAAATTATGTACAGAATAGAAAATGATTATAATTTCAGAAGAATTGAATGATTTATATCAGAGTTACAGTAACGAGCTCAATAAGGTGTTGACCCGCCTCTAGCCTAGATGCAAGCTGCCACACGGAAACACGGCGTGGCATAGACCGATAAAGCTCCCGGATGGTCTCCTGCGGTATTTCTTACCAAATTTGCTCCAATTGTCGGACTACGTCATCAGCATTCCCTACCGGATGCAGTCGCCTTCCCATCATATCCCAGACATGCTCGATGGGAGAGAGATCTGGTGATCTGGCTCGCCAAGGAAGTGTTTGACAAGTTTGAAGACAGTTCATAGCAACACGTGCCGTATGTGGTCTGGCATTGTCTTGCTGAAAAATAAGCCCAGGGTACTGAGAAAGGAACGGTAGCAAAACAGGTCTCAGAATGTCGTCAACGTACCGCTGTGCAGTAAGTGTACCTCTAATAACGACCAAAGGGGTCCGGCTATCAAGGGAAATGGCACCCCAGACCATAACTCCTTGTTGATGGCCCGTGTGGCGTGCAATAGTGAAAGCAGGATCCGAACACTGTCCTGGGCGTCTCCAGACACGTTTTCGATGATCGTCAGGACACAGTTGGAAGCGGGATTCGTCACTAAAGACTATACGTCCCCAGTCAGCATCATTCCTGCATGATCGAGCCAAGCACCAAAATAATCTGGCTCGACCGTGTGCAGGCGTGACGAGCGATTCTTCCGATTTGCCCAACCTACCTCTTTCAATCTAATGATACGACCTCTTTCAAACTCTGAAAGTTGCTCGTAATGAGCTCGAATCCTGCGGCGAGGCATTTTTTCAGTCGTTGGAAGGTATCCTAAATCGCAATGCAGCAGAAATTTTCAACAACAGTTCAAGAACAACTCCTTATATACATCTGCTGGATGCGCAGTTCCGATGCGCTGGAGATAGCACTATTCAGTCATTGGACACCAAATTTGAATCATTTGCATATTTGGTCAAAACATTTTTGCATACGAAATTTCAAAGCAATCGGATGATTCCTTCTTGGTGCGTCGATTTTTTTGTTATAGAGTGTAGTTTCGTTTGACTTTTTTATATCACCAGATGGCGCAATTTATCTCAAATAGATCAACTCTTTGCGCTCCGTCATTCATTCGTGTGTTCTCTCGTGGGTAGGTGAAAGTTTGACAGCTTCTCTCTCAGTAGTATGTGTTTCTCTTGTGTTTTAAATAATTATTTTAAATTTTTTTTCATTATTTTTCTTTTGATAAGCCAGTACTTAGTAAGAATTTGAATTAATTGCATTTCTTAATTTTATGATTTAATTTGTACATATTTGATACAGGACTTATCTCATGGGTACCTTTGTTGTTTTTTAAAGACATTTGTGCAAGAATTATTCGAATTATTTTTATAATAACAATTTTTAATTCCACTTTCGTTTTGAACGAACTATTAGTCAAATGATTGCATTTCTTACATGAATCTGAAGAACATCTGAAGTCTGCTAGAAAAATTGAAGTAAACGAACTATTAAATCTTAAAATATGTCAAAAGTAAATGAAACATCATTTTTATAGCTTCAATTACTTCTATTGTTTTAGTTTTACCACCTGTTGAAAGGGGAAAGTATATTTTGTCTAGAAAATAATTTATTTGAATCAAAATTTTTAAATTTCATTTTCTTTTCTGTATTGAGTTCATTATTATTAAAAATAAAATAACTATCAACACCAAGATGCTTGTTATTTTATTCAAATAAGTTAAGTAACCTGTTTATGAAAAAAATAGACAGTTAATCAACATTTTTTTGCTGAATCACAAAAGCATTCCAATTTTGCACATAAATCTGTATAATTTTTAAATTTCATGAAATGATACTTCGGAATTCTTTACAATGCTAGCCTTGACTATTCTGTATTTATGTAATTGAAATTTGTAAAGTAAAAATTAATTCCCATATCATAGCATTTTTGAACTTTGTTTCGCTTAATTGTGAGACAAAAATGTGCGGAGTTCGTTTACTTAAGTTTTTTAAATAAATAACAAGTACTTTTTCTCCTTTTTCTTTGAATATAAAAACTTTATAGTTACAGCAACCTAATAACAAGAATAAATAAATATGAAGCATTTGCAAGACAAATGAAAGTAAATGAATTACTAAATCTTAAAAAATCTGATAGGTAAATAAAACATCATATTTAAAGTTTCAGTTACTTCTATTGTTTCAGTTTTATCACCTGTGGAAGGTAAAGTACATTTTGCCTAAAAATTTCATATTCCTTTCTGGATTAGGTTCATTATTATTGAAAATGAACTATCAACACAAGATGTTCTTTATTTTATTCAAATAAGTTCTTAATTTTATCATATAAGTTCTTAATTTTTTCAAATAAGTTAAGTACTGTTTATGAAAAAATAGGCACTTATCACAATCAAGCAGTATTCTGCAGAATCGAAACAGAGCATTCCAATTCTGCAAATAGATCTGTATAATTGGGAAATTTTAGGAAATGCTACTTAGAAGTTATTAGAATATTAGCTTGACCATTCTGTATTTATGTAACTGAAATTTGGGATCTAAAAGTTAATTCACCTTATCATAGCATTTTTGAAATAATGTTCTCTGAAATTAACAGAAAAATCTGTGGAGCTTGGTTACTTTTTTAAAGAAATAAGCTTTCTTTCTCCTTTTGCTTATAACATAAACACATAATACTTGAAGCAACCTAAGAACAATAAAAAATAAAAATGAACTCTTTGCTAGCAAAATTTAAGTAAACGGATTTTTAAATCTTAAAATATTTGAAAAGTAAATAAAACATCATTTTTATAGCATCAATTACTTCTGTTGTTTTAGTTTTACCACTTGTGCAAGTGGGAAAGTACATTTTGTCTAAAAAAATCATTTATTTAAATCAATATTTCTAATTTCATTATCCTTTCTGCATTGAGTTCATTATTATCGAAAATGAAATAACTATCAACACCAAGATGCTTGTTATTTTATTCGAATAAGTTAAGAACTATATAAAATAAATTATAAATATCTTTATGAAAAAAGTAGACATTTATTCGCAATGAAACACCTTTTCTAAGGAATCACAAAAGTATTCCAATTTTGCACATAAATCTGTATAGCTGGGATATTTTATGAAATGTTATTTAGAAATTCTTTACACTATTAGCTTGACCATTCTGTATTTATGTAATTGAAATTTGGAATGTAAAAGTGAATTCCCCTATCATAGCATTTTTTAACTTAGTTTCTCTTAAATGTGAGAGAAAAACATGTGCAGTTTCTTTTCTTATTTTATCAAATAAGTTAAGTACTGTTTATGAAAAAATAGACACTTATCACAATCAAGCAGTGTTCTGCAGAATCAAAAAAGAGCATTCCAATTGAGCACATAAATCTATATAATTGAGAAATTTTAGGAAATAATTCTTGGTAATTCTCTACAATTCTAGTTTGAACATTCTGTATTTATATAATTGAAGTTTGGAATGTGAAAGTTAATTCCCCTATCATAGCATTTTTGACATCAGTTTCTCGAAATTTGGCAGAAAAGTGTGTGGAGCTTGGTTACTTGAGTTTTTCAAAGAAATAAACTTTTTTCTCCTTTTGCTTTTAATATAAAAATTTTATAGTTGGAGCAACATAATAACAATAAAATATAATCTGAAGTCTGCAAGAAAAATTAAAGTAAACGTACTATTAAATCTTGAAATATCTGAAATGTAGATGAAACATTATTTTTATAGCTTCGGAAAGCAAGCTTCAATTACTTCTATTGTTTTAGTTTAACCACCTGTGGAAGTGGGAAAGTACATTTTGTCTAAAAAATCATTGATTTAAATCAAAATTTTAAAATTTCATTTTCCATGTGTTTACATTGAAAATGATTGAGTCTATTATTTTTGAAAATGAAATAACTATCAACACCAAAATGCTTGTTATTTTATTTAAATAAGTTAAGAATTGTATCAATTAAGTTAATTAACCAGTTTAAAAAATAGACATTTATTCACAGTGAAAATTTTCTGCAGAATCACAAAAGCATTCCAATTTTGCACATAAATCTGTAAAATCGGGAAATTTTATGAAATGTTACTTAGAAATTCTTTACAATACTAGCTTGACCATTCTGTATTTATTTAATTGGAATTTGGAAAGTATATGTTAATTTCCCTATCTGATAATTGAGTGAGTATATAAACAAAAGATGGATTAAAGAGGAAAGCTGTTTTAATGATTATGATGATTTAGTTATTGCTAGGGGGTCAAATTGCACTCAATTAGATTGTTCTATTACACTTATTAATGCTGTTCATGAAGAAAAGTTTCATTTTCTTGTATGCTATGTGAAAAACCCTTTTTGAGTGTTGGAATGTAATTTTTTCGAATTTTTTATTTGGAGAATTTGTTTTCACAAGGGATGCCAATTTAAAAGTTTTGCACCAACCATGAAATGAAAACACCAGGATTTGTTGTTGCAAGATGCCAGGAAAACATTTTGTAGAAATTAATGAGTTTTCAATTTTAAAATTTAAATTTCCAAGTGACATCTTCAACGTCTTTTTGTTACTTATTTGATTAACACATTTTATCTTTTAGCCGATTTATTTTATATCAGCAACTAAAATTACTACTAAAATAAGGTCTATGAAGAGAATTATATTTATGAATGTATGCTACTACTTCACAAGTGCTTTAGCTGAGGCAGCTCTGTGGATGTATTATGTCTTGTAAAAAGGAATAAGAGTGTACTTCCAAGTCCAACAAGACATTTAATTATTATAACCGGACATCACACTAGACAGGCATAGAACTATCCGAACAGCGTAAAGACTCAGAAGCAACTGGCTCAATTATTATTACAAGAGATTATATCAGCCAGTTGTAACTGATAGGAATATACTGGAAACAGTAATGTAAACACATGACATCATAAATCTAAATTCGGGGAAGAGTAACGTATAAACACTTACAAAGAGGTATCTAACACTCCTCTCTTCCTAAAGAAGTTCAAACATTACCTATAGTCTGTTTGGTGGACGTCTCCCACGTTCCGACTGTTGTTACCCTATATTCAGTAAAGTTGATTGGGCAGAGCTAAGTTCAGTATTCTCTTCCAGGTTGAACTTCCGATGTTGCTGTTTGTGATGTAGCCATGTCTCGTAACATGGGCGTTGAAATGTTTGGGTTAACACCAGGAATGTCTGTATTAGGTTGCTCACTTATATGACGTAGTTAATCTTGGTGTCGGTGTATTGACAATTCAGAGGAAAGAAATTTACGAAACATTAAGATTCCTATACCTGAGAAGAACACACCTTGTATCCACTTGTCACTTCCTCCAAAATTTCTTTCATAAACAAGATCTCCAATCTTGAATGAAGATTTGGACTTAGATTCACATATATTCGAAGACTGTATCAAATCCAATCGTCCTCTAATGTGTCTCCCAAGTAACTATTCAGCCGGAGACAATCCTGACAAGGCTAATGGTGTTCTGTTGTTCATGAGAAGTCTTGCTTGCCTAATATTTAGTGAATCACCTTGTAATATTTTCAGTATTTTCCTCATAAATTGAACTGCTCTCTCAACCTGTCCATTTGACGAAGGGTGGTATGGGGCTTTGAGTATATGTCGAATACCATTACGTTTCATAAACTCTTTAGATTCATCAGAAGTAAATGCAGCTCCATTTTCTGTTACCATACAGGAATGAAGTCCAATGCGAGCAAACAGTTCGAATAATTTCTCTGTGGTTGCTGATGAAGTTTCTGTCGTAACTGGAAAAGCTTCAATCCACTTCGAAAATGAATCTTTCACAATTAGAATCATTTTATTCTCGATAGGTTCTATATAATCCATATGTATACGTGACCAGGGTATAGTTGCAGCTGGCTATGCTTGTAAATCTTTGTTTCATGTCTGCATTTTGCACACAAATAGAATAATACCTTCATGCATCTTCAATATCTTAGTCTAAATTAGGCCACCAAGATAATGATATGGCAATACTCTTCATGCCTGTTATTCCTATATGAGTAGAATATAATTCACTCAGTACTTTTGGTCTCAAAACATTTCGAATTACAACTCTGTTTCCCCAAAGTAGAATTTCTTTCTCCACTGATTGTTTCTTATAATAGGGTAAATCTTATAATACTAAGAAGAGTTAATGTTTCTTCTCGACTCCGACCATCCAACTTGAGTGATTCTGGACTCCCGAGGCAGCACTGGATCTTCCTTAGTTTATTCTCGAATTTCTTCAGTTGTAACTGGTACAACGTCTATCCTCTCTAACTGCAGTACAAGTTCTTCAGGTACTGGTGGGTTAAATTCCGTAGTTATTGTGGGTAGACTGCTGCATGTATCAACATTACTGTTCTTTTGACCCTTGCGGTAGCGAATAGTGTAGTCAAACGCTGATAATGTTAAGCCCATCTCTGTATTCGTTAATTTTCCATAGCTGGAACATGTCACTTCTCCCAGAAGATGGTTACTAAGGGTTGGTGGTCTGTAAGAAGAGTAAACTTTCGAGCTAGTAGATAGTCTCTAAACATAGTTACACCAAAAACATGTCCTAGATCTTCTTCCTGCTAGTGAGAATAATTTTTATCTGCAGGTGTAAGTGTACGTGAAGAAATAGCTATTGGTCTATCTTTTGAATCTATCTTGTAGGATAATACCGCTCCTAATCCATATGGGCTATACCCAAAATAACGATTTTGCATCTTCAAATGCTGACCTTTCCACAGTCGACCATTCAAATGCTGTATTCTTTTGGAGTAATTTGTAAGGTAGTGCCAAAATTTTACTAATGTTCAGCCGAAACCTTGAATAATATGTTAATAACCCCAGAGAAGAACGAAGTTCTGTTAAATTCTTAGGTTCAGGTCCGTCCTTGATCGCCTTCAATTTTTCATCCGTACGATGAATTCCATCAGTAGCAATGACATGACTAAGAAATGTTAGCTTGTTACAGAAAAATTCACACTTTTCCTCTTCCAAGTCTTAGACCTGCTTCGTGTAAACGTTTAAGCACTTTCGTAATCCTAGCTATGTTTTCGTCTCTAGTTTTTCCAGTGATGATGCAGTTATCCAATGACAAGGCGTTGTAATCGTTCCAGTTCATCACTACCTTTATCTCGCTTGGCGAAGGGCAATGGACGAGTCTTTAAGAATTTTAGTTGTATATCTTCTTTCTTGATTCGTCCCACTTTAACTCCTTTAAAATGTCCTAAATCCCTGCCAAAAACATCCTTGTATTGTTTAAGCAGTTGTTGAACCTTCACATCCTCCAACTTGACTATATGTGTATGAAATTCTAAAATGTTTAACGCGTCAATTCAATTACGATCACATAAATTTGGTCTTTTACTGTCTACAACCAATAAAGGTAAATTTCGTAATTTGTTGTTGCACTCAACTTCCACTGTAATGGAGCTCAACACACAGATAGGTTGACCAGTAAAAGTTGTAAGAACTGTTTTATCTGGCTGCAAGGCTGGCAGTTTCAAATTCTCATAAGTTCTCTTATTAAGAAGTTAAATCGCAGCACCAGTATCCAATTCCATATTAATCTGTTGTTTGTTGATTTCCATAGTCAGAACAATGGCTTTAGGAGAACAACTGCGCTTGTTTGTAGTCTGGAATATGTTGTATGATTCTGAAGAGGAAATGTCAGTAGATTCAGGTGTAGTTAGAGCATGTGTAGGAGTTTGATGAAATGTAGACATCTAGTTAACAATTTTTACTTTTACTATATATATAAAACCGTTCCTTATTCCTAGATTTCAAGCATTTCTTTTTTAAATAACCCTTAACACCACAATCATGACTTGTAGTTTGTAAAAATTGACAATTTGAAGGCATTTGAACATTTCTACCACATTGGATACACTCTCTAAAGTTAGAACAGTTTTTACATTTTACTTGAAATTAGAATTTTGAAAATGTCTCACCTTGTTTGGTGATTGAAGCTAGAGCACATACAATTTCTTTGGAGCTTGTAAGTCCAAACATCTCGAACTGCCGCTTCCATTGAAATTGAATTGTCTACCGCTGTCTGTAATGTAAGCTGTGGTTCCGATATTAACCGACGCTGTATCAAGTATACCACACACCAGTCGGTATTTTAGCATAGCATTCAATGTATCACCGAAATTTACAGAACTCAGAAAGTCGTCGAGGTTCCGACATAACACTGGAACAGTCTTCCGGTTTTCGTATTCGAGTATTAAATTTAAATCTCTCCATAATTTCTGAAGGCGTAGAGCTGTAATGCTTGACCAGTAATATCTACAAATCACTGTAGCTGGTACTTTCAGTTGTGTTTGTAGGCGAAAGTCAACTTATAAGTAGTGTGTAAGCTGATAGTCCGAAAACAGTACAAAATATTCCTTTTTTCTTCTTGTCATCTTTAAAACCATTTGCCACGATGAAGTGCTCCAACCTTTCCACATATTGAACCCAACTTTCGATTTCCGGTGCGAAAAAGTCCATGTTTTCAAAAATCGCTTTTGAAGATGTATCCATAATCCAGCTAATTCAGAAATAATGTAAATGTAGGTACGTACTTCTCGTCCCCAGTGTCATCTTGTAATCTCTAATCTCTCTATATTAAAAAAATTTTAAGATTTTGTCCGATGCGGCTATTAGTTTATAGTTTAAGAGTCAAAGTTGAAAAAGCGAAATTTCTTCGGAGTGTGAGCAAAACGCATACAAATTTCAGTCTTCAGCTGTGAGTTTTTTTTAAGTATACCTCCAAACGTGAATTATTAGAAATTTCAATTTGGTTCCTGATAATATTTTTTTGAAATTAGGGAAAATTCGGGACATTTTCGTTACTTTTTTTTAAATTATCATATCTATATATTATTACTACTAGTTTTTAAATTTGAAAACATCGCAGTATACCTTAGAATGTACTCTTTGTTAAGGTACAATTATTTTTTAAATAGGTTAATAAATAAATTCGATGCGATCAAAGTTGGTCATACAAATTTCGGAATATCGGGCTATGTTCGCTACTTTTTGTTAACAATTTTCAAATTTGAAAATATCACGGGAAACCTTAATGATGACAGACCTTACAGTGACAGTCGTCTGTTGTAGTGGTATTCGACGACAAGAAAACGGAGATCGTGTGTACATCGAACTGTGTACAAGCTCCCATACTCTTCTTCCTGCCACTAAAAGAATTTATCGAACGACATTTTATCACACGACCGAAATCAATGTGTGTGCAAGTAGCCTTACTATGACCAACTGGTTTTGCAACTTTTTATAAATTCTTCCTCAGTTTCTACAGTTTTCTTTCTGAATTTTCTCTCTCGTGCTTAAATTGCAGTGCGTTATGTCTGTTTGTACGTTTCTTTTGATTTCTTCGTTGGTTACTTGATAATGTTTCCAATATCCAGGAAGCTGTTGGACGAATTCAGAAACGGAAAATGTAAGCTGGAAAAAACGAAGGCCTTAATTTCAAATTTAAACTTGCTGGAAGGATGATAAAGCAACGCGAGGTAAGTATGAAAAGGATGGGCACAAAAATGTAGTTTAAGGTATCCTAACAAGTTCGAGACCAATTTTTTAAAATGCGATATGGAAACATTTTAATAATACTATTTTTTTAGTTTTATTAAACAACAGGCCACTGTGTGTACAAAACGGCATTTCCCGTGACAGTTCTTTTCGTGTAGTCAGGTGTGACCACTGCTCACTAACCCCCGGTGTGTTTTCAATTGTAAATTTCAATTGTACGAATTCCCATTATGTTTGCATGGCAAACCGAATGGGAATTCGTAGCCTATTGGATAACAGCAATAACGGCGTTGCCCATGGTGTTGGTTTACTTCGCAATCCTCGCAACAAATGGGAATTCTAGCCTATTTGATAACAGCCGCACTCGTTATCGCACTTCGCAAACCAACACCACGGGCAACGCTCACTGTGTAATTAATGAATTTAATCTGTTTATTTTTTTGAACGCCTATGTTTTCTGTGATCTCTTGCAAAATCTAAAAGGTTTTCATTTAAAAAAATTTATTTATTTAAAGAAAATCATATCTTTAGGTATCCATCTTTTGTGAAATTTTCCGCAGATATCAAATTCGTTAAAATTTTAACTGCATTTTTAACGATCTTGGAGATAGAAAAAAGAACTGCATAACTCCAGTTAAAAGTTTATTTGTTTTTATCGTCTGCTGGAAAATCATTCCACCGCGTAAAATGAAAACGGAAACGAAAAAAATAAATTCAGAATGGGATCTTTTATGATGTTTCTTTCTTTGGAAAACAGAAATAACTGAATTTCATAAAATTCGTTTAAACATGTTCTATATTCAATTTTAAAATACGCCGCGAACCGAAAATTGCAAAAAATTCGGACTACCTGTGTGTAAATCCCGTTACTGTAGGTGCCAAAGAGTCTCCAGGACTTTGCATGAAAGAAAACAGACACACAGACAAACAAACCCTTCCTTTAATACTAATAGAGATAATGTTCTGTAAAATTTTCCTCAGATTTGAAATCCGTTGACATTTTCAATCCATATTTAACGATCCCGATTTTACAAAAAAGAATTAAACTATGCCTGTCAAATTTTTTTCTTTTTGCTTTGCCAACCTTCGTTGGATTTGTTTGAGTGCATGAAATGGAATCTGTGATTTCTCGAACATGATCGAGTTCAAATTCGTATGGGAAAAACATAAAATTTCCAATTTAGAAATTATTTTTTTAAAGTAAGCAACTAATCTGCTTAGAGAAGAAATTAAAATATATATAGTCCAATAAATATTCTTATCAAATAATATCAACAACTTTTTTTGGAATTTTTCGTCAAAAGTGACAATTTTAACGTGTTTGGATACCCTTAAACACCGAAATCCTTCAAAACTGTGTTTTGAATTACTGAATCAGATGCATTCATTATTTTTCTTACAGGTACCCAGAATATTCTTCGACATGGATGAATCTTCACTTATGGAAACAGAAGACGAAACTCAAAGTACAAACTCCTCTGGGACGAGAAGGGATTCAGTTTATTCCCGTAATTTGAACAACCAGGCAGAAAGAGTCAGCCGAATGGATTGTGAAGTAGCTCGCCTTCGTGAACGAATTGGCCTGTCAGGTCCAGCAGGAGCTCGTCCTCGCAGCCGAAGCGAACATCCAATGTATGCTGCTTCCGTTGAAACACTCAACCGAATAGATTGTGAAGAAGTTCGTCCTAGTGATCAAATTGGCCTGTCAGGTCCAGCATTAGCTCGTCCTCGCAGCCAGAGTGAACAGCGAGACATCACATTCGACCAGATCGGTCTTCCAGATCTACTTATAATTCCTGTCCGAAACGCCATGCTGGAACTTACTCGTGGTCGAAATGGCGGGGTGGATTTTGAAAGATTTAATTTTTGTGTCCAATCCGGCCAGCCTGGTCCAGCAGGAGCACGTCCTCGCATTAGCAGAGAACAGCCGTATCCCACAAGTAACGAAATCGACCTTCCAGATGTAATTCCTGGCCAAACTACCATGCTACAACACATACGTGGTAGAAATGGCGGGGAAGATTCTGAAGGATCTTGTTCCTTCCGAGCCGGCCAGCCAGATCACGACCAAGATCGTAATCGTGACGGAATCGGCCGGCCAGCTTACGACCGAGCTCGTCCTCGTGGCCGAATCGGTCAGCCAAATCACCAGCGAGCTCATCCTCGTGGCCGAATCGGTCAGCCAGATCACGACCGAGCTCGTTCTCGTAGCCGAATCGGTCAGCCAGATCACGACCGAGCTCGTTCTCGTCGCCGAATCGGTCAACCAGATCACGACCGAGTTCGTCCTCGTGGCAGAATCAACGGGACATATGGAAGTTCTTCGGACTATATAGAAGTTCTTCATCGTAACCAAATCAGAGAGACTAGTCGCCGGGCAGTTCAGGAAGCAGGTCGTGTTCGAGTCACTCAGGCAGAAGCTCGTGATGGTTTTCGAATCTCTAATAATAATGATGTACTTACTCCGAATCCTCGATGGATACCAGGTCGTCATACACCTCCTATAATTGGGCCCGGAAGGAGGGGTGGATTACCCCAGGCCATCAGCTCCCCGTCTGCTACCGATCGAGGATTAAACGGCGAGTCAGATTATGAAGGATCTCCTTTTCGCGACCGAGGCGGTCAGACAGATCACAGACGAGGTGGTCCTGGTGGCAGAATCAGCGAGCAAAATCAGACGGAAGTTCTTGATCGTGAACGATCCAGAGAGCTAATTCGTTCAGAAATTGGTTCTAGCCGCCGGGCAGTTTTCGGAGCATCTCGACCTCGAATTCGAGTCACTCAGCCAACTCAGGGAAACGGTCGTAAAGTTTTTCTATTGCATGAGCCAGATTTTGTATCCTCCGATTCCTCAATGGATTCCAGGTCATAATCCACCTCCTATAATTGGGCCCGGAATGAGGAGTGGTTCACACCAGGCCCTCAGCGCCTATAAATTTATGAAATTTTCACGAGAATGCTTAGCTATGAGACAGGCCTATTGAGTACTATCATATCCTACATTATCTTCTATCTGACTACCAACATTAATGTTACTGTGAGAGGTAACTAGAAGAATGTAGTACATCTGTCATTTCCAATCATTTCAATCATTTGAAATATATTTTTGGCATATTTTTGATATTATTTTTCTGGAAAATAAAGGTAATGGAGAATTAGTAAGACTCTTGTTTTAGTTATCACATATTTCATTTCAAGACACAAACCGACGTAAAGTTGAAGTCTGATATGAGACTTCATACGTGTGTTTTATGGTAAGTAAAAACTCTTCACATGAGGTATCATATTTTCAAACACCTAAAATGAAAAATCAAATTTTACAAGTTCTGCAGCCTTACAAAACTTTTTTCCATCTATTTGTTGTGACTTCTAAAAACTTGAAATTATGTCAAAAATAATTGTTGAAGGGGCTATATTTTAAAAAAAGAGCAATTTCTCAAAATTATAAAACTGTACATTTTTTTTTTCTAGTTCTTATAATTTCTGATCAATTATTGGGGATAAGAGAGAAAAAATAGATTATATTCGGCTTTAAATATTACTTGAAACCATATTTAGATACCAAATCAGTTTCATAAGACGTTCTACTGTGAAAGATGATTATAGAATTAATTTATAGAGTTGAATATCAAATTTAATGCATGTGTCCTTTTTTCTCAACTGTAATTGTTCTGAAATTTAATGATACGACTTTCATTCCATATCTTACATTTATCTATATCTATTTGAGCTAATTAATCTATTGTCTACCTCCATTGATTAAAACATACTTTTCATATGCTACTTACTGTTATATCATCCATCATCTAAATACATAAAGCCTGTATTTATATGAATACAATTATATCATATTTCCATAATGTTTATTAAAACATTTGATTGATGTACACAAATCTTTGTAATGTCTTATAATCTAAATTTTAAAAAGGTATTTTTAATCAAAGCAATTTTAAATTAGGTATGCATGCTTATAATTTTACTGATGAGCTGATTTATCTTGGAAAACTGAAAGTTTAAAAAACCAAATAGATTTTGAAAGGGGTTTACTCTCTTGATATATGTAAAACAGAAATACTCCAAAACTTTCATATAGTTTTATCGTGTTTTATTAGTGTATACAATATTGTATTCAATAACTTTGGGTAAAATAAGCCAGTAAACAAAATCTATGATCACTCACAAAAAGTTTAATTATCAGATGTAATTTATAATAGCAAAATTGGTTTAATGAACTATAATTCTTGAGAGTTGAAAATTTTAGATACATAGAATGGTTTTAAATACAGCACAATGTATTCATAAACACGCTCCCAAAAGTTTCAAACTTGATTAGAATAACAATAGCATACTTGCCAACTTTTACGGATTATCCGTAATTTTTACGGATTTCTACTTAATTTTACTGATTTACGGATGGGTCTGCCTTTTTTACGATCGAGCAATCGAAATATTTCCTACTCTGCAACCATCCAATAAATCCACAAAAACCCCAAACTTGGTTTTGAGCAGAAATTCAGAAAGTGCAGAATTATTAAAAAACCAAAAAAGAACCCAAAAGGCTACTACAAATTCATTGAATTTTTTTACAACCCTCTCTTCTGGATAAAACACTAAATTGAAACAACTTTGTAAATAGAACACTGATTTTTTTTCCCTTTCATCTACTTGTAAATAAGCTTTAAGAACACAATGATGTGTAATCCTGACACATGTTAAAATGGTATGTAACATACAGTTTTGGATGCAATTTGTAGGTACTCGTAAAAAGTGAATGTTTTTTTTTCACAGTGGATGTGTTCAGTTAGGTATTAAAACACTACTGTTTTGCAAGGTTTTTGCAGTTGATAAAAATGCGAACTTTTACTTATACATTTTTAGTACAAGTAATACTAATTATTTTGACAAATGAATATTTATAATACACATTAATTCATGTATTGATTTTGTGCTTTATCGCAAGGTGCGTTCGACGCAAACGTTTTACTGATGCACTGTTTTCAAAGTTGGCAAGTATGCAATAAAAACTTTACACTCCCATTGTTAGTATTACTTCGAAATTATACAAAAGAAATTATTTTAAATAAGTAAACGTTTTACCACTTTAGGGCTGCCATAGACGAAACACTTGTAAAACCAGCAGCAAACATTTATAAATATAATCTAATTTGAAATCTTGTTTTTTTAGAGATAGAGAGTAGCAAAATTATAGTTGCTAAAACAAAATGAATCGGCTGAAGGACAAAATGTGCTAATTAAGTATGAAAGAGAGGTTGAGGGGATCGTCACAAGAAATTTAAAAAACTTACTTTACTTCACAAGAAAGCAAAAAAAGTAACAAAAGTCACCTGTGGCAGCCCTAAACCAGAAAGAATATAGTCTAAAAATGAAAATATAGTGATGGAATAAGTAAGATAAAGCAATTTTCCATGACTGCTTAGGCGTTCTCACAGGATAACAAGTTAATAAATGCACTTATCTGTCTGGAAAGTATTTAATTGTTAACAACATCAAACAATTTTGAACCCCGATCAGATGACGAGGTCACACTTGAGCTGGCACTCCACTCTCTAAACTACTTCCACACCCTTTACTCAAGGTTATCTGTGCTTTAGATACTCTTAAGATAGCGTAATTGCTCCTTACGCTATCTTCAGAAGAGCCTGGTTTCCATTCGATATCCACAGTAGATCACAGGATTATTAAAAAGTTAATACCTCCTGAAAAAAGACTTATTTTACTGATGTGTACTTTTCGTTTGTTTGGTCAGTAATTTGCTTTTCTGCTTTATTTTTTTCAACACTTTTTTTGTTACTATAAATTGTGAATGAAACACATTTAATTTTAGTTACTTCTAACAGATTGCAATTATGAATTTCATTCAATTCAAATTCTCTTCGAGACACTTTGTAGAGTTAATTTACAACACTTTTAATAAAATAATCAGTTAAAACGAGACAATTGGCATCTGAATATTGAAATTTTTGTATTCTAAAATTTAGATAAATGACATTGAAACTTCAAACTTCTCAAAGCATCTGAAAATGCTAGCAATTGGGTGTGTTGTGTGGCGGCATGTGTTTCATGGTTTCTAAACATTTCTAGCTGGAACCGTTGAATTTGTATGAAGTAAAAGGTAATTGTAACAAAAAATGAACAAATATATATTTAAAAAAAAAAAACATCATTTTTATCTCAGTAAAAAAATATAAATTGCTGCCGTTTGATGGATACATATTAAAATTAAAAAAAGGACATATATACATATACTAGGGGGCTCGGCCGCCTGCTCGCTTACGCTCGCCAACCCCCAATCGGCGGTAACTTTTTTTTTAATATAGAGAGATATATATGTCCTCTTTTTTCAAGCACTATTCATTAGGGTGGAGCGAAAAGCACGAATTTCGGAAATTGAAAACGCCTATGGTGGGAATAGTTGGGGACTACCATGCTTATTAATAATACAAAATATGAGCTAAATCAATTAATATCTTCAAGTTCCAAAATCACTTTGAAATTTCAAAATTCTGCCAATTTTTTCAGAAAAATAATAATAACGCATTTAAAAAAATTTAATACATTTTTTTAAGGCCATGGGTGGTTGAAATGAACTTCCCTGCGTGTAAACAAAAGTTTTACACCTAACATTATCCCGGAGCGCCATCACGCGCGTCTCCACTCCTCTCAATAGACGACTCATCATTGCGACCACGCGTTTATACGGGCGCTTCCCCTTGCAGCTCTTCGCTGTGTTTTGCTTTATGAAAACAACCCAGAACTCAGCACGAGGAGATGGCTGCATATCGAGATCCCCCCCCCCCATCCCTAAAAAATTTCAATTTAAGTTGCTAGCTTACCCTAAAAAATTAAGTTCAAGTTACCGGCAAGTGGTTTAGCTTAAAAGTGGTTGACATTAGCTTTTGGTTTCAAATCTGGGTAAAGCAAGTATAGAAGCAATTCTTGACCGAATAAATCCATCTCGTGCCTCTGTACCACATACTGTACTATATGCTTCAGTTACGAATTTAACGCAACGTTCTACTGCTTTTCAATGGCATGGAAAGTTAAACATGTTACTAGTGGTTGGAACGTCTAGAATCATAGACTTGAGTTGATCATCAGAAAGGGATACTGTAAGTGGTGGATCTGTAATGGAATCTGATTGCCATTCAATTATATTTATGTAATCGTCTGCTTCGAAGTTTAACTTGGGAATTTTGAACTCTCGAATATTCTTTTCAACTTTATTTTTTTGTCTTAATTTTAAATTCTTCTAAGGCTTAATTCTCTGACGTGTTTTCGATCATCAGCTAACATTACCAAAATAATATTTTCTGGATGGGCATAATAAGCATTTCTTTGCAAAGCTATATCTACTACAATTTTTAAATCCTCAGGCAAAAATCTCGATTTATTTAAAATATGGTAAAAATGAAGACTCCCGTGCCAACATGATGACTGACTTTTAATTTTAAACCACATATATGAGTATAATTTCACAACATACTCTGTTAATATTTTCAAGCTATGGGTTGGATCTTCTGTTGAAACATATAACCTTAAAATTCTATTTGTCGTCGTCAACCAACTGGAATGATTCAATTTCCCTGGATCTTTTTGTGACAAGCTTAATGGAATATATTTATTTGATATCCCTGTGCACATTTCGTAAAGGTATCGTTGAGCAGTGCTAAGTTCCTCTAGGACAATATCTGGCAGAGTTACTTCTATCTTTTCAAAGTTTGTTAAAGACAGTTTTTCACAAGCTTCTAACATTTTTCCGATTTCTCCGCTGATTCTACCACTGTAACATCACAACCAACCACTTGCTTCTTAGAAAAATCGATATTTTTCTCCAAAAAAGTTAAAATACTTGTTTTAATATTTTGAGAAGAGCCAGTAGGAGCGACATGCCCCTTATATTTTGATCCTGGTTCTAGTATCAGAACGATAAATTCTTCTGTTACCGTCTTTCTTGAAATACTTTCTCTTTCGTTAATCATTACTAAAGTTTAATCATTTCGCTCATCAAAATATATTCCATGTTCTGATAAAGAGGTAGTTTACTCATTTTCTCTTCTAATTTTACTACGATCAACTATGTGTGAAGAATCCTCATTGGAAAATGTTCCCATATCCTTCAAAGCAGCATTTATTAGAATTGCTGCCGATCTATCGGAAACACCAGTTTTGTAAAAAGCCTGAGCTACATTTGGAAGTTTAGTCCTGGTTTGTGAAGTTGAAGAAGAATTATCATCAATGATTGCGTTTATAGTGTCATTAGAATTCTTAAACAAATTAAAACTCAAAGAAGCTCCCGTAATAGAGGGCGAGAGTATTTTGGATTGTTTTCCTTTACAATATTTGAGCTGAACGTTTTGGCTCTCTGCTTCTCTTTCTTTGCGCTGCAATTTGTTCTTCAATCATTCTGCTGGTTTTAATGTCAACATTTCCAATGACCATTTTTCGAAATGTCCTTTGATCTGTTAAAAAAGCTCTTTAAGCAATAGGTACTTTCATTTTGAAAGTACAACTGAGAAAGTTCTTACATTTACATATACTAATATCAAATAGATTTTTTTCTGCTGATTCCCTGCAAAACACAACCTTTTCCGAGAAATATAGTTTGCCAATATTTTTTAATAGTTTCTTAATATTTCTATATTCTTTATGGTATTTTTCAGCATATATATTATTTGTTGGTTTGTTACAGTTCGAATCGAACTTTTCCCCCATAATCCTTTAAGCTCTTTAATTAAAATTGAACATACATCAGCTACATACTAGCAACTCTTTTATAATCTTTCTGTATGTAAAGATAATACTTCATAACATCTGCATATGTTGGAAGCATGTTAGGCTTCATTATTTCAGCCATTCCAAACACGGGACATACATCTACTGATCGTGTCTTAGGCATTTCGACTAATTCAAAGAACCGTGTATCCTTAACAAACAAAACAAACCAAACCCAAACAAAACTGAACTTAAAAATTAAAATTCTATACAAAAAAATATATAAAATAAGTAAAAATAAACAGTAAAATACGCTCCAAGAAACGAAAGCGAATCAATTTGAACAAAGGACTTACTTTTCCTCGATGGACTAGATCGGTAGGGCATTTGCAGGAGCATACACCTACTAGATATTTCCGAAAAAAGTGGGCGGGTATTTAAAGAACCCCAGACACCTCCACTCCATGTGGTGAAATACGAGTTATTTACTACTTATAAACTATAAACAATCGAAGAAAGGGAAGCGTCCGTGCACCCTAGTAGCTAGGAACGTAATGATGAGTCTATTGAGAGGAGTGGAGACGTGCTTGATATATAGTGCTCTAAAAAAGGGGAAATTTTAAATTTCCTGGAAAATATTAGGTGTTTTATATTAAATAAATTAGGTGAAAATATTAGGTTTTTACAAGCAGGGAAGTTCATTTCACCCACTCATGGCTTTAAATAAGATGCATTAAATTTTTTAAATGCGTTTATTGTTTTAGTGAAGAAATTGGCAAATTTTCGAAATTTCGAAGTGATTTTGGCACCTGAAGATATTAATTGATTTAGCTCATATTTTGTATTATTAATAAGCATGGTAGTTCCCAACTATTCTCACCATAGTATCCAATTTCCAATTTCCGAAATTCGTGTTTTTCGCTCCACCCTACTATTCATACTAGAGCAAATTCAAAGGTATTGTAAAACTATTGGCATAAAATTTGGTATAGATTTGACATTGTGTGTCGAAATAGGGGGTTCCCATTGGAAATTATGAGGTTGGTGCTCAATTCAATATGAAGTTGGCCCCTTAAGCCAATTTTATGCATTTGAATTGATTCAAGAAGTTATTTCCTGTCAAACGACATCTTTGAATTTTCTATACTGTAAAAATGCTTTAAAGAAGAGGGGGTTGTTCGTTTTTTTCCCGCGACTGTACATTGTAATTTTATTAAAATAACTACCAATATTCTACAAATTCGGAGTAAATACCTACAATTTAAGACATTATCGAATGCGTGCACATCATGATGTGATAAATTAATTTGGTTTTCTAATTACAGTCGTTGGGGTCGGCTACATAATAGTTACTAATTTTTTTATTTTAAATTAGATCACACTTCTCAAAGCATTTTGTGCATCATTCACAGTGAAAGTAACAGCTATACTATTACCATTGTGACATATTACACAGTGACATGTGACACATGTGACAGTACATGTGAGTACATGTGACAGTATACATTATTATTACACATGTATTCCTAGTTGTGTGCTGCATCCGAGGTAATGATCGTTCCCTTCAGGGAAAAATTCAAGGACAACACCTCGTAATTTTGAACCACGGTCAGATGACGAAGCAACACCTGAGCTGGCACCCCACTCTCCAAACTTCCACGCCAACCCAACGTGAGGACTTTTGGCCACGACGGATTTAAGGTGCACCAGCCGCCTCTACACCATACGCTTACAAACTTCCATGCCCGGAAACGGATTCGAACCAGGAACATTCCAATCTAGAGGCTGACACCTTAACCACGATAGCGATTGGTCGGCGCTACATACAAGAATATCTCTACAATTATAAATGGAAGTGTTTGTCAGTGTCTGTGTGTGTGTGGACTAAAAATATGATTTTCTTTAAATAAATAATTTTTAAATTGTAACTTTTATATTTTTTCTCATACGAATTTGACCTTTGTGTTCGAGAAACCACAGAATCCATTTCCTGTGCTCCAACGACTCCAGCGAAAGGAAGCAAAATAAATACAGTGTTTAGTTCCTTTTTGTAAAATCGGGATCATTGAAGTTAGATTAAAAATTTCAGTGAATTTGAAATCTGCGGAAAATTTTGCACAAGATCGATACCTAATGCATTTGATTTTCTTTAAATAAATAATTTCTGAATTAAATTTTCATATTTTCGCAAGAGATTGAGACTTCACGCATATTGGATCTCTTCGCAATTCGAATTTGGCCGCATTTGACAATGACGAGGCCATCACGGACAACGCCGTGATGGCTGTTGTCAAAAGACTACGAATTCGCAAAGCAAATGGAAGTTCGTAGCAAACACCGGGGGTTAGCGAACAGTGGTCACACCTGACCCCACGAAAAGAACTGTCACGGGCAACGCCGTGCTGGGCACGCAGTGGCTAGTCACTTATAAAATGCGTCAAGAAATGGACGTGCACCCAAGAGACGTACGCAGATGTCCGCGAGTTTTTCGGATGCATAAAAACAAAATCGATGCATCCAAATCAAGTAATGGTCGTGTCAAAGAATGTTAAGGAAAGCCAAGAAATGGACGTACACCAGTATCAAATAAGTTCTGACGCAGAAGAGAAAAATACACCCAGGGTAAGTTAAAGGGATTGGGCTTGCCTCTTACAGCAAATGCTATTGGGTAGTGGACAAACCTCATCAGAAACAAGTCAGAAGCCTCAACTATGAAAAGCATCATGCCTATAGAAATTTATACTGGTTATTGTTATAATATCAATGATGTTAGAAATAGATACAATAGATGTTAGAAAATATTTTCATTAATGAATATAGGTTTTGGATTTTCTTAACATTTTTTGAAAAAAAAAGTGATCTTCTGTATCAACATTCTGGCATTTTAAAATTCTTTCTTTAAAGTTTTTTAGATGGATCATGATTTTTCTGTTTTTATAACTTATTTTTTATTTGTACCATTATGTTTTCTTTTTAGAATTATTTCATTTCTTATTGCGACAATTTACATATTTTTAATTAAATCAGTGCCTTATTTATCTTTTAATGTGGCTTTTCTAGTTTACGTTTGCTTAAAGTACAAGTTGTGTAGTAAGAAATTACTTCATAGCTCTAAAGAGCTAATCCAAATAGTTCCGTTTGACTTTTTTATATCACCAGGTGGCGAAAGTTATATCCAATAGATAAACTCCGTAGGCTCGGTCATTTATTTGTGTGTTCTCTCGAGGGTTGGTGAAAGTTCGAGAGCTTCTCTCTAAGTGGTAAGTTTTTCTCTTGTGTGTTAAATAATTATTTTAAATTTGTGTTCATTATTTTTCTTTTGATAAGCAAGTAATTAGTAAGCATGTGTTGCAATTGTCGTGTTCTTGTATCTTTAAGATTATTTATTCCGCTTTCGTTTTGAACGAACTTTTGTTTCACAAACGATTGCATTTTTAATTTTGTGATTTAATTTGAACTTAATTGATACAGGACTTATGTCATGGGTATCTTTGTTGTTTTCTAAAGGCATTTGTGCAAGAATTATTCGAATTATTTTTATAATAACAATTTTTATTCCACTTTCGTTTTGAACGAACATTAGTCAAGTTATTGCATTTCTTAATTGTAAGATTTAACCTGTACATATATGATTCAGGACAAATGTCATGGGTACCTTTGTTGTTTTTTAAAGTCATTTGTGCAAGAATTATTCGAATTATTTTTATAATAACAATTTTTGTTCCACTTTCGTTTTGAACGAACATTAGTCAAATAATTGCATTTCTTAATTGTAAGATTTAATTTGTACATATATGATTCAGGACATATGTCATGGGTACTTTTGTTGTTTTTTAAAGTCATTTGTGTAAGAATTATTCTAATTATTTTCATCATGACATTTTTTATTCCACTTTCGTTTTGAACGAACATTAGTCAAATGATTGCATTTCTTAATTGTAAGATTTAATTTGTACATATATAATTCAGGACAAATGTCATGGGTACTTTTGTTGTTTTTTAAAGTCATTTGTGTAAGAATTATTCTAATTATTTTCATAATGACATTTTTTATTCCACTTTCGTTTTGAACGAACATTAGTCAAATAATTGCATTTCTTAATTTTATGATTTAATTTGTACATATTTGATGCAGGACATATATCATGGGTACTTTTGGTGTTTTTTAAAGGCATTTGTGCAAGAATTATTCTAATTACTTTTATAATAACAATTTTCATTCCACTTTCGTTTTGAACGAACTATTAGTCAAATGATTGCATTTCTGAATTTTATGATTTAGTTTATAGATATTTGATGCAGGACATATATCATGGGTACTTTTGGTGTTTTTTAAAGGCATTTGTGCAAGAATAAATCCAATTATTTTTATAATGACATTTTTATTCCACTTTCGTTTTGAACGAACTATTATTCAAATTAATCCATTTCTTAATTTTATGATTTAATTTAAACATATTTCATACAGAACATATGTAACGGGAACTTAAGTTGTTTTTTTGAATATATTTGTGCAACAATTAATTTAATTAACGATTTTCAAGATAATTTTTATTATTCCAATTACGTTTTGAACGAGCTATTCCAATGAAAGCGCTACGTAATTTTATGATGTACGTTGACTATATCACTCAATGCAATTTGAAGGAACCTAAATTATAATTACTTCCAGATATCAAAAGCGAAATGTGTATTTGACAATTAAGTTCTCATGTGTAACTTTCGTGTCTACATATAGATTAAAACAAAGGGTGGTGGAAAGTACATTTTGATTTGAAAAACACTTGGCAAAGAGTTTATTTCCATTTGAAAGTTGGAACCTACGAGAAACCTACTAACGCAAAGAATTATTCTGCAGTCTTTGCAATAAAAGTGAAAGGAAAAGTACTGTTAAATCTTTTAAAATATCACGAAAGAAAATGAAACTTAATTTCTACTGCTGCAATTGATTCTATTTGCTCATCTTTACCAGCTGTGGCAGTGGAAAAGAACATTTTGACTTAAAAAAGCCTTACACAAACTCTGTTTCCTTTTGAAAATTATAGTACCTACAACTATAGCATTTTTAAACTTAGTTTATCTGAACTGTGACAGAATAATATGTGAAGTTCGTTTACTTAAGTTTTTCAAAGAAATAACTTTAGCTGTCTTTCTCCTTTTGCTTTGGGTATAAACTTTATATTTGTAGCAACCTGTAGACCCTATAGCAAACTATAGAATAACTATCAGCCTCATAAAACTGAAGTCTTTGTAAGAAAAGTAAAAGTAAATTAGCTATTAAATTTTAAAATATCTTAAAAGTAAATGAAACATCATTTTTAAAACTTCAATTACTGCAGTTTTACCACCTGTGGAATGGGAAAGTACATTTAATTAAAAAAAATCATTGATTTAAAACAAAATTTTAAATTTTAATTTTCCTTTCTGTATTGGGTTCATTATCATTGAAAATTAAATAGCTATGAACACAAGATACTTGTTATTTTATTCAAATCAGTTAAGTAACCTGATTATAAAAAAAAACAGTTAATCAACATTTTTTCACTCAGTCACAAAGGCATTCCAATTTTGCACATAAATCTGTATAATTTTAAAATTTTATGAAATGATACTTAGGAAATCTTTACAATGCTATCCTTGACTATTCTGTATTTATGTAATTGAAATTTGGAATGTAAAAATTAATTACCATATCATAGCATTTTTGAACTTAGTTTCTCTTAATTGTGAGACAAAAATGTGTGGAGTTCGTTTATACTTAAGTTTTTTAAATAAATAACAACTACTCTTTCTCCTTTTGCTTTGAATACAAAAAATTTATAGTTACAACAACCTTATTACAACAAGAAATAAATATGAAGTCTTTGCAAGACAAATGAAAGTAAATGAATTATTAAATCTTAAAATATCTGAAAAGTAAATGAAACATCATCATATTTAAAGCTTCAGTTACTTCTATTGTTTCAGTTTTACCACCTGTGGAAAGGAAAGGAAATTTTGCCTGAAAATTTCATATTCCTTTCTGTATTAGGTTCATTATAATTGAAAATGAACTATCAACACAAGATGTTCTTTATTTTATTCAAATAAGTTAAGAACTGTTTAAGAAAATATAGGCACCTATCACAATCAAGCAGTATTCTGCAGAAACCAAAAAAAGCATTCCAATTAAGCAAATAAATCTGTGTAATTTGAAATTTTAGGAAATAATTATTAGAATTCTCTAAAATTCTAGTTTGACCATTCTGTATTTATGTAATAGAAGTTTGGAATGTAAAATTTAATTCCTTCTATCAAAGCATTTTTGAAATCAGTTTCTGTAAATATGACAGGAAAATGTGTGGAACTTGGATTCTTGAGTTTTTCAAAGAAATAAGCTTATTTTCTCCTTTTCCTTTACATAAAAACTTTACAGTTGGAGCAACCTATTAAAAATAAAAAATACATATGAAGTCTGCTAGAAAAATTGAAGTAAATGAACTATTAAATCTTAAAATGTCTGAAAAATAAATTAAACATTTTTATAGCTTCAATTACTTCTATTGTTTTAGTTTTACCACCTGTTGAAGTGGGAAAGTATATTTTGTCTAAAAAATCATTGATTTAAGTAAAAAAAATTTTAATTTAATTTTCTTTTCTGTATTGAGTTCATTATTATTGAAAATAAAATAACTATCAACACCAAGATGCTTGTTATTTTATTGAAATAAGCTAAATTACCTGTTTATGGAAAAAAAATAGACATTTTTTCACTATTAAAAACTTTTCTGAAGAATCACAAAAGCATTCTAATTTTGTACATAAATCTGTATAATTGGAAAATTTTATGAAATGCTACTTAGAAATTGTTAGAATACTAGCTTGACCATTCTGTATTTATGTAATTGAAGTTTGGAATGTAAAAGTAAATTCCCCTTATCATAGCATTTTTAAACAATTTTCTCTGAAATTCACAGAAAAATGTGTGGAGCTTGGTTACTTTTTCAAAGAAAGAAGCTTTTTTTTCTCCTTTTGCTTATAATATAAACACATTCAACTTGGAGCAACCTAATAACAATAAAAATAAATATGAACTCTTTGCTATCAAAATTTAAGTAAACGAATTTTTAAATCTTAAAATATCTGAAAAGTAAATAAAACATCATATTTAAAGCTTCAGTTACTTCTATTGTTTCAGTTTTACCACCTGTAGAAGGGAAAGTACATTTTATGAAAAAACTGTTTATACTGTTTATGAAAAAATAGGCACTTATCACAATCAAGCAGTATTCTGCAGAATCTAAAAAGAGTATTCCAATTGAGCAAATAAATCTGTTTAATTCGGAAATTTTAGGAAATAATTCTTAGGAATTCTCTACAGTTGTTTGAAACCTGTTGAAGTGGGAAAGTACATTTTGTCTAAAAAATCATTGATTTAAATCAAAATTTTAAAATTTCATTTTCCATGTATTTACATTGAAAATGATTGAGTTTATTATTATATTTGAAAATGAAATAACTATCAACACCAAAATGCTTGTTGTTTTATTCAAATAAGTTAAGAATTGTATCAATTAAGTTAATTAACCAGTTTAAAAAATAGACATTTATTCACAGTGAAAATTTTCTGCAAAATCACAAAAGCATTCCAATTTTGCACATAAATGTGTAAAATTGGGAAATTTTATGAAATGTTACTTAGAAATTCTTCACAATACTAGCGTGACCATTCTGTATATATGTAATTGAAATTTGAAAAGTATATGTTAATTGCCCTATCTGATAATTGAGTGAGTATATTAAAAAAAGATGGATTAAAGAGGAAAGCTGTTTTAATGATTATGATGATTTAGTTATTGCTAGGGGCTCAAATTCCACTCAATTATATTGTTCTATTACACTTATTAATGCTTTCATGAAGAAAAGTTTCATTTTCTTGTATGCTATGTGAAAAACCCTTCTTGAGTGTTGGAATGTAATTTTTTTCGATTTTTTTATGTCGAGAATTTTTTTTCCCGAGGGATGCCAATTTAAAAGTTTCGCACCAACCATGAAATAAAAACACCAGGATTTGTCGTTGCAAGATGCCAGAAAAACATTATTTAGAAAATTAATGAGTTTTCAATTTTAAAATTTAAATTTTATAGTGACATCTTCAACGTCGTTTTGTTACTTATTTGATTAACACATTTTATCTTTTAGCCTATTCATTTTATATCAGCAACTAAAATTACTACTAAAATAAGGTCTAAGAAGACAATTATATTTATGAATGTATGCTACTACTTCACAAGTGCTTTAGCTGAGGCAGCTCTGTGGAAGTATTATGTCTTGTAAAAAAGGAATAAGATAATACTTCCAAGTCCAACAAGACATTTAATTATTATAAAGGGACATCACACTAGACAGGCATAGAACTATCCGAACAGCGTAAAGACTCAGAAGCAACTGGCTCAATTATTATTACAAGAGATTATATCAGCCAGTTGTAACTATTAGGAATATACTGGAAACAGTAATGTAAACACATGACATCATAAATCTAAATTCGGGGAAGAGTAACGTATAAACACTTACAAAGAGGTATCCAACACTCCTCTCTTCCTAAAGAAGTTCAAACATTACCTATAGTCTGTTTGGTGGACGTCTGGCACGTTCCGACCGTTGTTACCCTACATTCGGTAAAGTTGATTGGGCAGAGCTAAGTTCAGTATTCTCTTCCAGGTTGAACTTCCGATGTTGCTGTTTGTGATGTAGCCATGTCTCGTAACGTGGGCGTTGAAATGTTTGGGTTAACACCAGGAATGTCTGTATTAGGTTGCTCACTTATATGACGTAGTTAATCTTGGTGTCGGTGTATTGACAATCCAGAGGAAAGTAATATACGAAACATTAAGTTTCCTATACTTGAGATCACACCTTGTATCCACCTGTCACTTCCTCCAAAATTTCTTTCATAAACAAGATCTCCAATCTTTAATGAAGATTTGGACTTTGATTCACATATATTCGATGAGTGTATCAAATCCAATCGTCATCTAATGTGTCTCCCAAGTAACTATTCAGCCGGAGACAATGCTGACAAGGCTAATGGTGTTCTGTAGTTAATGAGAAGTCTTGCTAGTCTAACAGGTAGTGAATCACCTTGTAATTATTTCAGTCTTTTCCTCATAAATTGAACTGCTCTCTCAACCTGTCCATTTGACGAAGGGTGGTATGGGGCTTTGAGTAAATGTCGAATACCATTACGTTTCATAAACTCTTTAAATTCATCAGAAGTAAATGCAGTTCGATTTTCTGTTACCACACAGGAAGAAAGTCCAATGCGAGCAAACAGTTCGTATAATTTCTCTATGGTTGCTGATGAAGTATCTGTCGTAACTGGAAAAGCTTCAATCCAATTCGAAAATGAATCTTGCATAATTAGAATCCTTTTATTCTCGATAGGTTCTATATAATCCATATGTATACGTGACCAGGGTGTAGTTGCAGCTGGCTATGCTTGTAAAGCTTTGTTTCATGTCTGCATTTTGCACACAAATATAATAATACCTTCATGCATCTTCAATATCTTAGTCTAAATTAGGCCACCAAGATAATGATATGGCAATACTCTTCATGCCTGTTATTCCTATATGAGTAGAATATAATTCACTCAGTACTTTTGGTCTCAAAACATTTCGAATTACAACTCTGTTTCCCCAAAGTATAATTTCTTTCTTCTCTAATTGTTTCTTATAATAGGGTGGATCTTATAATAGTAAGAAGAGTTAATGTTTCTTAGTGACTCCGACTATCCAACTTGAGTGATTCTGCACTCCCGAGGCAGCACTGGATCATCCTTAGTTGATTCTCGAATTTCTTCAGTTGTAACTGGTACAACGTCTATCCTCTCTAACTGTAGTACAAGTTCTTCAGGTACTGGTGGGTTAAATTCAGTAGTTACTGGGGGTAAACGTCTGCATGCATCAACATTACTGTTCTTTTGACCCTTGCGGTAGCGAACAGTGTAGTCAAACGCCGATAATGTTAAAGCCCATCTCTGTTTTCGTTAATTTTCCACAACTGGAACATGTCAATTCTCCGAGAAGATGGTTACTAAGGGTTGGTGGTCTGTAAGAAGAGTAAACTTTCGACCTAGTAAGTAGTCTCTAAATTTAGTTACACCAAAAACTAGTCCAAGATCTTCCTGCTAGTGAGAATAATTTTTATCTGCAGGTGTAAGTGTACGTAAAGCAAAAGCTATTGTTCTATCATTTGAATCTATCTTGTAGGATAATACCGCTCCTAATCCATATGGGCTATACCCAAAATAACGATTTTGCATCTTCAAATGCTGACCTTTCCACAGTCGACCATTCAAATGCTGTATTCTTTTGGAGTAATTTGTAAGGTAGTGCCAAAATTTTACTAATGTTCAGCAGAAACCTTGAATAATATGTTAATAACCCCCAGAGAAGAACGAAGTTCTGTTAAATTCTTAGGTTCAGGTGGGTCCTTGATCGCCTTCAATTTTTCATCCGTACGATGAATTCCATCAGTAGCAATGACATGACTAAGAAATGTTAGCTTGTTACAGAAAAATTCACACTTTTCCTAAATCTGTCGTGGCCGAAAGTCCTCATGTTGGGTTGGTGTGGAAGTTTGGAGAGTATGACACCAGCTCAGATGTCTTGTCATCTGACCATGGTTCAAAATTATGTGGCAATACACCGAATGGATTAGGCTGGGATTGTGGCAACTAGTTGAATATCTCTTCAATAAAGTTGCATTTTATTTTTTTAACCTTTTTATAAATTTATCAAAGTTTTTGCATAACTCTTATGATCTGTTTTGGTTCACGGGAAAATATTTTCTTAGAAACTCGTTCGGTCTCCGATCCAGTCAAATTTGACTCTGACGTATGCAACTTGCAATTCTTTTACATCCTTTTAGAAATTAATAGTTTGCCACTAATTTTATTTTATTGAAACCTCTGATGTGCCAATAAATGAATTTACTTCTTATTTTCATTATGAATTTATGAAAGTGTACTATAAAATAATTACTGGTGTGGGTAATTTAAATTTCATAAGCAGGCTGAAGCTGCAGACACATCAAGATAAGCACTGTAATTTCAAAAACAAAAAGAAATTTAAAATAAGAAAAATTGGAAATTTTTTAAAATGAAAGTTTTGGTGGATCAGGGTGGAGCCTGACCCAGACAACACAAAATGGTGTTTCCTACCTATGAGCAGCAATATGCTAAATTGCTCATACACTCCCCAAAAGGCCATTAAAAAGTAAAAACAAACAATATGAAAGGAAAACGAAATCAAACTCGCAACAGCAGCTTTGAGACCAACAACACCAAGTCCGGTCCTCGTCAAACTAAACTCTTTCTTTCCCCTTTTATAAAAGCAAATGCACTGCGAAGAGATAAAAGAAAAACAACCAAAGTTTTATTCTTGTGGTCTCCATTCTATAATTTGTTTATGTACTTACACATATTACTAATACGTGTATACGTAAATGCCCATATATTAACTGCTGAATTTTGTAAAAATCAGACTGCTTATATTTTGAAAAATCTCATTTTTATGTAGCATTATTTGTCTATAATTTTTGAAAATAGACTTGAATATTAAATTTTTTACATACTACTGTTTTTATAAGATTAACTAATCTGTAAGAGCATCCCCATTTGGTCGAAAAACAGGTATTACATTGTATAATACGGTTTCTTCAATGTTTTATTTTAAGTCCTTATTTTGTCCTAGAAAGTGCTTATTTTTAGTTAGAAAAAAAAGAGTGGGAATCCTGAGTTTACAGTTTTACTTTTATTATTAAACCGTTCCTTATTCCTAGATATCAAGCATTTCTTTTTTAAATGACCCTTAACACCACAATCATGACTTGTAGTTTGTAAAAATTGACAATTTGAAGGCATTTGAACATTTCTACCACATCGGATACACTCTCTAAAGTTAGAACAGTTTTCATATTTCACTTGAAATTAGAATTTTGAAAATGTCTCACCTTGTTTGGTGATTGAAGCTTGTGCACATACAATTTCTTTGAAGCTTCTAAATCCAAACATCTCGAACTGCCGCTTCCATTGAAATTGAATTGTCTACCGCTGTCTGTAATGTAAGCTGTGGTTCCAATATTAACCGACGCCGTATCAAGTATACCACACACCAGTCGGTATTTTAGCATAGCATTCAATGTATCACCGAAATTTACAGAACTCAGAAAGCCGTCCAAGTTCCGACATAACACTGGAACAGTCTTCCGGTTTTCGTATTCGAGTATTAAATTTAAATCTCTCCATAATTTCTGAAGGCGTAGAGCTGTAATGCTTGACCAGTAATATCTACAAATCACTGTAGCTGGTACTTTCAGTTGTGTTTTAATGCAAAAGTAAACTTATAAGTATTAGGTGTAGTAAGAAGTTTTAAAGCATGTGTCAAAGAAATGAATATGTATTTTAGAGCTGATAATAATACTTTTATTCATCGAAATAACCTCCATCATTATCTAATACCTTCTGCCATCGGTCATTTAGTTCAAGGATGCCAGCACTGTAGAAAGATTCCTCTGTTGACACAATGAAGTCGTCAACCCATTTTCGTACGTCGTCCACTGTCCGGAAGTTTACAGAAGACAAGGTATTCTGTATTGACCGAAACAAGTGACAGTCCGAAGGGGCTATACGTCGGGTGTTCCAAAACTTCCCAGCCAAGTGTTACTAACGTGTCCTTGACCACTTTTGCAACATGCGGCCGTGCATTGTCATGGAGCAATTTGACGGGCTGCAAACCTTTGCCAGTAAACGGACGTTTTCGATCGATTTCTTGTTGTAATCGCAGTAATTGTTGTTTATAGCGTTCAGCAGTTACACTTTCACCCGACTTCAACAATTTGTAATAGAGTACTCCCTTCATATCCCACCAGATGCATAGGAGAACTTTTTTGCAGTGAATGTCTCTTTTCGGCGTTGATGTTGTTGCTTCGCCGGGATTCACCCAATATATTTTGCGTTTCGGACTGTCATAACAGATCTGTTTTTCATATCCTGTCAAGATTTTCCACAAGAAAGATTTTCTGTGTTGCCTGTTTAACAGATTCATGCACTTCAAGACACGGTCGTCCTCAATGCAAGTAGCACCCATTTTCCTGCCTTCTGCATCTTTCCATTGCATGTAAAAAATTAGATATCGTTTTTTGTGATACTCCTAACTGTTCAGCAAGTTCATTTTGCGTTTGATATGCATCTTTATCGAGAAGTGTTTGCAAATCGTCATGGATAGCCTTCAATGGAGCGCCGCTACATTGTCGATCGCTAACCTCAAAATCGCATCTTTAAAACGTCGAAACCAATACTCACATTTGCTTTTCGATACGATATTCCCCCTAAATCAGAACAAATTGATTGACATGCTTTTGCAGCACTTATGTGCTTGTGAAATTCGTAACGAATGCAGTGACGAATAAATGTCTTATCGTATGACATCTTATACCTTCAAAATTTCAACTTACGTTCAACTTTTCACTAGCTTCTGCGTCGGTTTGATATCTCTGATCCGGTTTCTATCACATGACACAAACGTGGTGTACTGATTGGTATTCAATTTTGCAGTAGACGTCATACAAAACTCGCCTTAAAACTTCTTACTACAATTAATAGTCTGTAAGCTGAAGGTCCGAAAACAGTAAAAAATATTGCTTTTTTTTCTTCTTGTCATCTTTAAAACCAATTGCCACGATGAAGTGCTCCAACCTTTCCACATATTGAGCCCAACCTTCGATTTCCAGTACGAAAAAGTCCATATTTATAAAATCGCTTTTGAAGATATATCCATAATCCAGCTAATTCAGAAATAATGTAAATGTAGGTACGTACTTCTCGTCGCCAGTGTTGTTTTGTAATCTCTAATCTTTCTATATTAAAAAAATTTTAAGATTTTGTCCGATGCGACTATTAGTTTATAGTTTATTAAGAGTCAAAGTTGAAAAAGCGAAATTTCTTCCGCGTGTGAGCAAAACACATACAAATTTTAGTCTTCAGACGTGAGTTTTTTTTAAGTGTACCTCCAAACGTGAATTTTTAGAAATTTCAAGTTGGTTCCTGATAATATTTTTTTGAAATTCGGGAAAAATCGGGACATTTTCGTTATTTTTTTTTAATTGTCATATCTATATATTATTACTACTAGTTTTCAAATTTGAAAACATCGCAGTATACCTTAGAATGTACTCTTTCTTACGGTACAATTATTTTTTAAATAGGTTAATAAATAAATTCGATGCGATCAAAGTTGGTCATACAAATTTCGGAATATTGAGATATGTTCGCTACTTTTTGTTAACTGTCATATCTATAGCTTATTATATTTAGTTTTCAAATTTGAAAATATCTTTATGATGACAGACCTTAAGGAAACCTTATAGATGACAGACCTTTCAGTGACAGTCGTCTGTTGTAGTGGCATTCGACGACAAGAAAACGGAGATCGTGTGTACATCGAACTGTGTACAAGCTCCCATACTATTCTTCATGCCACTAAAAGAATTTATCGAACAACATTTTATCACACGACCGAAATCGATGTGTGTGCAAGTAGCCTTACTATGACCAACTGGTTTTGCAACTTTTTATAAATTCTCCCTCAGTTTCTACAGTTTTCTTTCTGAATTTTCTCTCTCGTGCTTAAATTGCAGTGCGTTATGTCTGTTTGTACGTTTCTTTTGATTTCTTTGTTGGTTACTTGATAATGTTTCCAATATCCAGGAAGCTGTTGGACGAATTCAGAAACGGAAAATGTAAGCTGGAGTTTGGGGGTTTATTTTTGAAAATAACGAAGGCCTTAAATTCAAATTTAAACTTGCTGGAAGGATGATAAAGCAACGCGAGGAAAGGATGAAAAGGAAGGGCAAAAAAATGTAGTTTAAAGTATCCTAACAAGTTCGAGACCAATTTTTAAAAATGCGATAGGGAAACAATTTAATAATACTTTTTTTATTAGTGTTATGAAACAACAGGCCTATGTGTGTACAAAACGGGGTTTCCCGTGACAGTTCTTTTCGTGTAGTCAGGTGTGACCACTGCTCGCTAACCCCCGGTGTTTTTTCAATTGTACGAATTCCCATTATGTTTGCATAGCAAACCGAATGGGAATTTGTAGCCTATTGGATAACAACAATAACGGCGTTGCCCATGGTGTTGGTTTACTTCGCAAACCTCGCAACAAATGGGAATTCTAGCCTATTTGATAACAGCCGCACTCGTTATCACACTTCGCAAACCAACGCCACGGGCAACGCTCACTGTGTAATTAATGTAATTTAATCTGTTTATATTTTGAACGCCTATGTTTTCTGTGATATCTTGCAAAAATCTAAAAGATTTTCATTTTAAAAATTTTATTTATTTAAAGAAAATCATATCTTTAGGTATCCATCTTTTGTGAAATTTTCTGCAGATATCAAATTCGTTAAAATTGTTACTGTATCTTTAACGATCTTGGAGATAGAAAAAAGAACTGCAAAACTCCATTTAAAAGTTTATTTGTTTTTATCGTCTGCTGGAAAATCATTCCACCGCGTAAAATGAAAACTGAAACGAAAAAAATAAATTCAGAATGCGATCTTTTATGATGTTTCTTTGGAAAACAGAAATAATTGAATTTCATTAAATTCGTTTAAACATGTTCTATATTGAATTTTAAAATACGCCCGAACCGAAAATTGCAAAAAATTCGGACTACCTGTGTGTAAATCCCGTTACTGTAAGTCCCGTTACTGTAAGTCTCCAGGACTTTGCATGAAAGAAAACAGACACACAGACAGACAAACACTTCCTTTAATAATAATAGAGATAATGTGCTGTAAAATTTTCCTCAGATTTGAAATCCGTTGAAATTTTCAATCCATGTTTAACGATCCCGATTTTACAAAAAAGAATTAAACTATGCCTGTCAAATTTTTTTCTTTTTGCTTTGCTTTCCTTGGCTGGAATCGTTTGAGCTCATGAAATGGAATCTGTGATTTCTCGAACATGATCGAGTTCAAATTCGTATGGGAAAAACATAAAATTTCCAATTGAAAAATTATTTATAAAGTAAATCTTACTTTTAGGTATCGATCTACTGTAAAATTTTCCTCAGATTTCAAATCCGTTGAAATTCTTACTGTAACTTTAACGATATAGAAGATAGAAAAACAAACTACATAACTCCAGTTAAAACTTTTTATTTGTTTTGTTCTTCGGCTGGGAAAGCGGTCTAACGAAAACAATACAATTAAATATGTCATTAAATTAATTTTAAAATGATCCAGATTGAATTTTAAAATTCGGTCTTAGCACAAAAATTGTAAAAAATTTGGATTACCAGTGTACCAAATCACATTATTGGAAGTGCCATAGATTCGTCAGGACAGTATACACGCATAAACACTTACTTTTTCAATATTATAGATAGCATTGGGCTATAAATATTTAAAATATATAGTAATAATTTTGTAAAAATGCTAATCATGTATGAAATTTTAAAGAAATTTGTCAATACACATCAAATGTGCGACATGATAATCTATTTAACCAATTTGAAAAATGATGCTACCAAAACAAACTTTATGCATTTTTATAGGGAGGGAACTAGAATCAAAACCAAAGTTTTACAAGAATCCCATGAATAACATTTTTATTTTATAACATTTGAAGTGAGAAAGTGATGCATAAAAGTAATTTAGAGTAAAAAATAGTTTTAAGTGTACATTCGCTCTCTCTTGCTTTTACTGTTTGTGTAAACAGCTTTTGTTCTTCACTTCTCTAAAAAAGTTTCATAATATTTCCGAAAGCGAAACCATTTAAACATTTGAGAAAACTTTTTAAAATTATATTTGCATAAAAAGTAAATTTAAATTTTGACAGGTTTTTGGTCTTTTAACGGCTACTTCCGGTGTTTTCCGTACCTACTTCCGGTTTCTCCGCCTTAATTAAAATCTTAATATATCTGCAACTTATCTGCTCAGAGAAAAAATTAAAATATATTTTGTAAAGTCAAATAAATACTCTTATCAAATAATATCAACAACTTTTTTTGGAATTTTTCGTCAAAAATGACAATTTTAACGTGTTTGGATACCTTAAAACACCGAGATCCTTCAAAACTGTGTTTTGAAATACTGAATCGGATGCATTCATTATTTTTCTTGCAGGTACCACAGAATATTATTCGACATGGATGAATCTTCACCTATAGAAACAGAAGACGAAAGTCAAAGTACAAATTCCTCTGGGACGAGAAGGGATTCAGTTTATTCCCGTCATTTGATCAACCAGGCAGAAAGACTCATCCGAATAGATTCTGATGAAGTTCGTCCTCGTGACCGAATTGGCCTGTCAGGTCCAGCAGGAGCTCGTCCTCGCAGACGAAGCGAACATCCAATGTATGCTGCTTCCGTTGAAAGACTCAGCCGGATAGGTTCTGATGGAGATCGTCCTCGTCACCGAATTGGTCTGTCAGGTCCAGCAGGAGCTCGTCCTCGCAGACGAAGCGAACATCCAATGTATGCTGCTTCCGTTGAAAGACTCAGCCGGATAGGTTCTGATGGAGATCGTCCTCGTCACCGAATTGGCCTGTCAGGTCCAGCAGGAGCTCGTCCTCGCAGACGAAGCGAACATCCAATGTATGCTGCTTCCGTTGAAAGACTCAGCCGGATAGGTTCTGATGGAGATCGTCCTCGTCACCGAATTGGTCTGTCAGGTCCAGCAGGAGCTCGTCCTCGCAGACGAAGCGAACATCCAATGTATGCTGCTTCCGTTGAAAGACTCAGCCGGATAGGTTCTGATGGAGATCGTCCTCGTCACCGAATTGGTCTGTCAGGTCCAGCAATAGCTCGTCCTCGCATTCGAAGCGAACAGCCAGAACCTATTACTAACCCAATCGGCTTTCCAGATATAAATCCTCGCCGAACCGCCATGTTAGAAGACATTCGTGGACGAAATAGCGGGGTAGATTCTGAAGGATCCCATTTTCGTATCCGAGCCGGCCAGCCAGATCACTACCGAGATCGTAATCGTGACCGAATCGACCGGCCAGCTTACGACCGAGCTCGTTCTCGTGGCCGAATCGGTCAGTCAGATCACGACCGAGCTCGTTCAAGTAGCCGAATCGGTCAGCCAGATCACGATCGAGCTCGTTCTCGTTGCCGAATCGTCCAGCCAGATCACGACCGAACTCGTCGTCGTGGCAGAATCAGCCGGACGGACCCTATTCCTGTCCAAATCGCCCTGAAAGATCTCACACGTGTCCCAAACGTCGAGTCAAATTCTCGTTTTCATGTCCCATCCGTCCAGGCAAATCACCAGCGAGCTCATCCTCGTGGCCGAATCGGTCAGTCAGATCACGACCGAGCTCGTTCTCGTCGCCGAATCGGTCAGCCAGATCACGACCGAACTCGTTCTCGTCGCCGAATCGGTCAGCCAGATCACGACCGAGCTCGTACTCGTCGCCGAATCGGTCAGCCAGATCACGACCGAGTTCGTCCTCGTGGCAGAATCAACAGGACATATGGAAGTTCTTCGTACTATATGGAAGTTCTTCATGGTGACCAAATCAGAGAGACTAGTCGCCGGGCAGTTCAGGAAGCAGGTCGTGTTCGAGTCACTCAGGCAGAAGCTCGTGATGGTTTTCGAATCTCTAATAATAATGATGTACTTACTCCGAATCCTCGATGGATACCAGGTCGTCATACACCTCCTATAATTGGGCCCGGAAGGAGGGGTGGTTTACCCCAGGCCATCAGGCCTACCGATCGAGGATTTAACGGCCAGTCAGATTATGAAGGATCTCCTTTTCGCTACCGAGGCGGTCAGACAGATCACAGACGAGGTGGTCCTGGAGGCAGAATCAGCGAGCAAAATCAGATAGAAGTTCTTCATCGTGAACGATCCAGAGAGCCAAGTCGTGCAGAAATTCGTTCTAGCCGCCGAGCAGTTTACGGAGCATCTCGACCACGAATTCGAGTTACTCAGCCAACTCAGGGAAACGGTCGTAATGGCTTTCGAATGCATGAGCCAGATTTTGTATCCTCCGATTCCTCAATGGATTCCGGGTCATGATCCATCTCCTATAATTGGGCCCGGAATGAGGAGTGGTTCACACCAGGCCCAGGTCATATTTTCAAACGCCTAAAATGAAAAACCAAATTTTACAAGTTCTGCAGCGTTACAAAATGTTTTTCCATGTATTTGTTGTGACTTCTAAAAAGTCGAAATTATGTCCAAAATAATTGTTGAAGGGGCTATATCTTAAAAAAAGAGCAATTTCTGAAAATTATAATACTGTACATTGTTTCTTTTTTCTAGTTCCTGTAATTTCTTATCAATTATTGGGGATAAGAGAGAAAAAATAGATTATATTCGTCTTTAAATAATTCTTCAAACCATATTTAGATACCAAAGTAGTTTCAAAAAACGTTCTATTGTGAAAGAAGATTATAGAATTAATTTATAGAGACGAATATCAAATTTAATGCATGTGTCCTTTTTACTCAACTGTAATTGTTCTGAAATTTAATGATACGACTTTCATTTCATATCTTACATTTATCAATATCTATTTGAACTAATTAATCTATTGTCTACCTCCATTGATTAAAACATACTTTTCATATGCTACTTACTGTTATATCATCCATCATCTAAATACATAAAGCCTGTATTGATATGAATACAATTATATCATATTTCCATAATGTTTATTAAAACGTTTGATTGTTGTACCTAAATCTTTGAAATGTTTTATTATCTAAATTTCAAAAAGGTATTTTTAATCAAATCAATTTTAAATTAGGTGTGCATAAGCTTATAATTTTACTGATGAGCTGATTTATCTTGGAAAACTGAAAAATTAAAACCCAAATAAATTTTGAAAGGGGTTTACTCGCTTGATATATGTAAAATAGAGCCACTCCAAGACTTTCATATAGTTTGACACACTTGTGAGAAAATTCAAGAGATTCAGTATACACCAAACCCAACTAAATTTGTTACGTAAATCGCAAAACAATACGTTTTATAAAATCCTCGAGTTAGAACATCAGTGATCACTGCAGATTTTGAATTTTTACCACTTCAAAAAATTTGCTTGTGTCAGGAACTTAAATAAAGGTCGGTAGGTAGGTATTTAATTGGCATCGCAATGGAGAATACAACGGGCTATTGGGAAATATACGAGGACAACACCAAACAATTTTGAACCACGACCAGATGATGTGGTCACACCTGAGCCGGCACTCCACTCTCTAAACTACTTGAACACCCTTTACTCACAAGGTTATCTGTGCTTTAGATACTCTTAAGATAGTGTAATTGCTACTTACGTTATCTTCAGAAGAGCCTTGTTTCCATTCGATATCCACCGATCACAGGATTATTCAAAAGTTAATACCTCCTGAAAAAAGACTTATTTTACAGATGTGTACTTTTCGTTTGTTTGGTCAGTAATTTGCTTTTCTGCTTTATTTTTTTCAACATTTTTATTAAGTTAAAATTCTGAATGAAACACTTTTAATTTTAAATATTTATAACAGGGGTTGTAATTATGAATTTCATTCAATTCAAATTCTCATCGAGACACTTTGTATAGTTAATTTTCAACCATTTTAATCAAATAATCAGTTAGAACCAAATAGTTGGCATTTGAATATTGAAATTTTTTTAATCTAAAATTTAGACAAATGACATTGAAACTTCAAACTTCTCAAAGCATCTGAAAATGCTAGCAATTGTGTGTGTTGTATGGCGGTATGTGCTTCATGGTTTATAAACTTAGTCTTTTCTAACTGGAACTGTTGAACTTGTTTGAGGTAAAAGGTAATTGTAATAATAAAAACAAACAAATATATATTTTTTAACTAGTCACTTTATTTTCATCATAGAAAAAAAATTGAAATGGCTGCGTTTGATGGATAGATATTAATATTTAAAATCTAACAGATATTGTTATTAAACAGTCATGGGAAAAAAACACACACACTCTACCTCCTTTATTTCAAGTACTATTCATACTAGAGCAAATTCAAAGGTATCGTTCAATAGGGAATAATGTCATATACAATTTAAATTTGAAAAAGTTGCATAAAGTGGTGTCTTCACATCAAATTTTGTACAAACGACGAAAATTCCATAGGTAACACCGTGATTTGATGCTATAATCAGATTCCTCATTGTTAAATTAATTTAAGTATGAAATTTCATGATTTTACTACCTTCATATCCCGAGATATTCAATCCTGAAATTTGTGTCAATTTCAGGGATCATCGAGATAGAGAAAGTTCAAACGCTGCGATTGTTACTATCCGTGTTTTGTCAGACGTTTTTGAAATTTGGTTACCCTCTAAAGTCGCTATACTGAGGAAAATTTTATTTATCCAAAAACTAATAATCAAAATGAGCTGAAATTGTGCTTGGCCATTCCCAGAAGACCTTTTGAATCAAATCCCCATCAAAATATAATGAAGTTCCAATTCATAATTTTTTCAGACATGGATTTAATAAATATTTTTTTACTCTAAAAACTATTTTTTAAATAAATATTAGGTGGGTTTTGTTTGGGTTCTTGAACAGTAACATGGTATAAAATATCGGCGCTATAGAAATATTATTTGGGAAGGCATGCACAAAAGTGTAAGAAACTGATTTAACCATTAGGAATTCTAATCTTTCTGTACTCAGAACTTCAAAACGGTAAGAACTAATGACATGAAATTTAAATTAGATTTGACATTGTGTGTCGAAATAGAGGGTTCCGATTGGAAATTATGAAGTTGGTGCTCAATTCTATATAAAGTTGGCCCCTTAAGCCAATTTTATGTATTTAAATTGATTCAAGAAGTTATTTCCTGTCAAACGACATCTTTGAATTTTCTATACTGTAAAAATGCTTGAAAGAAGAGGGGGTTCGGTTTTTTTCCCGCGACTGTACATTGTAATTTTATGAAAATAGCTGCCAATATTCTACAAATTAGGAGTAAATACCTACAATTTAAGACATTGTCGAATGCGTGCAAATCATGATGTGATAAATTAATTTGGTTTTCTAATTGCAGTCGTTGTGGGGTTGGCTACATAATAGTTAAAAAATTTTTATTTTAAATTAGATCACACTTCTCAAAGCAATCTTCAGCGTCATTCACAATGAAGGTAACCGCTATTACTAAAAAGTTTTTTAAAAAGGAAGCTTCTTTCCTTAAAAAATAAAATTGACAGTTTTGCTTGTTTTTACTACTTATGTTCCAATTAACTGTCATCAAATGCAGCTGAAAGTACCAGTTTATTTCCTCTTTCCCAAGAGTGAAATAAATTTTAAAATTTTTAGAAATGAGATGCTGCGCTTACATCAGATCTTAAAATGAATTTGTTTGAAAACGTACATCTGAAATAAAATTCCTAAATTGGTATTGTTAACTGTAGCATTCACGATGTATAAAAATGTACTAATGCAATAAAAACTTTGAGACTTGTATATAAAATTGGAAAAATCTCTTGTTCAGGTAATGAGAAAAATAAATCTATAAACTAAAAATTGAAACCTTTCCTGAACTTATCATGTTACAACCTTTGCACTTTCATTTCTAAAATGTGATGTTTGTTTTTGAAAATTGTTTTAACATTCTAGTTTCCAAAATCATATTTTTTTGTAAATTGTTGAGCGAGTAGCAGGAACCGTATTCAAACTGATGAGTTGAAACTGTTAAATGGAGGCAGATAAATTTGTTTACATTTTGCGTAAATACCTAATCTAAAATTTAAACATTGTAACAAGTGTACTATAAGCACAGCGTCAGCTGCAGAGCTATAAACCTCCGAACTAAAAGTGAGAACCAAAACTAAATCTAACCCCTGCTCCGATCAAGGACACCCTCACGAGGTCAAGCTTCGGTTTCCTAAGAAAGTGGAGCCGTTATCTAACAGCCATGATACGTCATGATGCCGCGGGCATAACTAGAGACGGCCGTCTAAACAAGAATCTAGAAGTGTCAACTTAGACGGACAGAATACGTTGGAGAATGGGCAACACAGACGGCTGTCGCGGTTTATTTTATTCGAGAAACAAAGCAAAGTGTTTTTTTAATTCTCTAGTTCAAAGTTTCTAACTTCGGGTTCGTTGAAGGTAGAGTAAAAATTTCAACAGATTTCAAATCAGCGTAAATTTCTACGCCAGATAATATCAAAAACAGTTTTATTATTCAATTATTTACCATTTGATTATTTAATTATTTATTAAACAATTAATTTTTTATTTAAAGAAAATCACCTTTAAGGTATCGATCTGGTGTCAAATTTTCCGCAGATTTCGAATCCGTTGAAATTTTTATTCTGTGTTTAACGATCCCGATTTTACAAAACCGAATTTTTCAGTGGCAGTCAAAAATGTTTATTTATAATGCTCCTCTTCGTTCGAATCGTTTGGAGCAGGAAATGAAATCTGGCCGCTACAAGAGAAAAAACGTTCTCCAACTGTTTGAGACCGCTTGACGACCGTCATGGAAATGGCGGCTCCGATAATTTTCGTACGCTCACAAACAACGCTCTCTAAGAAACCAACACCATGTGTTAGATTAATAAATTTTTGTGAGTGTAATGAGAGTGTGTCGCTTGTTCGCCCGCTTCAAGGAGGAATTTCTCAGCACACGGTCACAACATGCAATTTCTCAAAATAGCCTCTATTTTAAGCACAAAATTTGAAAAATAAAAAATTTTAAGTTTTGTTTCAGGTTATCTTGCCCTAAATTCACATATCCGCCATGGTCCAGCTGAAAGAGTAGCGGATTAACCCTCGGAGGGTCGTGGTCTTAACTGTTCTCACGTTGCCGTGGTGTTAAAGTTTTGAAAGGTGGGGTGGCAGCTCAGGTGGGATCTCGTCATCTGACCTCGGTTCAAAATTTCGTGATGTCCTGGAATCTTCCCCTTGGAGATTAATTCCCGAGCATCACCAATAACCCCCAGTGCGAAGCTTATTAATTACCACCTACCTAAATACTGCAGAACTAATATTATTCGATAAAAATGTATTCCTGAATAACACATATTGCCTCATTTTCATTATTTTTGTACAACTATTAGCAATTCTTTGAAAATAAAGATTTCGACTACAATTAGTTTTGAAATACTTAATTTATATTTCTTTTGCTAAGTTTCTATTTAAAAAATTACTCACTAGTGTTTCTTGGAACTCTGGTTTTTAATTTAAATATGTCTTTTATTTCCATGCACTATAAAATTTTCAAATGAACATAATCATGAGTAAGTTCTACATTACATAGTTTAATAAATATTAAATTTAAAAATTTTGTAAGTATTAATGTTTATAAAATGAATTTTAAAGTAAAATTTAAAGGAATAAGTAACAATTTTTAAACAAAGGTTGGTGTACTCGTTCTTTTATGTTCCTCTAAAGCAACGATTCTTTACCTTTTCAGTGATCGGCATCCCCTTGAACTTAAAAATATTTTCTCGCACCCCTTGAAAAATGTGTTTAGATTTCTTTATTTAGGAAATTACATATATTGCAAGATAATTGATCTATAGAAAAATAAACACACATTTACTTGTACATACAAATAATATCTCAATTTTTAATGGCTTACGTTGTTGATTCATAATACTTTTAAAGCGAGGCTCATTTTTTGAAAGAGCCATGCGGAAGTCATCACATGCATTGAAGAGATTCCTAGCTTTTGTTTTTAATGTGTGCAAAAGTAATGAAAATTCTGACCCCCTGATGATGATTACTATGCTTCCCTGATCCCCATAAAAAAACATTATTTGCATTTTATTCGTGGAAGAAATAATTAATACTACTTAAAAATGTGCTTCTTTTTTCAAATAGAATTTTTTACTACTGTAGAGTAAAATAATTATCAGTCAACAGGTTTTTCTTCCCTGGTGCCATCTTTGAAGCAGCATCTCTTACCCCGGTTTATATATCTCAGTGCCTAAGGCAAGGATAGGGAAGGTAGAAATGGGGGAAACTTCTGTCGAACCCTTGGAAATGCTTTCTTGCATCCCCAGGGGTGCACGTATCCCTTGTTAAGAACCACTGATCTGAACTCTTAAAACGTAACAGAATATTTTGACTTCCACATTGATCACAATATATCTGAACTTCGGCAATATGTTTACGAATGTTTCGTTCTCAGATAATACTACATTTAAGTAAATAAAACAAACAAAGCGCAATCATAATACTAAAATTTCAATGTAGGATTGTCACGTGAAATTATAATCTGATTACAAAGGATGTAACCCATGCTAGACTTTCACCGATATAAATAAATAAATATTACGAGTAAAATAACATTTTTGATGAAGATCTAATGTAAATTTGTATCCACGTAAGATAATTAATTCCATTATTACGACTCACCTACTCAAAAACGAACGAAACTGATGAAGCCTGAACTAGTTAATTCATGTAACTAAATGAGAGTTATGAGAGAAGTCTACATTCAATAAATACTGGTATGCACAGGTGAAAGTAACTTCCTGCTTACATATTTGTAATCTCACTATCGTTACAGTAATTTTTCGTTCATCGAAAAAATTCGTAATGTCTGTAGGCTTTTAATTTTTTTTCTCAGTCTCTAGGCTTTTAATTTTTTTTCTCAGTCTCTACGTCTTACAATTTCAAGTTTCCATGAGATTACCTCCTTACCAGGTAGGGACTTGATGAAGGTTTTCTGAAAATTTTGATAGTGCTGCTTGATATGGTTTTGAGAACAATTTTGGATTTTCGCTTTCAACTTAATAATTGAAATCAGCCTCCGCTACTTCGGTCATGGTATGTCTTTGATGTCCCTGTTCTTCATCAAGAGGTTTATTCATGAATTTCTTGTTTGATTCCATATGTCTTTTTTGAAGATTCGCTAATTTTATATCGTGTTCTTTCATAAAGCGCTCCTCCTTTTCATATCCATTTCGTATTTCCCGTGCAAACCTTTGCCTGGTCTGTACGTTCATCCGTAATTGTGACCACCATGATTAAGCTTGGGAATAAACTGAGAATACTTCTTAGGAAGAAATTGTTGATCATGATTATTTTCCTTGAAATGTCTTCCTCCTGAAATACCGCTGTCTGAATCACGAAAATGGGAATTTTGCTTTTCGTCGGCAGACCATCCACCTATTACTGGCAACTGTCTGAATTGGTGTTCTTTGAACAATTCTGGTTTCGAATAATATTCTTTGTGATGTATAAGTACTTGCTCATTCGCGTCTTCATAGAAAGAACTGCCATAGCTTCCCACTGAATTTTCGTTCAATGGGCCTTGCCACTTAACAATATCAGTGGCAAAATCCGCGTATTGAGACTTAGGAACATCTTCTGAATGATAGTTGTTGCTTTTTATGATTCCGTTTAAATTAGGAGTATTTTCATAAGCACAATATCATTACCCCCTGTATAAGAAAGCCTCCTCACGGGTAACTATACTCTTCAAACACGTAGCTCAAGTAGTCCTTGGTAAACTAGAGTGCCTATATAATAAGAGTGGCGACAAGGGACTAAATTTGGGCCAATGCGCATACGCGGCAGCCATTTTTCTACCAGAATCGTCTCAGAGAAGGTTGCTGGGCGAATTAATATATCATTTCAGGGAGAACAAAAAGCATATGATTGTTATAATATGGATACATTCGGTATAAATGAATCATATAAACGCTCAATTACATACGTAATTGATGAGATGGATTGCACAACGCGCTAACTTAGATTGCGGGAAACACCATGTTGTTCAAAAAAAGCTATTTACTTAAAAAGTCTTCAAATTTATACTGACAAAACACTAAAATAACAATAAATAAACATTCTAGAACACGAAATGGAACATGAAAAAGCTATATTTTCTTTTTAATTTAATATACACACGTTTTTTTCGAACACGCAAAAAGTTCCCATGTTAAGTCTACGGGAGCTGGGAAAAGACCGCCTCGGGCGGTAGAAAATGTCTCTAAGCCAATCAGAAAGTGTTTCCCGTACTGGACTGGACTGGACAATCACTTCCGGAGTGCCTACTGCAAAGCAGCTTAACTCCCCGTCATCAGGTGTGTGTATGTCGCCACTCTTATTATATAGGCACTCTATGGTAAACTACTTAACATGGTTGCCATCTTTTTCAATCTATCTTTTTCCCAATACGCCTCTCACACTGGCGCATGTTGTCAGTCAACAGTCATTCAATTCGAACGATAAGTAGGCTTATGGAGTACGTGAATGGTTGTGTGTCGTATATAGTATTCAAAGATTCAATTAATCATATATTAATGGTTTGTACAAAAATTTAGTTTGTACCCTGTTTGTTAACATACCTTACCGATGTTCTGAAGTTAACTGTAAAGGCAATTACAAAAATGGCCCGAAAGTTCCTGTATTTTCGTTTCCGAAGGATGAAAATCTCAGACGGAGATGGTTGCAAGCACTTAATCGAGAGGATTTTGTTATCACTTCAAATTCAAGAGTAAGTAACTCATTTTGTCACTTTTCTTTATTTCTAGTTAATAACTGTTTGAGCGTGAGTATTTTATAAAAAAGCAAAAGTTAGGTTTTACATTTTTCTGTTCCATTCTATGTCTTATCTATAGAAATCTAGTATAACTGCTGAACTATCCAAAATTTCACCGCAATTTAATTTTTATATGGTGTTTAGTAATGTCTTTTAAAATGCAAGAGTACCTTGTAAATTTATTTTTACTTTTTTCACATTGATGGTAAAAACGAAATATACTGCTTTGATAATTCTAATGGCCATTTGGCGACATTCTGCCTCACTTGTTCAGTGTTTGTTTACATCTTCTGAATTAAAAAGTATTTCTTTCATATTCACAAGACTTTTTTCATCTCCATTAAATTCATTTTAAAATTGCAACGTTATTTAGAATGTTTTTAAATATTACCAGAAAAAAATATTTAACATATTTGTTTAGCTAAGAATTTCCAACAAAAGGAGTTATAAAATATGTATAAAGGAATGTAGTATATTTCATACATAACTATTCAGATAATAACTATTAATTTTTTACCTATTCCAGCTTAATATACAATTATTATGAATTGATCTTTTAACTAATTAGTAATATTAAGTCGTAGGAATTGATTTCAGTTAGAATCCAAGACTTGGTTTTCTGTTTAAACAAATTTTAGGCATACTTAAAATGTTTAATTGTTATAATTACTGATGAATTCAATTTTTGTTCCCCATGACCGCTTACTTTCATTAAATTGGCAAAACTCACTTTAAAAACTTTTTATACAAAAAGCTTTAAAAGTTTTTTGTATAAAAATAACTTCTTGACTAATACAGAAATATACTATACTACTTACATAGGATTACAATCAAAATGTTTATAACATTAAGCTTACTTCAAAATAGTTAATGCTATAAAAAAATAAACATTTTCTATTCATTTTTAGAAAAGTTAAAAAGATATAAATTGACAATTTGTATTAATTGTTTTAGGTGTGCATACAACATTTCTCTGAGGATGCGGTTATAAAGGAATCTTCTTTTGTGGATTCTACTACCGGAAACGTAATCAGAATTCCTTTTTCGTATTTTAAACTGAAAGAAGGAGCCATCCCAACTATCTTTCCTGGTTGTCCAGGTTACATGACAAAGGACATAGTATGCAGAGAAACAAGCGAAGAAAAATTGAAGAGTGCTGAAACGAGGAGCTTCAATATAGCCATTCAAGAAAGTTTAAAGTCCAATGCAGAATATCAGAAAAAATCATTTTTTCAATGACTATGAGGAGTTTATAAATTTATTAAAAGGTATGACCATCGATACTTTTTGGTATATGCATGAACTTTCAAATAAAACTTGTTTTACTTCACTTGATTTTGTACCATGTCGAACTTTGAAACATTCAGTTGTTGTTTATGATGACCTAAAGGTTGAAGCGTTTTCTAAAAATATAAAATTGAGAAATGTTGGCAAATTTCATTTCCCTTATAAGTTAACATCTATTAATGAGTTAGATGAATGTTGTGTACATTTAAATCCTATCAAAATGATGATAGTGAATATAACTGTTATGGAATTGTAGATGCATTACACCAGTTGCTTAATCAATTGAAAGAGTTTGTGTCTGATGAGAGAGTTAATGTTATTGATTTTCTTGCTGATCAAATTTCCTTGTTAGCAGCTCAAAAAAAAATTGTTACGGTACAACTCTGAACTGTTGATATTTTCTAGTTTACTTCATTCAATTTCTCGACACAGTTATAAGTTTCTTAGAAATTCTAATCAATTAATACTTCCTCATCCATCAACAATAGAAAGAGTATGTTCATCTTTTCATTTAAATCCAGAGATGGAACAATCTGACGAAAACTTCTTATTATATGCAAAAGATAAATTTCACTGTTTAAAGACTAATGACATTTTTGTAACATTAATGATTGATGAAATCCACCTAAAGCCTTATTATGACCTAAAAGGTGGAAAAATTGAAGGAATATCTGCTAACAATGAAAAAGCAGCTAATGCTGCATATGTTTTTATGCTAAATAGTTTTCTGTCAAATTTTTTTGACGTTGTACATATTCTTCCAGTAAACAACATCAATGCTGATTTTTTGCATGAAATGATAAAAAAAGTCGTATTGGGATTGGAAGAAATTGGGTATCGGGTGATTTGTGTAACATCAGATAACTATTCTTTAAATGGCAAAGCCATATCTTTGTTTTCATCACCAAAAAAACTCAGGATTTTACAACCTCATCCTGCTGATCCTAAAAGACCTTTGTTTTTCATTTTTGATCCTGTACATATATTCAAATGTATCCGAAACAACTGGATAAATCAAAAGAATGTTGGACAAAATATGTATTGTCTTGATTTTAACAATTATACCGTAACTAAAACTGCATGTTTTAAGACAATAAAAAGTATCCATTCATTGGATGAAGGACAGATCTTAAAATATGCGTATGGAATTTCTGTAAAAGCTCTTTGTCCGACTAGCAATGGAACGACAAAATGTTAAGCTTGTTACACAAATCTTCAATGATCATGTCGTTGAAGGGTTGAGGAAAGTAGGGGAGCAAACAAATGAACTACATTGCTAGGAAACCGCTGATTTCATTGAGATCATAATGAAGTGGTGGAAGATAATTAATGTCAAAAGTTCATTTAAAGGTAAGCATAAAAAGGATAAGCTCATGGAGCCACTTACACCCAATCCAGATGATGAAAATAATGTTTTTTTGCATAAATTTTTGAATTGGCTGGATGCTTGGAAAGCAGTAAAGTATGATTCTGGTTTCCTGACTAGAGAAACCTATACTGCCTTGATACAACATATGCAGTTCTTGAACTGTGTAGATATTGTTTCAACGAACTGGGATTTTCTTACTTGGTTACTGGAAAGATCCAAATAGATTTGTTAGAACACCGTTTTAGAAAATTCAGGCAGCTGTCGGGTGGTCAGTTCAATGTCACAATTAGACAAATTTTTGAAAATGAAACCAAATAGTCTATAGGGACTTTAAAAGTCAAATCTTCTCAATTTGGTGAGATAAATGTGAATTTGTCTGAAAACTGTTGAAATTAAATTAGAAAATACTGAATATTTAAGCTTCATAGATATTAATGTTGAAGATGACGCTTTAATCCCAGTTATTCCAATTTTGCCTGTTATAAATTATGTTGCTGGTTACTGCTGCTACTGTTATGTAAAAAGTAAAAAATGCCAACTTTGTAAAGACTCTATATCAGAAAATGATACTGTTGAGAAATTTGAGATTTCAGATGATGTCGAGAATAGTTATATTCAAGCATTGGATAGAGGATGTTTGCCATATCCTAAACCTGAAGTACTAAAAATTATGTTGTATTCATATGAAGTTGTTCAGAAATTAATTTCTGAAAAATATAAGCATATGTTTTTACAAATGCAAAAGCAAAAAGCTCTAACAGTAAAGTTAATTCTTGTAATTTTAGAAAAGAAAGAAATATATTTAGATGAAAACAAGTGCTCAGCTCATAGTTCAAATTTTATAATTGAATCATTAGTTAGTCGTTCTGTTAATACTTTACTTAATAATTACTGTAGAGAGTGTAATAACAATTTATCAAAAGAGCGTTTATTAAAAAAAACTAGCAAATGCTGAACAGAAAAGAAATACAAAATCAAAAAAGAGAAAGTTACAAACACTAACAAGCTAATTTCTCAACTACCATGTGTTCAAAATTTTGTATGCTTCACATTTTTCTTTCATTATTTTGTAATTATCAAATTTCATAGAACTGTGTTAGTATTGACCTGTTAGTCTTGGATGAATATATTTTTACCTGTACATATTACATTATCATTTTGTTTGTACTACTTTTGCATTGTTGAATAAATTATTTTTTCACTATTGTATGTTCTCTTTTTGTGAAAGTACAAAAATGTTAGCACAAATTTTAAATATTTAAGAGTTCCAAGTTAGACCTTTATGGATATCTTGAAAATTTGAGGAAAATATCCAGAAAAATAATTTTTTACGAAAGTGATCATTTAAAGTTGTTGAATACAAATTCTAATTAAATGATTTCCAGCTGTGTATTTTGTGTAAGAAAATTGTACGTTTGTTTATATATACAATTTAGGTAAAAAAATAATTTTTTTAATGAATATGTAGATAATTAATAAATAATAATTTAGAAAGTGCTAAGATTTGATTAAAGATTATTTTTATCTATTTGTTTACAAAGCTTATAATGTTATGTGGAGATTTGAGACGTTAACCTTTTTAAAAGTAAAAGCCTTCAACAAATGTGTTTTATTTAATAAATAGAAACGTAATAAAATGGTAATTAAATAAACATATATCGAAATGCTGCTTTTAAATAATGCTGAACTTATGAGAAAAAACGGCACTAAACAACAATTATATCTCATGAAATTATTTCTTCGGCTTGAATACGAAGTAAAAGTAATTAACAGGGAAAAGGAAAGTAAAATTAAAACACTTCTAGCGGAGTCTGCTGGAAATGGGAACATCGCCTCGAATTTCGGCGACGGCATCTACAGCGGACTACTTCAGCGAAGTCACTGAGTTCCGTACGGAGGCTTTCTTATGCAAGGGGTAATGAATATACGCTTCAGAGTTAGAATTTCTTTCATCGTTAGGATATACCATCAGAGTCTTGATTTTATATTCTAACTGCTTTTCTAAAATCGTTTTCTTATTTTAGTCTCGGTAACCAACAGGATCAGAGTTTTCTTTAGCTGGAAACTTATCCCCGTGAGAGGTCCATATGCTAGATCTGTAGTTGTCCTTTAAAATTTTCGGTTCCTTTCCACGCTTTTCTTCATCGGATGAGTGACCTGATTCGGACTTTTTATGCATTTGGGCTACAGCTTCTGGTTGATAACCGTATCTGGGCTATTCCTCACTTTCTTTAACTTCTTGGACATCTATTTTCAACCATTGGTCTTCCTTAAACCAATGGGTTTAACTGGGCTTAACCAATTTTTTGTTAAGTACGACTTTACATTTTCTGATATTTGTTTCAGTCTTTTGAATCCAATGCCCAGTGAATCTTTGTCCTCCGCAGCTATTCCTATAGGGTGTATAAAGGGCATAGTTAGGATTGTCTTCTTTTTCATCGGTCTGCTTGTCTTTATCTTCATCACTGTTTTCGTAGGCTTCCTGATTCGAACGAAATTTCGGACTGTCCTCGTGGTATCGAGGTCCGTCGTGCTAAGGCGATGAGTAATGGTAATCATCATCCTTCAAAGACTTCCTCTGCGATCCAATTGTATCTTTGCGATTACCGCTTGCATTTTGAAGCAGAAAGAACTAACCGAGAATAATCTGTTTGAGAAAAAAAACGCTTTTTAGCTTGGTGCTGTCTAAGATTATATAATAAGCAATATTTAATGCCTGCATTCAAACTATTTTCTGTTTTCAAATTGGTTACAGCGAAATAATGTACTATTAAAACCACATACATTTTAAATCTTTGCTTTCTGAACAAAGTATTTAAATCATGCTCCGTGATCTTAGACGTTTTATCAAATCAAACTAGTTACCACCGTCCAAGCCTAAGCCATTCGGTGTATAGCAACGTAATTTTGAACCACGGTCAGATGACGAGGCAATTTCTCCAATTGGATGGTGCACCACCCCACTGGTCAGGTGACATGCGAAATTACATATATTACATTTCCTTCACCGATGGATTGGACAAAGTGCTGACTACAGCATGCCACTAACCCAATGACCATCCAAATGCACTGATTTAACACCGCGTGACTTTTTTCTTTGGGGCTACATAAAGGATAACGTATTTAACCCTCCTCTTCCTGTTGATCAAGTGGAGTTGAAACAGCATATCGCAACTACTATCACTGCACTTGCTTCAGATACCCTAACACGCGTCTGTTCAGAAATGGGTTACCGGTTCGATGTGTGTAGTGTGACTAAGGGTGCACACATAGAACATCTGTGACTGTCTCTTAAAAAACTTGAAACATTCACCTACACTTCTGTTGCAGGTAACATAAATTATCTTACACTGTCACTGTTATGTAGTACGTTGAAATTGTATACTTATTAATGAAACACCCTGTACTTTTACTCGCTAGGTAATCATCCACCAAGTTTACTGTAAGTGGACTTGCATTACCTTCCATAAGAGGAAATGCTGGACCAACTGGTAAGTGTAGTTTCACAATGGGGTCAAGGCAGAAAGGTATCTTGAATCAAGATACCTTTCGGCCTTCACAGTAACTAAAGTGATAAGTAAAGGTCGGTGCGATAGCTCGAAGAAAATTTAGCTCCCAACATTTTATTAGGTTTGCACCCATTCGCACCTGGCAATGCAGAACAAGAACGAACTGAACTGAAGTAAATCTGATCTGATTTCGACTGTAAAATGTTTGCGGCCTTGTGATTTTTCTCCTGCTCCACTGCAATGCCTTTTATACATGTCCGTCCTTGTCAATAAAATTATATGTTTTTAAATTATACAGTCCGATTTTCCTCCCACTGACCACCATCGACGTACAAGTGGTGCGTCGAGCCGGAGGATAGATTATTCACTCTATAATAAATTTATTCCCCGATATGGAGCTCACAACGCTAAACAGAATACGCAGCGTGTTGAAAGGAAAAGTCAACAAATTCGGCAATTTCGTTCAAAACTTCCAAGCGTCTGAAGATAAAAGCCAACACTACGTGATTCTCGCCAGCAAACTTGAAGCAATATCTTCCGCATTAAAATCCATTGATGAATTAATCAACGGATACTGCGAACTTGATGACTCAGTAGATCTTAAAGACAACTTGGAACAAACCGAACTCATAGCCAAAGAGCTTGAAGAAATTGAGGTAAAAATTTAAATTTTCTTGTCCAAAATCTCGACTGTAAAGAAAAATCAAGTGAAAATAACACGGGACGAATTAAAATCCCCGATCTGCCTTTATCAACATTTTCTGGCAGATACGAAGATTATCAACTTTCAAGGACCAATTCACAACTATTATTGATGAGAATAACTCTTTGAATGACACACAAAAATTGTGTTACATAAGATTGGCATTAATGGCCGATGCCAAATTAATTGAAAATCCTCCAGAAACATACGATTCGCTTTTCAAGGCTCTTGATAATCGCTATGAAAATAAACGTGCCATTGTTGATGCACTCATTAAAAGCCTAATTGATTTAGAAAAAAATTAAAGATAATTCTTCCCAATTAAGATGTCTTGTAGATAATGTTAAATGTCACATCTTCGAGCCCTTCATATTCTTAATTTTGAAAGAAATAATTTATCTGATGTATTCATATTAAACGTATTAAGCCAAAAATTAGATCGTGAATTTAAAAAGTTATTTGAAATGTCAATTAAGTCTACTGAAATACCCACCCTTGATCATGTCCTGGACTTTCTGGAAGAAAGAGCTAGAATTTTGGAGAGACTAAAAATTATTCTGCGATCGGGAAGCCAGTATTTCCCGCCACACAAAAACAAAACTTCGATTGCAGATCAAAATCGTTTGTAAAAAAGAGAAAAAATAAAAACTCCTGATGTGACTGTATCCATATCCATAAGCTTTACCGTTGTAAATTCAAGGTCAAATATCTAACCATAATGCATAAATTTCTTTAACACAAACAATATCTGTTTCCGCTGCCTGAGTCATACAACTGAATACTTCTGTCGATCTAATTTCCAATGTGCAAAATGTTATTCCAAAAATAGACTCCTCGTATTCTTCACTGTTGTGTGGTTTTGAAAGATATCTTTTCTGACAAAGAAAGCAGCAAAAGTAAAAGAATAAACATTCAAATTTCCGGTTTAAATCATTCTTGTTCTAACGCTTCGGATTTTGCCTGCGCACAAATATCTAATTTCGAAAGGTCGTTTTGAGCGGAATGTCGACTTCTTAGACCACGTTCACATGAGGCGTTTCAACGCGCGTATGGCAAGGCTAGCAAGGCCCCGCCGTTAAATTATGTTTATTTATTCCTCTTTTTCAAGTATCTATCTTTGCGACCTTGAAGAACAGGACCCTGATAGCCTCGCCAACGAGCGTTTTACGCGCCTCATGTGAATGGGACCTTAGGCCATGTTTACATGGAGTTTTTCTAACGCGCGTTACAACGCGTGTTTTCGAAAAGTCCATGTGAACACCCATTTGAGCGTTTTCCAAGGTCGGCTTTCCTGAAGCATTAAACTATGTACTTTATTCCTCCAATACAAATTTCTATCTTTGCGATGGTTGGAGACAGAGTGAAAATTTCAACGGATTTCAAATCTGCGTAAAATTCTATGCCAGATCGATACAAAAAACATAATGTTCTTCATAAAAAATAAATTTTTTGTTGTTGTAACTAATCTTTTTGTTTCACACATTTGGCTCCATTTAAAAGGTTTGGTACAGAAAATATGCCACGGGGAAATATGTCAGCTAAAACTATGAAAGAAATATGCCGATTACTTTGTAAATGAAGATCAATTATCATGACAGTATAAAACAATATAAATGTTATTAAATATTAAAAATAAAAAAAAATATTGACCTACCGTAACGATAACTAATCCCTTTTTCCGGTATCATTAGAACAGCTTATAAGGAATTTGCTTATCGTAAAGCAAAAGGCAAGGTCATTTATGATGCCAAAAACTGACAGATTAGTCATATGTAACGCGTGTGACTGGGAATGTTTCAGCAAAATTGAATCGAAACCCATAACATAATGAATATGAATACCAAACACTCCATGGTGATCAAAATTATCTAAAAATATCGTAAAATGACCTACAAACAGAACATCACTAATCTGGAAATTGAAAATGAACTTTCCATCTACATGGGAACGTTCCATAAAAACTGAGAGTATAATCATAAAAAATCAAGAAATATATTTGCAGAAAAAATACATTATTTTCTTTCAAAATACTTTCCTCAGATGATATGCAACGGTCCCATCGTTCAACCCACTTTTCAAAACAAGTAGAGAAGCCTTTTTCTGGAAGCTGCTTCAAAGAACCCTGCACTGCTGAAATAACTTCAAAATCTGTATTAAATTTTCTACCTCGGAGCTTCTCCTTCTACGTCAGAAACAGCCAGAAATCGCTTGGTGCGAGATCTGGACTGTAAGGGGAATGTGGCATGATTTTAATATTGCATTTACTAAGATATTGCTGAACAGAAGTAGCGACATGCGGGAGAGCATTATCGTGATAATATGTCCAATTCCTTACCAGTTCATGTCGCTTTCTCGATATGTGTTTCAAAATTTTCAAAACTGAAATATAATATTCACCATTCACAGTAGTTTTGGGAGGCACAGTATGCTGATAGATTATACCTTTTTTGATCAAAGAAAATAATCATCATGACCTTTCCAGCAGATTTGGTTTGTTGGATTTTTTTCGGAGGCGGAGAATCAGTGTGTTTCCAAACACTTGTTGCGGACTTGGTAAGGGAATCAAAATGATGCACCCAAGTTTCATCACCTGTTATTAGTCTTTAGGAAATTCGGATCATTCAGAAGCGTCTGTTGCACTCATAACATTGGTGAATTCTTGTTTGCATTTGTTATTTGGTAAGGTGATGAGGGACCCATCTGGAACAAACATGGCAAAGCTGTAAATTATTGCGTAGAAAGCGAAATATCGACGTCTTCTAAATGAGTTGTTGTTGTTGTTTCTTATGCCTACACTGGCAGACCGGAGGAGTGCCAGGCCCGTCAAAGACGGCAAGAGGCGAGGGGGGTGCGCCTTCCTTGTTATTGAGCCCCATTGGGAGGAAGTCCGACTTAGCTCGACATACTTGACACATCCGTTTTACAGGAAGGTCCCTTTCATACATCCATTCACTCACACATATCGTAATTTAGAACCCAATCAGAAGCCGATAACCCCCTGATCAGGCACCCCCAGAGGTATTGATTTGGTATGGGAACATGGGGGACTTTGTGACCACGACCTATTTAACGTGCCCCAGTCACCATTAGTGAACACGACGGTCTTTAGCCATGTCGAAACGCCGATCTCGCAATCATCAGAATTGCAGGCTCCGCCGAGGACAGAACCCACAACCCTTCTGATGCGAGCCCGACGCTCTACTGACTGAGCTACCGCGGCTCTCTAAATGAGTTGATGCCGCTATCTCCTCACATGCCATTCGCTGATTTTCTTGTAGGATTGCCCACACAGTGTTAACATTTGGATCATTCACAACACTTTCTGGTCGGTCTGGCTTAGGAGCCAGTTCTGCGTCGTCCAAAACGTCCTTTTTTGAAATCACCATGCCATCTAAAAGTCGTAGACTCACCAAAGCATTTGTCTTTGTAAGCTTCTTTCATTAACTTAACTGTTTCTGGAGCTGTTTTGCCCAAACGACAGCAAAATTTTATGGCAGAACGCATTTCGTTTTTTAACTTTGAAACACTCACCTCCATTTCTGTAGGGCAAATAAAAACAGTTCTTTAAACAAGCACAAAACTAGGAAAATAAAATCGTCTGCTTCGTTTAGAATATTTATAATTGTACAGTTAATAGTTTGAAAAAATCTCTTACACTTTTATTTTTGAGTTTCGCGGTGTTGCCACTACGTAAAAAATTCACTCTCAGTTTTTATGGCATGCCCTTAGAAATATAAACATTTCATTAAAAGTAGTGACATAAACCCTGTATTATCCCATTGTCCGATTTAAAGGACAGCTGAAAAATAGCATGTGGAAATCAGTATTTGTTTTTTGGAAACATTTTATAAACTGGAACATGTAGTGCTATGTATAAGCCTCTGCTAGCACGAGTTATGTGCTAGCAAAGTCTGGCGCCTCCTGCTGGAAACTTTTTTTATTCCCAAAGTTAGTTGGCGTAGTTTGTATCTTCTTTTGGTGGTTGCAGAATATTCCTTTTCGGTTTACTTTGGACACTTGGATGGGCATTTTTTATGTGAGAGTACTCTTTCTTTTTATCCTGTTGGTTAATTAAAGCTTTATTGTTATTAGGTAAGTTGTAGCGCATTATTTTTAACTGTCCTCTAAAAAGGACAGTGGGACGATAGGCATGTAAACGACGAGTTTTTTCAAACCTTATAACTAGGGCAACTTTTTGCAACAAATGCAACTTTTTTTCACACGTTCTAAGCTGCATGTAAAGCACTAAAACAAATATTCCACCTACATGGGATATATTTTAAGTGAATTATAACCGCAACATAAATGCAACTTTCTGCATAAATGCAACTTTTTGCATAGATGTAATCTTTTGCAACTTTTTAAAATTTAGCTTAACATTAGCAAATATGAAATTAATATTTCATTTTTTGCCCTCTGAATCAACCCTTCTATAATGTGTTTCTGATTTTGCGAACTCCGAAGTATTGCGGATCAAACTAATTCATGGAAAGAAGGTGTTCGTCCTAACAGACGAAAGTGAAACAAATGGCAAGAAGTACTTTTAACACATTGGTTGGCACTCTTGATAATCCAGAGGAAACTTGCGTAATCGACTGCAGAGTTTGCGAGGTGAGTGTCGATCATCAATATGTAGTTCGCCTTGTGGATGACGTTTTAAAATCTCTGAATGTTGAACGAAAGGATTTGGCGCTTCTGCTATCCGATACTGCATATTAAATGACTGCGACTGGAAACACACTCAAGGTGCTTTATCCGCGATTGCTCGAAGTAACTTGCATGGCATACTTGTTTCACAACTGCAGAAAAGGCCACGGATTTTACTTAAATCTGGACAGTCTCATCGCTTGTGTTAAGGCAGTCACAGTACAAAACAAGCTTCAAAAAGCCGTTTTTCAGATCATCAGCCAATAGCCGGAGCCAATACTCACACCCTGGGCTTCGTGGCTTCAGACAGCATTGTATGCCGACCACCTTCCTACTGTAAAAGACATTGCAAGCGGTTTCAGTGACGACGGCATTTTAGTGCGTCGAGTAATAAAAGCCATGTGTGACCCAGAGCTGCCAAAAAATTTGCTGAAAATCAAAAGCAGCAACGAATGTTTTATTCGTCTCGTATAAAAATTGGAATAGAAAGCGTGCAACATCAAGACAGCGTATGAAGATATCAGATCGATGGATTTTAAAGAAAATCCTTGCAACCTTAAAGTGTATCTTAAAAAACGATTGGAAAAGAATAATGACCTGACAATTATTGCTACAATTTCCCGAGATGATTTTCCCCCGATTCAGTATTTGCTGCTGCAACAATGTCAGGTAAAATCAGTCTATTGAGCGCAGATTTTCAATGTGAAAAAAATTACCGGCCAAGATAGGCCATTCAACGACATCAACGTTCTTCTGTGTTTAATTATGTATTCTAATACTGTTGTTGTACACGACTAAAATTGTCAATAAATTGTTTATTTTTTTCAAATTTTACGAATAATTTATTTTAGATTTTAGTGTATCAAAAATAAATGCAACTTTTTTTCCATAAATGCAACTTTAGGGAACGATAAATGCAACTTTTCCCATTTTTACTGCAACAAAAAAGTTGCCCTACTTATAACTGAAAGTAAAATAACTTTTTCCCTTCCTAGAGTTTTACCCCTGCTGAGTTATGTCAATGCAAAGGTTTCTGAAGTTAGAGGAAGCATTATGGAATTATTAAATGGTTTAAATATAGTTAGGTTTATATATAATAGTTATATATAATAGTTTAGGAATAGTCTGGAACAGTTTATCCGAGGCAAGCTAATACGTTTTGGGTATAAACTTTGGGCTGTCTATGGAAGCGAAGGATATTGTTACAAGTTTTCTCTCTACTCCGGTAAAGAATCTGATGTAAGAAATTATACTCCTCTTGGTACCCCGGTTGTGATGAAACTGACAGAGAATATTGTGAATCCTTCAAGCTGCACTTTATATTTTGATAACATTTTTTATCAGCATTGATCTTTTAAAAAGTCTTGGTGAACAGAGTTATCGGGCCACAAGAACCATACGAGAAAATCAGATGAACCATGAGTGTCCTTTAGAAAAATCGAAGTCTATGTGGAAGAAAGAAAGAGGCAGGGTTGGGCCGTTACTTGTTTAAATGTAACTTGTTACAATTATTATTACTTTTCGTAAAAATAACGACTTACCTGTAAAATTACTACATTTCAATATTAACACATTACAATTACAATTAAGCCGCGGTAGCTCAGTCAGTAGAGCGTCGGGCTCGCATCAGAAGGGTTGTGGGTTCTGTCCTCGGCGGAGCCTACAATTCTGATGATTTCGAGATCGGCGCTTCGACCTGGCTAAAGACCGTCGTGTTCACTAATGGTGACTGGGGCACGTTAAATAGGTCGTAGTCACAATGTCCCCCATGTTCCCATACCAAATCAATACCTCTGGGGTACCTGATCAGGGGGTTATCGGCCTCTGATTGGAATCTAAATTACGATATGTGTGAGTGAATGGATGTATGAAAGGGACCTTCCTGTAAAACGGATGTGTCATGTATGTCGAGCAAAGTCGGACTTCCTCCCAATGGGGCTCAATAACATGGAAGGCGCACCCCCCTCGCCTCTTGCCGTCTTCGACGGGCCTGGCACTCCTCTGGTCTGCCAGTGTAGGCATAAGAAACCAACAACAACAATTACAATTACTTTTAAGATTACTTTTTACGACAAAATTCCATATTTACAAATGTTTTTTAAATAATTTAGGAATCAATTAACGAAAGATTTTTTATCAACTTTATTACATCGTTTCAAGAAAATCTATTTATTATGATTCAGAAAAAGCTGCATCTCAAGATTTTTGTCACTTACGCGGCTGTGATTGGGTCGGAGACACAAACAGCCAGAACTAAACAATCTATCAACAGCCGCACTGGCTAGTAGGGAGTATTGTATTTTACAAACATGCTTTTTACTATAGGTAGAGAAGAGAATGCAGACAAACTACAATCTTTGTTTTGAAAATAAGGTGGATAGCTCAAAATCGGCAGAAGGATGTCTAGTTTTCACTATCTCAAAAAATTCATAGTCACTGCTAGATGAATGTTAGTCATCATCAGTAGCAAAGGCTTCATTTTTGTGAGCACAATATTTCTCTTCTACGATTCATTTGATATAGTATTCTCTTTGAATAAATGCGTTGACAGTATCCCAATCAGAATCAGTTATGACAGGATCAAGAACAGTTATGACAGGATGGGTGAAGAACACTGACATTCACTACATTTTTATCAGTAAAAAAATGTTTAAATCTATTTTTAACACCTTGTGTTAAAGAAATATTGAGCGGTTCGCAATACTTTAAGGAATCCTTTGAGTTTTGTAACGCTTTACAGTAACTAAAATTACTTTATCGAAAATTATGTAACGAATTACCTCTAAAATTGCTGGTTTTCAACTGTAACGAATTACCTATAAGATTACTGTAAAAAGTAATTTTTACAAGTAACGAGTTACCGCCCAACCCTTGAAAAAGGTACGTCTGATTTTGCATTTGACAAGAATTTCGAGATTTTCCTGGTGCGATGGAATGACAATAGTACTGTCACTGTTGCTACAAATTTCAGCACTTTAGAACCATTCTTTGATGTGAAGAGGCGAATAAAAGAACATAAAGATAAAGTTAACGTGAATGTGTCTAATTTGATAAATTCTTTCAACAAACATATTTGCGGTATGGATCACCACGACTGGCTGGCTGGACTAGATGCAATGAAAATTCGTGGGAAAAAGTGGTACTGACCACTTTTCATTCGTACACTGGACATGGCAGTGGTAAATGCATGGATAATCCACAAAGCTGTCAACAAAAGTGATGCCCTAAACTCGAAGGAGTTCCGAAGAGCTATAACAGTAGTTTATCTCAAAAAGACTGCTGTCAGAACAAGAGGTAGACCCAGGATCTCTTCTGTACCTTCTAGTGCAAAAGAAGACATCTGTAAAGTTGGTGTTAGCCATTTTCTACTAAAGAGGGGAAAACAGAGTCGTTGTCAAAGAGAGAACTGCAAAGGAAAACCCAAAACATACAGTGGGAAATGTGACAAAATACTTTGTCATGCTTGCTTTGGGCCTTTCCACCAAGATTAGAGTTACATTCAATTGAAAATATTCTCAAGTAAATAAGAAAGTATTATTCGGATAAAGTAAAACTTTGTACGTACCAATAAAATGCATAGATGAAAGCACACATTAGTCAATTTAACTACAATTAGACTATCCGAAACGAAAACCAAAAAAATCTTTATTTCTATCTCCTTAGATCGTTAAAAGTAGAGTAAAAATTTTAACGGATTTGAAATCTGCGGAAAATTTTTGCATTAGATCGATACCTAAAAATATGATTTTCTTTATAACAAATCATTTCTTTATAATAAATAATTTCTTTATAATAAATAATTTCTTTATGATAAATAATTTCTTTATAATAAATAATTTCTTTGTAATAAATAATTTCTTTATAGTAAAAAATTTCTTTATAATAAATAATTTTTAAACTGTAACATTTATATTTTTTCCCATACGACTTTGACCTTCGTGGTCGAGAAATCACAGATTCCATTTCCTGCGCTCAAACAATTCCAGCGAAAGGAAGGAAAATAAATAAAAAACTTTTGACTGGCATTGTTTAGTACTTTATTATAAAATCGGGATCATTAAAAATAGATTGAAAATTTCAATTTTTTAAAATCTGCGGAAAATTTTACATAAGATCAATACCTAATGCATTTTATTTTCTTTAAATTTAAATATTTATATTTTCGCAAGAGATTGTGACGTCACGCCGAGTGGATCTCTTCGCAATTCGAATTTGGCCGCATTTGACAATGACGAGGCCACAACGGGCAACGCCGTGATGGTTGTTATCCAATAGGCTGCGAATTCCCATATGGTTTGCTTAGCAATCGTTGCGTTACCCCTGTTGTGGGTAACTCACGCCGTTTCGTGTTTAGCGCCCCCTGTCTTCGCTTGTATTTATACCCTCATTGGGTTCATTGCACCCACGCCAGTCTACTGTCAACCACCAAGCGCTGGCAAGGCCATAAGCGTCGTCCATCGACGACCATCTTTTGTGGTGATTGATTAATAAATGTGTTGTCCTTTAAAATAAAAGGAATGGGTACATCAGGGCTCGAAATACCCGGGTGCACAGGTGCACTGTGCACATGAAAATAAAATTGTGCATCTAATTTTTTCACGCTAGGTGCACACAGTGCACCCAACGTTAAAAAAAAAGAGGGGAACGTGTTTTATGTTATTTTGATGTTTGAACAAAATATTAGTATCGACATCTTTCGCTCTAAAGGAACGTAATTAAAATTCCTAAATACGCACTAAGCGAAAACATAATCGCTGTGCCGTAACGGGTTTATACAGAACAAAGGTTTACTTATGTCACTGCCACCAGAACTTTCCGATGATCGAAACAGTTTCCAGATGGCTCTGTTAAAGCGACTGTCGCGACAGCCGTGCGCCGTAGAATTTCGATATGTTAAAATATTTTTTATTTGCTGTCTACTACGAACAAATATAAACATATTCGAATAAATATTTTACATTAATGCTCTTATATTAAGTTTTTTTTTTTTAATGTGCAACTAACATATAACCTGTGCACCTAATTTAAATACTTAGGTGCACAGCGTGCACCTGTATTAAAAAATGTATTTCGAGGCCTGGGGTACATTGTGTTTCCTTAAAAATATTTTCAATACCCATCTCATTGGTCCGTCTAACCCAGGGATGGCCAACCCGTGGCACGGCGGTGTTTTAACAGTGGCACCCGAAAACCTATTGAAAAATTGTTGTCTTCAGGAAATTTGTCAAAATCCGTAAAACCCCTTCTCATATTCTACTGAATACAACAGCGCCGTAAAGCGGCACTGCTTGACACCAGTACAACTATAAGGTAAGACAGCGTGGTCATGGTCATGGGACGAGCCCACTGGTTTGAGTTGGCGCTGTTGTGTCTTGCTATGGTTGTTCGTTCTAGAGCGAAAGCGACTTTGAAGGCTTCTTATGAACTTTCTCTGTTAGCCCGCAAGAGAAAAAACCCTATTCTGACGGAGAGGTGATAATAAAAAGTAACCTTTTAATATTTGCCCAAAATATCGGTGATATAATCGTCAAAAATATGGTTGATAAGATAGCTTTGTCTAGAAATACCTTCATGCATCGTATAGATGACATGGGCCAGAAAGTCGGCACACAAATTGTCTCTGGACTAAAATATTGCAAATACGTTTCATTAACTTTGGATGAAAGCTGTGACATCACAGACAATGCGCAGTTGAGCATATTTATGCGTTACACGAACGATAATTTTGATACTGTGGAAGAACTTCTTGATTTGCGCCAACTAGTTTTAACTACAGGTGAGGACATTTGTAAAGAACTTAAAAATGTAATTGAAGTTAACAAAGTAGAGTGGACAAAATTAGATAGCGTTTGCACAGATGGAGCGCCTTGCATGGTTGGTAGGATAAAAAGTTTTGTTACATTGCTTGAAAATCATTTGTGAAGAAAAATTTTTAAGTGTCATTGTATTATTTATCAAGAAGTTCTTTGTACCAAGGACCTTGTCTTCTGATGTGTGGACCCTGCAGCGCGCTGTATCAACAACAAAATACGAGCTCGATCTCTGAATCGACGTCGATTTCGTGAGCTTTTCCCGGAAGAAACGGAAGAAGATGGCGAGTTACTCCTTCACTGTAGTATGCGCTAGCTTTCCAAAGGAAGTGCACTCGCGAGATTTTGGAACTTGTGGGAGTCTCTCTATATTAAAAAAATGTTACCGCCGACGCCGCAGGATTGAAAACTGTGTTGTTAAGCTCGATTCTTAAACAGTTTCCCGAGAAAGTACTGATCGGAAAAGAAAAAAATTAACATGGTTTGTTCTTCATCGTATTCCCTGGACAATTATTAAGATTTTTTTCCGATGCGGCTATTAGTTTAGGGTTTATTAAGTGTCAAAATTGAAGAAGCGAAATTTCTTCCGCGAGTGAGCAAAACACATACAAATTTTCAGTCTTCAGTCGTGAGTTTTTTTTAAGAGTACCTTTCAACGTAAATTTTTGCAGCTCGTCGAGTTTTTTTTTTTTTTTTTCAATTTGGTTCTTGATAATATTTTTTTGAAATTCGGGAAAAATCGGGACATTTTTGTTACCTTTTTTTAAAACTGCCGTTATCTATATCTTATTACTTTTTGTTTTTAATTTTTAAAATATCGCAGTATACCTCAGAATATACTCTTTCTTACGGTACTATTATTTTTGAAATTGGTTAATAATTAAATTGGATGCGATCAAAAGTTGGTCATACAAAATTCTGAATCTTTGGATATTTTCGCTACTTTCTGCTAAAATTGTTATATCTACAGCAAAAACCATTATTTTTTTATATTTGAGAACATCACTGAATACATTACATTACACTCTTTCTTATGGTACAATTATTTTTGAAATTGGTTAATAAATAAAATCGATACAATTAAAAGTTGGTCATACAATTTTCGGAACTTTCAGATCGTAATTTAAGATACAAAACTACAACTGTCATATCTATATCGTATTACTATTAGTTTTTAATTTTGAAAATATCGCAGTATACCTCAGAATATACTCTTTCTTACGGTACAATTATTTTAAAAATTGGTTCATAAATAAATTCGATGCAATCAAAAGTTGGTGACACAAATTTCGTATTTTTCAGTTCGCAAAGCATGTTCCGTAAGCAGCAGTGGGTTGCATTTTTTACTATCGGGTTTGCCAGATATCAAATTTATCGTAGCAACAATCGCCATAAAAACGATTTCTTTTTATTTGGCGAGGGAAAATGCTCTTTTTTTTTTCCTCCGTTCTCAGACAGTTTACCGACAAAGTACAAAGTACAGATCGTAAAGTTTGGAGATTAACACTGTTTACTTAAAATTGTACAGGGAACAACATGCAGAAGTTTTTTTACTGATGCGGCTATTAATTTAGGGTGCATTTAGTGTTAAAGCAAAAAAAAGTGAAAGAACTTGCGAAAGAAGTAGTGGTTTGCGTAGGATTGCGTAGCAATCCCCGGGGTCGGCGAGCGTAAGCGAGCAGGAGGCGAAGCCCTCGCTGTGACGTCATGTACCAGAAAGTGAAATCAGGATAATATGAATTATTCAGATAGTTTCACTCTGTGAAAGGAATGTTGGTTTGCGAAGCAAACCAAATGGCATCTGTGAAAGTAGTGTTGGTTTGCGAAGCAAACTAAATGGGATTGCGCAGCAATCCCCGGAGGTTGGCGAGCGAAAACGAGCAGGGGGCGGAGCCCCCTAGTGTTTTAAAATATCTGGAAGAAAACAATGAACTGCCCAGTGTGTGCTTGCTACTCAAGAATGAAGATTGGTTATGGGATTTAGCTTTTCTCTCCGATATTATGGGACATTTAAACCATTTAATTTTAAGATTGCAGGGAAAAGATTGTATTTTTCTTACCCTAGCTGGTCATATATCTTTTGTGAACAAACTTTTGCTTTTTTTGTCTCGATTTTGGAGAAAAAAAGATTAACACATTTCACGCCATTCAACTAGCTACCAAAGTCAATAATGCACCGAACTATGGTAGATTTAAAAATTTAATATCCATATACATTCAGTGTTAGGTTTAATGATTTTCAAGATGATAAAAAAAAATGCTGATATTTTCATAATCCTTTTTCAATTTCTCTTCATGACTGTAATTGTTACCCACCTGAAATCCATATCGAAATTAGTGACCTACAGCAACATACTACACTGAAAAGAAAATATTAAAAAACGTATTTCAACTGCAAGTGATCCAAATTATATTGAATTTTGAAAATTTGTACCAACAAGCAATTTTCCAAATTTACACGATTTGGCTGTCAGAGATATTGTTGGTTTGGATCAACATATATTTATGAACAAATGTTTTCAATTATGAACATAAAATAAAAATGTCGTTCAAGATTAACTGATTCTGTTAGCATCTTCAAGAACTAATCCAATTATAGATGACTTGGTAAAAAAAAACTACAAATTCAAAAGCCACATTAATTAAGTGCTGACTGTTTTTTATTATTTAGAATTAAATGTTTCAAGTTATTCATTTTTATTTTATACATATACTAACTGACTGAACCTTTAAAAATATTTATTTTTATTAACAATAAAACCTAAGTTTGTACTTTTGTTTTATTTATTATATTATTTTTTTAATCTCCACTACTTAGATCTACATGAAAAAAATGTACTATTTGCGTAAAAAATCCCATAATCTCAGTCTATAAATAACATTTTTTCACCTTTTTATATTTTTTAATATGTTAGAAGTGGCACGCATATTTTTTTTTGTCCATATAGTGGCACTCTTCCCAAAAAATTGTCCATCCCTGGTCTAACCTGTAGAAGAAGAAGCTACAATGAATAAATTTACTACTCTAAACCGACGAATGGCCTATGTTAAAGGTCACATCACCATAATACAAACATTTGCGGACAGTTTTGAAGAAAGCATCGATGATTCCACGAACATAAAAGTTCAATGCGATGCAAAATTCCAAAAAGTGGACAATATCGAAACCAAGATTGAAGATTTAATATTGGAATATAGTGAACTCCCGGAAGAAATACGTTGGGTTGGTGTGGAAGTTTAGAGAATGGGGGGCCAGCTCAGGTGTTGCTTCGTCATCTGACAGTGGTTCAAAATTACGAGGTGTTGTCCTCGGATCTTTCCCTTAAGGCCGTGGTCCCCAACCCCAGGGCCGCGGACCGGTACCGGTCCGTGGCTCAAATGGTACCGGGGCGTCCAAGAAATATTAAATTATTTCCATTTTATTTACTTTGGTGTATTTATCTCGGGTTTGTGCGGTTCTTATCTATGAAATGTCCACTCAAATTAGGAGGCGGTAAATCAGAACTTGAAATTTGTTCTGTTACTAGAGCTTCAATTATGATTTCTGAATTCTGTATGTCTCTATTTTCTAATTATGAGAAATGTGACAACTGTTTTCAAGTTGGCAGACAAAGTAGCTGCATTTAAATCCAAACTGAAGTTGTGGGGACATCGCGTGAACAGAGGCATTTTGGACATGTTTGCGACATTAGCGGGAATTTTAGGCGAGACTGAGCCTAAACATTCATTCTCCTAGTTGGTGCATGATCACCTGTCTTTGCTTTTAAAAGAGTTCGAGCGCTTCGAGGGTTTTTTTGTGGTTGGGAAACTATTTTATTGATTTAGCGTTCTAGTGAGTTAAAATGTTAAATCACATTACATTCATTTTTTGGTGTAACTGTATTTTATTTTAAAGGCATGTTTAAATACTGATCCCGTACCGTCGTCAATAGCCCGTTGTGTTGCTCTAGTACGACATTAACTAAAATTACCAATTTCGAAGACATCCTCATCAACTTGTTCCAACTCCAGGATCAATTAGAAGCTATAGAGATTAATCTTAAAACTTCCCTCTTTAATTTTTGCAAAATCCAAAATAGTAAATGAACAGATTCATTCGGTATCGAAATTAATGGAGTTCCGCTTACAGGAAATTCCTATTCCTCAATTCTGGGGAATTGATCGAATTTTAAGACCCAATTCAATGAACTGATAGGCCAAAATCCATTACGGGACACTCAAAAATTGTATTATCTATCTTATAGGTGCACAACCTGCGGCCCGCGAATCATCAATTTGCGGCCCGCAAACTAATTTTAACTGCAAACTTCCAAGAGGATTTAAGTTAAGAAGCAAATTGACTGACAAACATTTAGAATCAGTCTTAATAGTTTCTACTAGCAGTATTGAACCTAACATACCTAAATTAGTTAGTAAAACTCAGTATCAGCCATCCCATTAGCAAGCTGTGACACAATTATTGTTTATGCTTTAGAAATTTTAATATTAAATATATTTGATGCTGTAATTTTTATTTCTAATTTTACTGATATCATTAAAATTTCTGATACTCATTTTATTTGCTTATTGTACTATTACTGTAATTAAATTTATACCCTAAAATAATTTGCTGAGGTATATATAACGTTCTTGAGACACATTCTTAAAAGTAATTCTAAATGACTGATCATTGAAAATGTTTGTTACCTTCTTTTTTTAAACTATTCACTATATCATTCATTTAGCTCTGTAACTAGCTCCTAGATTTTTTAAGAAAACATTTGTAGGTTTAATCTTTAAAAAAAAAAAGTGATTATTTTTTTTACTGTACATATTAAGTGTAATAACAACTGTACATAATTGAGTGGTAGCACTTTCATTGTGTCTGTGTTGTAACTTCATTTGCGGCCCCACATGTCTCAATCAGCGGTGCGAGTGTCCCTTCTCCCAAAAAGGTTGTGCACCCCTAATCTATCTGCTTTGTTGTGTGGCGTCGCAAAACAAATCGAAACTACTGATGAAACTTGCGATTCTTTTTTTTTCCGCTCTGGAACAGCGTTTCGGAAACAAAAGATCCACTGTCGACACACACATTCAAGCTATTTTTAGTTTCGAAAAAATTCAATTTGAATCGTCCATGCATTTTAGACAGCTGTCAGACACTGTCAAGAAAAATCTTTATGCATTAAAGGTTTTAAAATTCGAAAGTAACGAACTTTCAAATGCAATAATAGTTTCAGTGATTCTACAAAAACTAGACAAAGAAACAAGAAAAACTTTTGAACTGCAATTAATTTCAAAACTGCAATTAATTTCTCTTGATAAATTATTGGAATTCCTTGAAAACCGTGCACTTGTTCCAGAACAAGTCAATAAGAACACGACATCAGACAAATAAGACAATAAATTTGCTAGAGGATTTCAGAATTCGGCACAAAATAAGCAAAAAAGCTTGTTCGTCAATGCGAATAAAAATGCGATAAAAAACATTCAAACCATGCCCTTTGTGCAATGATCCGCATATTGTTTACAAGTGCCAGCAATTTCTTAACACTAGTACTGAAAAACGGATTTAAAAAGAAAAAGAATTAAAACTTTGCAAAAGTTGTCTAAAACCTCGTAATTCTGTGTGTAATTCACTTTTCTCATGCAGAGTATGCTATAAAAAACAAAACTCGTTGCTTCACTTGAGCGCTTTAGAAACCGCAGATCACAACCCCCTTCGCGAAGCAAGAAACAATAATGAGTCTTTCAAGTTTTTCCCACTGCCAGGAGAAACGGATGTACCCCCAACACCCAGCCTCGGCGCTCTAGTCTTCCGAAAAGAAAATAAACACTCCGTTCAGGCTGCTCTGTACCGTTCAAGTAAACAAACAGGATTAAAATGGTGAGAAAATTTCTGTGGGCGGAATTTTAGACTCGGGATCGTCAGTCAATTGTGTCAGTAATGGGTTGTTGATGCTTTAAATTTAAAAAGAGAACAGGCGAACATCACAATAGCTGGAATAAATGACCGTGAACATTCAACTAAAAACAAAGTGCATAGCAACCACAATTTCAAATGGTAATGGCGACGATTCCGAAACAATGACATTCTTAGTGTTAACAAAAATTTCCGATTTTACACCCGTACAAAAGCTGGATGTTTCAAGATTAACTTTTCCAGCTGGAATCAAATTAGCTGATCCTACATTTTTTGTCCCAGGTAAAATTCACATTTTAATCGGCGCTGAATTCTTTGATTTAATGAAAGCAGAAATTAAAAATCAACTACTGAGAACAAATTAATGCTACAAAACACCTTTTTTGGCTATTTAGTCACAAGCAGTTTGAAAAATGCACGCTCTAAGACATTTTCTGGATTAATTTCCGAATGCGATAATCTGGAAAATACCGTTCAGATATTTTTTGGATTGGAATCATTTCCCGGTGACTTCAATAAACAATCATAGCTTGATGCAAATACAAAGGAAACCAAAATATGCGAGGATCATTTTACCGAAACCCACACACGAGACGAAACAGGAAGATATGTAGTAAAAATAGCCTTGAAAGATGATCCCATTGTATTAGGCGAGTCAAGAATTATTGTAGAAAAGCGATTAAACTCTGTGGAAAAGACTAGAAAAGAATCCAAATTGTTGGCTATGTGTAGGGAATTTCTAAACGAATATAAGGAACAAGGTCATATGCGGGAAATAATTGAGAATATGTAACTAGAGGTAGTGTATTACATGCCACACCAAAGTGTATACCGACCAGACAAGAGTACAACAAAATTGAGAGTTGTTTTTAATGCTTCCAGCCTTACAAAAAACAAAAATTCGTTAAATTCACTCCAATATAATGGTGGGGTAATACAAGAGGACCTATTTTCTATCATGATGAGGTTCCGCAGACACAGCTACGCATTCACGGTTGTTATCAAGCAAATGTTTAGGATGATAAACATTAGCCATGAATAAAGAAACTTATAAAGAATCCTGTGGAAAGAAGGATATGATCATCCAATAAAACCTTTGAGCTCTCCACCGTTACTTACGGATCAGTTAGCGCACCTTATCTAGCAATGCGTACCTTGAAGCAAGTAGCTATTGATGAGGGTTTGCGTTTCCCACTTGCGGCCCCTGTTGTGGATAGTGATTTTTACATGGACGATGTCCTTTCCGGAGCTCAAACATTGTGTTAAGTCAAAGCGATCCAACTGGAACTTATCCAGATTCTGGAAGCTGCAAGAATGCAGTTTTATAAATGGTACGAAAATCACTCTGAACTCTCCATCAGTGCGAGCGATACTTACAATTTTTCACTTCCTGAAGAATCAAACGTTCTAGGCGTCTGCTGGAACCCGAAAAGAGACTTTTCTACTTCAAAGTGGAATTAAATTAGAACATTTCCTACTCGAAACCGCGATGTTCTTTCATCAATTACAAGACTCTTTGACCCACTAGGCCTCATTTGTCCAATAATTACCAGTGCCAAAATTTTTCTTCAAGGACTTTGAGCACTAAAATTGAACTGATCAAATCCCATTCCACAGAAGGAGCAAAGAGAATGGATAAAGTTTTTGAAACACCTTCCTGAAGTCAACAGTTTGAAGATTCCTAGTCACGTACTCATCGTCCAAGCAGTCAAAATAGAGCTGCATGGTTTTTCCGATGCCTAGGAAAAGGCCTTTGGCGCTGCTGTCTACCTGCAATCAACAAACGCCCACGGACAAGTCCAGACAACATTACTCTGTGGCAAATCCAGAATAGCCCCGCTCAAGGTATTGACAATTCCTCGTCTAGAATTGTCAGGAGCACTACTCTTGGCACGACTAGTTTCAAGGCTGGTCCCTATCCTTCAACTTCAACAACTCGATCGCATCTACTTGTGGACAGATTCAACCATCATACTAGCATGGATTCCAACTCCCCATGAAAAGTTGAAGCAGTTCGTCTCTAACCGAGTTAGAGAAATCAACGCATTGTGTAAAAACTGCGAGTGGAGGCACGTATCATCAATTGATAATCCTGCCGAACTCACCTCAAGAGGTGAGGGAGCTTTTTAGCTCCTACCAAATGTGTGTGTGTGTGTGTGTGTGTGTGTGTGTGTGTGTGTGTGTGTGTGTGTGTGTGTGTGTGTGTGTGTGTGTGTGTGTGCCTTGTGGTGGACGGGTCCCGAGTTCCTTGCTTCGGACATTCCCACCCCAGATGGACTTTTGGGCCCCGAAGTAGATAATTGTAAACGAGAGCTGAAACTTTCAATCGGACTAATGCTTTCCATCAACTCTCAAAAAGACTTTATCAGTATCCTTTTGAATCAAACCAATTGTTTTTTTAAGCTTTGCCGCATTGTGTGTTTTATCCTTAGGGTTCCTACATAATTCACGAAATTCCAAAGAACCACTTGCTGGCCCTTTAACATCTAAAGAACTTGATAATGCCACCAATGTTCTAGTAACGTTGGTTCAAGCCTCTGAAATTCCAGACGAAGTCAAGAGGTTAAATGAAGGTAAAAACTTGAAGACCACTAGGGAAAGATCCTTATTTCCCTTCATGGACAAAGATGGAATTCTTCTTGTAGGAGGTCGCTTGCAAAATGCAAATTTAACAATTGATCAAAAACATCCTAAGCTTCTCCCTGCCAAACATACTTTCACCAAATTAATCATGGAAGCTTTTCACAAAAGGAACCTGCACATTGGTCCGTAGACTTTGTTGCATTGCTTTGGCCAAGAATTATGGTTCATTGGCGGGAGGAATTTGGCAAGGAAAATTGTAAATGACTACATAACATGTTTCAAAACCAAGCCCAAACTAACTTATCAACTGTTAGGTAACTTACCATCTGAAAGGGTTAATCCCAGTCCCCCATTCACTAAGTGCGGAATTGACTTTTGCGGTCATTTTCTCATCAAATATAAAAATCAACGCAAAGGAATATATAAAAAGATCTATGTTGCAATTTTTATTTGCTTGGTCACAAAGGCTATTCAATTAGAGGTAGTCAGTGATCTTGCGTCTGAAGCCCTTATTGCTACACTCAAGAGATTTTTCTCCCGTAGGGGAAAAAGCTCATTACATTCTTACAGATAATGCTAAGAATTTTGTTGGTGCAAGCAAAGAAATTAAAAAATTGCATAAACTTATAAGCATTCCACCAGAAAATGTTGCAAACTATTTGTTAGCTGAGCGTACTCAGTGGAACTTTATTCCCCAAATCTCCCAATTTTGGAGGCATTTGGGAATCAGGTGTCAAATTTTTTAAACATCATCTAAGAAGAGCTGTAGGCTCATATAGGTTAACATGGGAATAATTCATTACCATAACAACTCAAATCGAAGGTATTTTGAACAGCAGACCACTTGTGCCATTGTCATGCGATCCAAGTGATTTCAATGTCCTTACCCCTGGACACTTTCTCATTGACCGTTCAATTAATTAATTCCCTGAACATAATGTTTCTTATAAAGCGGACAATTACTTGTCTCAATGGCAAAAAACAACTAAATTACACTCTATAACAAAAAAATCGACGCACAAAGAAGGAATCATCCGATTGTTTTGAAATTTCGTATGCCAAAATGTTTTGACCAAATATGCAAATGATTAAAATTTGGTGTCCAATGAATGAATAGTGCGATCTCCAGCGCATCGAAACTACACATCCAGCAGATGCATATAAGGAGTTGTTCTTGAACAGTTGTTAAAAATTTCTGCTGCATTGCGATTTAGGATACCTTTCAACGACTGAAAAAATGCCTCGCCGCAGGATTCGAGCTCATTACGAGCAACTTTCAGAGTTTCAAAGAGGTCGTGTCATTGGATTGAAAGAGGTAGGTTGGGCAAATCGGAGAATCGTTCGTCTTATGAGTCGAAGCGATGCGGCGATTAGAAGATGGTGGCACGAATGGGTGGACAATGGCAGATTTCAGCGTCATGATGGTAGCGGTCGATGTAGGGCCAGAACAGATCGCGAGGACAGAGTGATTGTCAGATCAGCTGTCACAGCGTCTGATTCATCGCTATCAATCATCAGTCGTGCGACCCACACACGAGTGTCCGTCATGACCAGACGGCTGAGAGAGCGAAATCAACGCTCGTATCGACCGTTACGCCACCTGCCACTCACTCCTGCACACTGTCGAGCCAGATTACAGTGGTGCTTGGCTGGATCAGGCTGGAATGATGCTGACTGGGGACGTATAGTCTTCAGCAACGGATCCCGCTTCAAACTGTGTCCTGACGATCATCGAAGACGTGTCTGGAGACGCCCAGGGCAGCGTGCCGATCCTGCTTTCACTATTGCAAGCCACACGGGCCCTCAACAAGGAGTTATGGTCTGGGGTGCCATTTCCCTTGATAGCCGGACCCCTTTGGTCGTCATTAGAGGTACACTTACTTCACAGCGGTACGTTGACGACATTCTGAAAACTGTTTTGCTACCGTTCCTTTCGCAGTACTCTGGGCTTATTTTTCAGCAAAACAATGCCAGACCACATACGGCACGTGTTGCTATGAACTGTCTTCAAGCTTGTCAAACACTTCCTTGGCGAGCCAGATCACCAGATCTCTCTCCCATCGAGCATGTCTGGGATATGATGGGAAGGCGACTGCATCCGGTAGTGAATGTTGATGACGTAGTCCGACAATTGGAGCAAATTTGGCAAGAAATACCGTAGGAGACCAACCGGGAGCTTTATCGGTCTATGCCACGCCGTGTGGCAGCTTGCATCCAGACTAGAGGCGGGTCAACACCTTATTGAGCTCGTTACTGTAACTCTGAAATAAATCATTCAATTGTTCTGAAATTTTAATCATTTTCTATTCTGTACATAATTTTCCTATCCACCAATTTTTGTCTCCAGCGGACAACTCCTTCTTGGTGCGTCGTTTTTTTTTGTTATAGAGTGTACTTTAAAAAATTTGGAAACGGTGGAGTAGAGACTATTTAAATCACTTGAATCTGAGAAATAAGTGGCAGTTTGACAAGGACAATGTAATAATAAATTCTTTGGTATTGTTAAAAGACATCAACTTGCCCCTATATCAATGGAAAATGGACAGAATTCAAAATTGTATTAAAAGTTCAGATAGTAGAGTAAGAGTAGTTTTAGTCAAAACTGCCAATGGCACATTCAAAAGAGGTATCACTCAAGTGTGTTTACTTCCACAAGATAATTAACTGTGCTCTGTATAAATGTATGTTTTGCCTTGTCGTTGTCTTTTTTTTTTTCATATTATTTTTCACATGTGTCTTAATATGCTTAATGTGTCTCATCAAATGTTCTATCAATTTTTAAAAAATTCATTATTATTCACATATTTGTTTAATATTTTGAAATTCACTAATTTGTGTATTGTGTAACCCTGTTGTGAGCAACTCCGACGCCGTTTCGTGTATAGCGCCCCCTGTCGTGCACTTGTATTTCTACCCTCATTGGGTTCATTGCATCCACGCCAGTCAACTGTCATCCACCAAGCACTGACAAGGCCGTAAGTGTCGTCTATCAAGACCATCTTTTGTGTTGATTGATTAATAAATGTGTTGTCCTTTAAAATAAAAGGACTGGGTACATTGTGTTTCTTCAAAAATACATTCAATACTCACCAGCAATCACCGGGGGTTAGCGAGCAGTGGTCACACCTGACCCCATGAAAAGAACTGTCTAGTCAAAGAACTGTCATGAAAAGATCTGGCTAGTCACTTATAAAATGCGTCAAGAAATGGACGTGCACCCAAGAGACGTACACCGATGTCCGCGAGTTTTTCTAAGGCTACGTCCATAGTGCACCGCTTCCAGCTTCCGGCTTTATCGCGGCAGTTGAGCGGGGAGGAAAAGTAGCGTAAACTGTATTGGTGCGGTTATAGTGCACATGCTTCCCTGCTTCCGCCTGCTTTACCCGCTTCCACCCACTTTTTCCGGAATGAATTATTAATTCTTTTTCCCGCTTGAACCGCTTACCCGCTTGACTCGCTCGTTTAGTTTGTTGTGTTATTCCGTTCTGCTCTTCTACGCTCTTTGGTTGTTGGAACAAAACGGAAGCAGACAAAGATGTTTTAATTTCCAAGTGTTTCTAAAAAGTGTAATTTGGGACAAAATATTTTTTACGTGATTATGTGGATCCAAACATCGTTAAAAGAGCATTTGCAACTTTCTTCATTGATATAATTTATTTTGTAAAGAATCCCATACGTTTAATATATTTGTGCGGGTTCATTCTAATTTGCACTAATTTCATATATTTTCCCTTCTACTTCGGAAATCAAGTTATCAAATATATTTTTCTAAACTATACTGCTCTGAAATTCAACTAATTCCATTTCTAAATCATGGATACCCAGCCACTTAAATTCGTTTTACTCCATTGTTTCGAATTTCGTTTTGTATGGATATAAAATAAAGTGAAATGCGTTTTCCATATCTTTAAATTGATTAAATATATCTTGAAAGGCCTTGTTTTATTTACTGTATATAATCATTAAATATTTTTTTATTGTATTTTCTTAAATGTCAAACGTATTTTCCATTGTTATTGTGTTTTGAAAATGTTTTTGTAACTGAGGAAAATATTTCATGATTTTCATTTCCAAATCCCAAGTAAAAATGTCAAGTGTCGTCATAAATATTTTCTAATATTTTCAAACGTCATTAAAACAATTTGTCCATTTCCTTGAAGTTTTTTTATTTACATTAGAATGCTGAGTGTGATGTCGCATAAAAACATAAAATCATTTAACTAATCTATACTTGAAAATTCGTCAAAATTATTGTTTTTTTCATTCAAAAAGAGCGTAATTTCTTCTTATTAAATGACAAACCGATTAAGAACTTGACCCGAACTGAGCCATCAAACATTGTTGTATGTCAAAATGTTGTCGCCAAACGCGCGTTTTACGCGCCTCATATGAACGGTCTTAATAAATGTCTTTATTATTAGTATTTACCATACTGTTCATTCTCACAAGCGGTATTTTATAAATTTACATATTCTACTCAATAGGCATTCACATAAATTTTAAAACAGCATTATGTATGTATAATCAATAAATCTAAAACCAGGGTGTCAAGATCTAAATCACTATATTTAAATCAACAATTAAAATCATGATTTTAATCAAATGATCTTTTTTTAAATCACTGATTTTAATCAAATGATTTTTTTTTTAAATCACTGATTTAAATCACAACTAAACACACATTTTTATAACTAAGTAAATGCACCACAGAATAATCACAGAAGCGGTCAAATGCTTTAATCTTTCTTCACTCATGGTGATTTCAGCACTAATGGCTACACCCAGCAAAGAGGGAACTGGGTCAATTACTGCATATTATAAAAGATTGCAACATCCAGTTGTAACTTAGAATATACTATATACTGGAAACAGTAATGTAAATACACATGACATCATAAATCTAAATGCCAGGAAGAGTAATGTATAAACATTCCTGATTAACAACACTCATAATATAAACACTTAAAGGAAGTACGTAACAGTTTGATTCAAAATTATAAACTAAAGGGGCGACTGATTTCATGAACTAAAAAAAAAGACACACACAGTTCGAAGTAAAGTTTTTTAAGGCTCAGCTTATTCTTGTGGTGTGCAATAGAGATTAAAGAGTAGAAATATACATATTCACACAGCCATTGAAATGTCAGCAATAAGAAAGAAAGATCCAATCTGAATTAAAAGTGAAAATTCATTTATTATTGCTGCTCGGCAGTTTTATTATTAGAATTTATTATTGTCTGATTATTTCTCTGTCCTCTATTCTACTTTTCACACTGTAGTTCAGGTCTGTCACTTACTCTTACTGATAAATTTGTTAACATGATGATGTAATTTACTCAAGAAAAACTATGTGGGATATCAACTTGTGTTTTAAAGTTAAACAAATGAAGTAAATATTGATTTACCAAGTCACAAACTCAATTTTTTATTTAAAAAATTCATACATTTTTTTGTAAAAACAATTGAGAAACTACAGAAATTTAAATTACAAAAATCTGATTTAAATAAAAAAAATCCGATTTAAATAAAAAAATTCAATTGATTTATTTTTTAATCAAGATTTTCTTACACCCTGTCTAAAACATTTTACAAAAATCCTTTGTGCAATTTTTTTTCAGTTTTAAGTTTTTATTAACACTGATATTTTCTTCATGTTTTTTGAAAGAAGGGTTCGAAAAATATCAAAATTTTATGTATATGATGAAATGATAAGTTTATAAAAATCAACGCGTGTGTCTTTTAAAAAGCCTGTGTGGGCCAGTATGACCCGCGGGTCATAGGTTCGCCATCCCTGCAATAGATCCTCATGTGATAGCTCCATGTTGCAAACTGACAGGCGGTTCAACGCGCGTTGCACTATAACCACCCCCTGCTAGAATCGCGCGGTTTTACAACGCTGTTTGGAACTGCCGCGGTTTTAGCGGTAAAGCAGGAAGCTGGAAGCGGTGCACTATGGACGTACCCTAACGCATAAAGACAAAATTGATGCATTCAAATCGAGTAATGGTCGTGTCAAAGAACGTTATGGAAAGCCCAGAAATGGACGTACACCAGTATCAGCAAGTTGTTCTGAAACTGAAGAGAAAAATACACCCAGCGTAAGTTAAAGGGATTGGGGTAGTGGACAAACCTCATAAGTCACAAGCCTCGTTTTTCAAAAATATCATACAATACCCCTAGACAAATTTATACTGGTTATTTTTATATCAAGTCAATAAATAGTTTGGTTTAGCGAAACGTTTTTTGATCTCTTACAAATTGCATTTACGACGTGAATGAAAGTACTGTAGTACAAAGTAGTAGCGATTTCTTAACTGCGGATCACTGCTGGGTACCAGATCTCGGGAATAATACAGGTCCTCCAGAAATTGTAGAATAATTTTTGAGGAAATACTTGAATATTATAAGAATAGCATTAGAAAAATGAAAATAAGGTTATCAAATTGTCCCTGTATATATTTGATACAGGACATATCAATGGGTATTTTTGTTGTTTTTTAAAGGCATTTGTGCAAGAATTAATCTAATTATTTTTATAATAACATTTTTTATTCCACTTTCGTTTTGAACGAAGTATTAGTGAAATCATAGCATTTCTTAATTTTCTGATTTAATTTAAACATATTTGATACAGGACATATCTGAAGTGAACTTAAATTGTTTATAAATGGATTTGTGCAGAAATTAATCTAATTAACGTTTTTAAAATAATTATCTCCCTTATTTACATTCTGGCTGTTTTAAATTCTTGCTTTAAAGTTTAAAAGAAAGATCTTGATTTTTCTGTCCTTCATAACTAAATTTTTGTTTCCCTCTATATATTTTCATTTTAGAATTATTATTTCATTTTTTTTTTTGCTGCGAATATTTAAAATTTTTTATTAAATCAGTCTTTATATTTAGTTTTTAATATCTCTTTTCTATTTTAAGTTTGCTCAAAGTACCAGTTGAGTAGCAAGAAATTTCTACATAGCTTTAAAGGCTAATCAAAATAGTTTCATTTGGCTTTTTTATAACCCCAGATGGCGCAAGTTATTTCAGATAGATGAACAGTGTTGTCATAACCATGTCATTTACTTAGGTGTTCTCACGAGGGAATGGTTTCGAAGCGTCTTACTCTCAGGTTTAATTTTCTCTTGTGTTTTCAGTAATTATTTTTAATTTTTGTTCATTATTGTTCTTTCGATAAGCAAGTGGTGTATGTGTGGTGTGTTCTTGTCTCTTTCAAGATTATTTTATATTCACTTTCGTTTTGAATGAACTATTAGTCAAATGATTTCATTTCCTAATTTTATGATTTAATTTGTACATATTTGATACAGGACATATCAATGGGTAATTTTGTTGTTTTTTAAAGGCATTTGTGCAATAATTAATGTAATTATTTTCAAAATAACATTTTTTATTCTACTTTCGTTTTGAACGAACTATTAGACAAATGAATGCATTTCTTAATTTTATGATTTAATTTGTACATAATTGATACAGGACATATCAATGGGTACTTTTGTTGTTTTTTAAAGGCAATAATTAATCTAATTATTTTTATAATAACATTTTTTATTCCACTTTCGTTTTGAACGAACTATTCGACAAATTATTTAATTTCTTAATTTTATGATTTAATTTGTACATATTTGATACAGTACATATCAATGGGTACTTTTGTTGTTGTGTTTTAAAGGCATTTGTGCAAGAATTAATCTAATCATTTTTATAATAACATTTTATATTCCACTTTCATTTTGAACGAAGTATTAGTGAAATCATAGCATTTCTTAATTTTCTGATTTAATTTAAACATATTTGATACAGGACATATCTGAAGTGAACTTAAATTGTTTATAAATGGATTTGTGCAGTAATTAATCTAATTAACGTTTTTAAAATAATTATCTCCCTTATTTACATTCTGGCAGTTTTAAATTCTTGCTTTAAAGTTTAAAAGAAAGATCTTGATTTTTCTGTTCTTCATAACTAAGTTTTTGTGTCCCTTTATATTTTCATTTTATAATTATTATTTCATATTTTTGCTGCGAATATTTAAAATTTGTTATTAAATCAGTCTTTATATTTAGTTTTTAATATCTCTTTTCTATTTTAAGTTTGCTCAAAGTACCAGTTGAGTAGCAAGAAATTTCTACATAGCTTTAAAGGCTAATCAAAATAGTTTCATTTGGCTTTTTTATAACCCCAGATGGCGCAAGTTATTTCAGATAGATGAACAGTGTTGTCATAACCATGTCATTTACTTAGGTGTTCTCACGAGGGAATGGTTTCGAAGCGTCTTACTCTCAGGTTTAATTTTCTCTTGTGTTTTCAGTAATTATTTTTAATTTTTGTTCATTATTGTTCTTTCGATAAGCAAGTAGTGTATGTGTGGTGTGTTCTTGTCTCTTTCAAGATTATTTTATATTCACTTTTGTTTTGAACGAACTATTAGTCAAATGATTGCATTTCTTAAATTTATGATTTAATTTGTACATACTTGATACAGGACATATCTCATGGGTACTATTATTCTTTTCTAAGGGCATTTGTGCAAGAATTAATGTAATTATTTTTTAAATAACGTTTTTTATTTCACTTTCGTTTTGAACGAACTATTAGTCAAATGAATGCATTTCTTAATTTTATGATTTAATTTGTACATAATTGATACAGGACATATCAATGGGTACTTTTGTTGTTTTTTAAAGGCAATAATTAATCTAATTATTTTTAAAAAACATTTTTTATTCCACTTTCGTTTTGAACGAACTATTCAACAAATTATTTAATTTCTTAATTTTATGATTTAATTTGTACATATTTGATACAGGACATATCAATGGGTACTGTTGTTGTTTTTTAAAGGCAATTGTGCAAGAACAAATCTAATTATTTTTATAATAACACTAGCAGACCCGGCCACGCGTTGCTGTGGCTACGGTTTTTATTATATTACATAGTAGTAAACTATTCAAGGGAAACGGTAGGAGAACACCAGTCATGGGGACCACCATGCTTTTTTACACAGATGCCATTTGTCAAAATACATGACGACCTCCATGATTGATTTTCTACTACCGTTGATATTGAGCAAAAATCAATACAAAAGAAATAAATTTAAATTTTTTTATTTTTTGTATTCAGGTCTGTAACAAATGAGTACATTACAAAGTTGTTAGTAAATAACACGTAACACTTAAACTTATTAATGAGGTAGGTAGGGCAGATAGTTTTAAATTTTTAACAATAATTTATTATTTTGAATTATAAATACTTTTAATTTTAATTTAATTTAACACTAATCGGTGCACAATATTTTTGGTTAACCTGTCTTTAGCTAACACAAATAGATTTGACGGTTTTCCTACACGTGAATATGCAACATATAGTTGTGTGCCCATGAGAAAAACATGGATTTTCCAAATCTAAACCACAAATGGCCATTGTTTGGCCTTGAGACTTGTTTATAGACATGGCAAAAGCTAAACGAATTGGAAACTGTAACCTTTTGAAGGGTATCGTAGATTCTGATGGTATCATCGGAATACGTGGCAACAGGACCACTTCTCCTTTAAACTTTCCAGTTAAAATGGTAGCTTCAAGAATATTTCCGGTGATCTTTTGATGACCAAACGTGTACCATTGCATAATCGAGGTGGATTCAAATTACGCAGGAGAATAATAGGTGAACCAATCTTTAATCGAAGATTATGTGGTGGCATTCCAGGTATATCTAGTGAATTTAAAAATTCAATTGGAAAATTTACACTATCATTTTCATCAACAACAGTGTCGATTGATTTAAAAGACATCAGATCGCCTGGTAACAACTGTTGTATCTGGAAGTTAATTTCGTCAACATCAACATTTTTGGCTGCCAAAATAGCCCGATCACTGAGCCAGTTATGATTCAAGTAATTACTCTGTATATCCGGAAAAATACTCTGAATCAATTCGTTTTTTCCCTGAAGAACAGTGCAGAAATTGTCTGGTAGTTTAATGCATTGCGTATTTGGTTGCAGTTCTATTTTACCGTTCCCAATATCTAGCAATTGTTCCGAAAATATTTGTGCTGATGGATCATTTTGCAATTGTACGCGCATATTTATGGTCAATCGAAGTATTTCAACACTTCGCCATAAGAATGATCGTTTTAAACATGCATTAATCTCATCCGCGAAAGTAGAGCGAGGTATAACCGGTAAGGTCTGTCGGAAATCACCAGACAAAAGTAAGATAGCACCACAGAAAAGTTTATCATTGCCGTTTAAATCTTGCATAGTTCTATGTAATGTTTCGAGTGAATATTTGTGAGCCATTGTGCACTCATCCCTAATTATGATTGAACTCTTCCGCAACACTGCAGCTAATCCACTATTCTTTTTTATGTTACATATTGCGTTTGGTTTATTATGAATGTCCAAAGGCAGCTTGAATGTTGAATGTGCCGTTCGCCCACCATCTAGCAAAGTAGCCGCAATGCCTGACGATGCAACTGCCAATGCGATTTTCCGTTGTGACCGTATTTTGGCAAGAATCAACGATATTAAAAATGTCTTACCGGTTCCACCTGGTGCGTCTAAGAAAAAAAAAACGCCTTGCTGAGCAGCAACAGTCAGCATAATGCGATCATAAATAATTTTTTGTTCTGCTGTCAGTAATGGCTCACTGTTCACGATAATTGTTGCTAAAATACCATGGTCATATTGTTTTTCTCGTTGTAAATCAGTGTCGACTAAGTTGGTGGCTGGGCGATCAGGTGATGGCATACCATAATGATTAAGTGGTAAATTTGAAATTAAAACACATAAATCTTCGATCAGCACTAACGCTTCATATACATCTCTGGCGTATAATCAATGTTTTGGCATTGATCTGTTTGTCTAATTCGGTGCAATATGTCTTCTGTCATACAATTTTTATATTTTTCCCACAAAGTTTGTGCTTGCGATGGATAACATGTCGTCAAAATAATTGCAAACAGCTGACGAATGTTATTGGGCGTTGATGTTAATGCAGCATCAGCAAGCGTTAAGTCCCAATGGTTATTGTCTTCTAGCAAATGCAGTTCACTACATGCATCTTGGTATGTATTGAATACTGTTAACTGTTCGCAAAAATTCAAAAGACGTTGGTCCGGGAACATTCACCAATAACAAACGTAAATAGAAGCACTCGCGTTGCTTTGGATGCACCGTGTAAAGCCGCCCCAATGTTTTAGCTTTGAATATGCCTGTAATGGAAGGATGTGGTTTTCCTTGTTTTCGTGGCTCCCATTTTTTACCGGATTTGTTCCATGTGAAATAACGTGAAACATCACTATATATCAATATCTTAGCGAATTGGCCAAAACTATCAGATTTTTGACACAATGTAAAAAATTCAGTTAGTGTCGTTTTTGGAGCCTCAAGCGCTCTTTGGAGAACATTTTCTTCGGTGAAGTATACACGTTGACCGTTTTCAAGATGTATTGCTAGATGCTGGACAGAAGGGTCTCTTTCGTGTATGGGAAAGCTAAGAATATGCCAAATAGCTTCGTTGCTGCTAATGTATCTACCCATTTGATATCGTTTTATTTCGTCATTTTTATTTATATTTTGTAATTCAAATATATATGGCCAAATCACTGCCTTTATTTACATATTTACAAATGTATTTAATAGATTTTACAGAACTACAAAGCTCGACGTTGATATGAGCCTCATAAGTTTTTGAAAGTAATGGTGAGTATGGTACCACCCACTGATTGTCAAATTCTACTTGATTTGTAAAATTCGGCAATCGCTTTGTGAATGTGTGGCCACCATTCTCAATATTTCTGCGGCGGTACATTGGATAACCGTCAATATCCGTGATAGTGTCATTCGTATGTGGCTTTGGGAAATTTTTCTTGCATTTTCCATTTTCCATGCATGGTGACGTCATGTTGAAAGCACCGCACGGCCCGTGGATCATGTGTTTGGTAACAATATCAAACAATTCTTGATGGGTCTGGAATTTCGGCTGAAATTATTTGATCGATTTCTTCTGGACGGATTTTATCTTGAAGCCAAATTAAAATGTGGGCATGAGGCAAACCTCGCTTTTGCCACTCAATCGAATACAGCCAACAACGTGTGATACCAAAAACTGAATATTTAACAATAAAATCAATTAAGGATTTCAATTTTTGTTTGGACACACGTGCAGTTATATCATGACGATGAATTGCTTGTTGTCTTGGTAATAGTAAAGTTTGTATATCTTTCCAATTCGGATTACATGTGAATGTAATGAACAAATCTGGTCGGCCGTAATGACGTACGTAAGTCATTGCATCTTGTATGTATTCCTGCATGTTCCGTGGACTGCCGATGTAGCTTGAAGGTAAAATGAAAGCATTACCGATGTCATTGGAGTTTAAATTTCCGTCAATATTTCCAACAACAGCATCTCGTAAGTGAATGTATTCTTCCGATCGTAATTTAGCCTGGTTGTATCGAATGAATCGCAATCGTTCGCTTTCAACCTTAGCATACATATCAACAATGTATCGAAGGATATAGTTATTCTGATTTAGTCTAACCATCAGTCGGTGTGCGTAGTAGTTCATTGAACTAACTTTTTTATCTCCTTCAGCACCTAAAAAATAAAAAATAAAATGAAGTAAGAAATTAAAATTCGTACATACAGTAAGATAGTAAATACTTAATTTTCAAATTTACCGGTATTTGGATTACACTGTTTGATATTAAGGTGATATTGATCCTGTCCTTGCCAAAATATTAATGGATATTGCAGTGCGTCGTATGAACGGTGTAGATCCGAAATCATACTGACAGTGTTGTCTCGCCGTGTAATTTTTAAAGATATTTTGTCAACTGGATCACCAACCATAATAACGGCAACCTCATCAACAGTTGGAGCATTGAATCTACCAGCATGTTCACCTAATGGTACTTTGTCTGCTTTTATAACGATTTGATAGTTGTCATTTTGCAATCGTGGCGAAACTCTTTTAATCAATCGAATTAGTTGATTCTGATCTTCTAAAAAATTTTCCAGCAATGTCACAATTGCTCTTTCCTCTGCTTGTTCTATGAAATTATACTGGCACCGAGTTGTAACGCGCTCTTCACAATTGCCCATAAAATGAATTTGAAGAAATTTCGGATCATCATCAGGCATTGGCATCAATGATCCGATTTTATGGTACACCTGGCCTTGTATTTTGAATGTAGTTTCAAAATTACGTCCATCGGATGCGAGATCGCAAACTTTAGTTGCCCCAAATGACGTCATTTGGATGCAAGAATTAAATTTGCGTATCTTACGCAAAAACAATTTTGAATCGTCTGACTCGCCAGCAAGAAGGGATAATAAAGGTTCCGGCGGAGTGGGTAGAGGTGAAAGCACAACTTTTCCTGATGCGCAGCACATGCCGGGTGTTTCATTCCGAAATTTCAATGCCTGACAATATTGACATACTTTATCTATTGCACCGATACCAATTTTTGAATGCGCAGAGAGTTGTTAATATCTGGTGCATATTCGAAAGCAAGACGAACAAATGATGCACGTGTTAATGAGCGGCTGGTCTGCTGCCTCTGTCGTTCTTGTACTCGTGCTGTAGCTATGTTTCGTTCTCGTGCCGCTCTTGTTCTCGTAATAGTCTGTCGCAGACATCCGTCATGCTGTTCTTGAGATTCTTGTGCACGACCCATTGCTGTCCTGATCCTTTGAGCTGCATTTCTTGTTGCGATTTGTTCTGCCGACTGATGAGCTCTTTCAACACGTTTGCGTCGTGCCTCTCTGCTCCGCTCGTTGTTGAGGTTAGATTTTTTCGGTGGCATTCGACTGAAAATAATAATTTAAATGTTTAAATATTTAAAAAAAACACTGAAAAACGTGCTATTATGACACATTGAAATGAGGAGTGCAAAATAATTTTTAATAGAGGTTGAATAAAAATAATGAAAAAAAAAATTGTGCAATTATTGAAAAAGTGTGAGAAGCTTTGTACCACTTTTTCATATATATATTGATTAACTTTTGATCCTGGAGCCTTAAGTACCTCATAATCATCAAAATACATATATCATACAGTGTGATTTGATGTATAGCAAATATATAATAATATGACTATGTGATAATACTTACATGTATATATTTTAATTAAAGATTGTTGAATAATGAAGCACTAATAATTAAAAAGCAAGAAGAATTCCACTGTATTACTTTTACTATAATATGAATTCAGTTTATAATTCAGTCTAAATAACACGTGGCCGGCTATGCTAATCACTGTATTGCGTTTACTACGAAATAAATTTAACTTAGACTTTAGACTCAGCAACACGTGGTGGTTATGCCATTAAATTGTAGCTTATGTGAAACGTTGGTACTTTCAACACAGCGCCATCTGTTAGAATACTTACTCAATCCAGTCAACAGATACCGCAATAATTTGCAATAAAATAATATCGCGCCTATAAATTGAGATGAAGGCTATCCTATCATTTAAGTTAGATCAAACTGCACACGGTGCGCAAATTTGATTGAAATTGGTTAAGTAGTTTAGGAGTCCATAGCGGACAAACAACGTGACGCGTAATTTATATATATTAAGATTTTTTATTCCACTTTCGTTTTGAACGAAGTAGGTGAAATCATAGCATTTCTTAATTTTATGATTTAATTTAAACATATTTGATACAGGACATATCTGACGTGAACTTAAATTGTTTATAAATGGATTTGTGCAGTAATTAATCTAATTAACGTTTTTAAAATAATTATCTCCATTATTTACATTCTGGCTGTTTTAAATTCTTGCTTTAAAGTTTAAAAGAAATATCTTGATTTTTCTGTTCTTCAAACTAAGTTTTTGTGTCCCTTTATATTTTCATTTTAGAATTATTATTTCATTTTTTTGCTGCGAATATTTAAAATTTGTTATTAAATCAGTCTTTATATTTAGTTTTTAATATCTCTTTTCCATTTTAAGTTTGCTCAAAGTACCAGTTGTGTAGCAAGAAATTTCTACATAGCTTTAAAGGGCTAGTCAAAATAGTTTCATTTGGCTTTTTTATAACCCCAGATGGCGCAAGTTATTTCAGATAGATAAACACTGTTGTCATCACCATGTCATTTACTTAGGTGTTCTCACGAGGGAATAGTTTCGAAGCATCTTACTCACAGGTTTGTTTTCTCTTGTGTTTTCAGTAATTATTTTTAATTTTTGTTCATTATTGTTATTTCAATAAGCAAGTGGTGTATGTGTGGTGTGTTCTTGTCTCTTTCAAGATTATTTTATATTCACTTTCGTTTTGAACGAACTATTAGTCAAATGATTGCATTTCTTAATTTTAAGATTTACTTTGTACATATATGATGCAGGACGTATGTCATGGGTAATTTTGTTGTTTTTTAAGCGCATTTGTGTAAGAATTATTCTAACTATTTTTATAATGACATTTTTTATTCCACTTTCGTGTTGAACAAACATTAGTCAATTAATTGCATTTCTTAATTTTATGATTTAATTTGTACATATTTGATACAGGACTTATCTCATGGGTACCTTTGTTGTTTTTTAAAGACATTTGTGCAAGAATTATTCAAATTATTTTTATAATAATTTTTATTCCACTTTCGTTTTGAACGAACTATTAGTCAAATGATTACATTTCTTAATTTTAAGATTTAATCTATATATATAAAATTCAAATACCACTCACTGACTCACTGACTGATTCATCACTGTATCTCAAGAACTACAAGTCCTAGGAAGTTGAAATTTTGCAGGGTGATTCTCCTTATACCGTAGGTGTGCACTAAGAAAGGATTTAGAAAAATTCGAATCCTAAGAGGCCTAAAATTGACCTAAGGCCTAAGCCAAAAGCATTTTGAAATCGCCATACAAATAACATTGAGTATAAAACTATTGCTGTACGCATCTCAGATTGCTTTACCAGTGTTGATCGAAAAACCATTTTCTTAAAACAAATTAAATTATAATGTTCATGTTTGAACTGAATTTTTACTTCTTCCCATGATGAAAATGATATTTATAAATACTTGATTGATGAAGAAAGCATATTAAGAACATTTAATTTTATAATTACTTAAATTTTATAATGGAGCACGAAAAGCCCAAACAATACTCATCGATCATAAAAGCGTAATTTTGCTACTCGGTATCTGGCAACCTCAGAATTAATGTTTAATTTTTTAATTTGATTTATAGTTCTTTTTTTGAGTATTTGAAATTTGAATTGAAAACGAGATGGTTGCCGTCATATTTGAGGAATCCCAAGTATTATAAATATGTGTTCTTTTATGCTTATAAATCATTGTCTTTATCAATATTGTTCAAATTTTTTGTCGAATTGTTTTACTTCAGAATATATTCAGGAAGTTGAAAATCAACTCGCTAGAATAGATTTTTTTTTTCAAAATTCTGACTTTTTTAAGGATTGGAATTTTGTTTCTGTTTGCATTATGTGTTCCAGTATATTACCTACTCCAGAAATATTATTTAGGAGTCCGATTTTATTTATTTATTTCCTGCAAAATATCACTAGACATGGGTACTTTCGTGGTGGTATATGTATATTTCCGCTAACTTTCTTTAAATCTTTGGTTGAATACGCAATAGTGTGTAAATAAAAAAAAATTAAATAAAATTTACAAATCAAAATATTTTTTAAGTGTGTAATTTGTTATTTTAAAATGACATGAAAAATTTCAAAAATAACTTTTAATAAGATGGGTTACGTTAAATAAAAACTGGTAGTCATACTTTGTAGTTCAAAAAAAAATTCAAAATTTTGATACAGCTTTTCATTGAAACACGATCAAAATATACTAAATTTCATTTGTTTTTCGTGTTTCATGGGTGTTAAAGCTGTAATCCATAGTCAAGTAACTACATTTATCATTCTAAATAGATACGTGCTGTATGTGTGTTGGAGAAAAGGGAATTTTTAACAAGACTTTGTTGATCTTGGAACAATATCAAATTAAGTAATTTTGAAAAATTGAAATTTTATGTCAAAAGAGACAGAAAGTCGAGGTTCTTACTCTATTTATGGAAGCTGTTCTTACGCAACTTAGATGCATGTGAATCGTTCGTTGAAAGTGATTTTCTTTTAGTAAAAGCGCTGTAAAATCAACCTTTTGTTTATTAAAAAATTGTTATTGATTGGGTTTAATTTGTCTACGCTGATAACATGTATTTTTAACAAAAGCTCTGTTATTCCACATGCCACTGAATGGAATTTCCTGGGAAAAGTGCCCGTTTGCTTCAAATTAAATTAGTCACGAATGCTGTAACAATTTAATTTACCATCTTCTCATATTGATGATGAAATTCGAAAATATCGCATACTAGGTGAAAGAATGGCACAATGAAAACATATTCGTAGGAAAACTAAATGCAAGACTATCCACAGAAATTTCGCCATTTTTACTGAAATTGACTGCACGGGAATATTCGTAGTCACTCGAAAACTTAAAATCAACTTCAGCAGAAGTGTGACGAACATGAAATGGTGTATATGGTTGGATATAACATATATGCATATTTGCGTCCGAAGTTAATTGTAGAAGCGATGGAGAAGTTAAATTTGTATTAAATTTTTTTCCCGTACACTTAAATGATGCTATAATTTTTTTTATAAAAAATAATTTATGATGACTTTTCAATCAACATGTTATTAATTCAACCCGAGCAATGCCGGGTATTTCTGCTAGTTTGTACATATATGATGCAGGACATATGTCATGGGTGCTTTTGTTGTTTTTTAAAGGCATTTGTGTAAGAATTATTCTAACTATTTTTATAGTGACATTTTTTATTTCACTTTCGTTTTGAACGAACATTAGTCAAATAATAGCATTTCTTAATTTTATGATTTAATTTGTGCATATTTAAGGCAGGACATATGTCATGGGTACTTTTGGTTTTTTTAAAGGCATTTGTGCAAGAATTATTCTAATTACTTTTAAAATAACATTTTTCATTCCACTTTCGTTTTGAACGAACTATTAGTCAAATGATGGCATTTATAAATTTTATGATTTAATTCATATATATTTGATGCAGGGCATATATCATGGGTACTTTTGGTGTTTTTAAAAGCATTTGTGCAAGAAATAATCCAATTATTTTTGTAATGACATTTTTTATTCCACTTTCGTTTTGAACGAAGTATTAGTGAAATCATAGCATTTCTTAATTTTATGATTTAATTTAAACATATTTGATACAGGACATATCTGACTAGAACTTAAATTGTTTATAAATGGATTTGTGCAGTAATTAATCTAATTAAAGTTTTTCAAAATAATCTTATTTTTCCTTGTTACGTTTTGAACGAGCTATTCGAATAATAGCGCTACGTAATTTTATGATTTTCTTTGAGTATATCATTCAATGAAATTTGAAGGAACCTAAGTTCTAATTACTTCCAGAGATGAAAAGAGAAATGCGTATTTAACAATTAAGTTCTCATGTGTAACTTTTCTTGTTTACATATAGATTAAAGCAAAGGGTGGTGGAAAATACGTTTTGATTTGAAAAACCCTTGGAAAGCGTCTATTTCGTTTTGAAAGTTCCAACCCAACACTTTTTGCATTTCAGAACTTTGGTTTCTTTGAATTGTGACAGGAATTGAATGTAACAAATTAATAGTTGTTGCAAAAACCGAATAACTCAAAGAATAATTGTGCAGTTTTGCAAGATAAGTAAATGTAAACGCGTTATTAAATCTTTTAAAATATCTGGAAAGAAAATGAAACATTATTTCTATTGCTGCAGTCGATTCAATTTGCTGATCTTTACCACCTGCGGAAGTGGAAAAAAACATTTTGATTTAAAAAACCGTTACACAAATTCTGTTTCGTTTTGAAAATTACAGTACCTGCAATTGTAACATTTTTTAACTGAACTTTGACTGAATAATATGCGAAGTTTGTTTACTTAAGTTTTCCAAAGAAATAACTTAAACTAATAACAACAAATAAACGTGAATCTTTGTAAGAAAAGTGAAAGTAAAATAGCTATTAAATCTTAAAATATCTTAAAAGTAAATTAAACTTTATTTTTATAGCTTCAATTACTTCTATTACTTCAGTTTTACCACCTGTGGAAGTGGGAAAGTAAATTTTGTCTAAAAAAATCATTGACTTAAATCAGAATTTTAAAATTTCATTTTTTGTTCTGTATTGGGTTCATTATTATTGAAAATGAAATAGGTATCAACACAAGATGCTTGTTTTTCTATTCAAATAAGTAAAGTAACTTGTTTATGAAAAAAGAGAGTTAATTAGCAGTTTTTTGTAGAATCACAAAAGCATCCCAATATTGCACATAAATCTGTATAATTTTGAAATTTTATGAAATGATACTTAGGAATTCTTTGCAATGCTAGCTTGACTATTCTGTATTTATATAATTGAAATTTGGAATGTAAAAGTTAATTCCCCTATCATAGCATTTTTGAACTTAGTTTCTCTTTATTCTGAGAGAAAAAGTGTGGAGTTTATTTACTTAAGTTTTTCAAAGAAATAACAAGTATTTTTTCTCCTTTTTTTTTGCTTCGAATATAAAGACTTTATAGGTACAGTAACCTAATAACAGCAACAAATAAATATGAAGTCTTTGAAAGACAAATGAAAGTAGGTGAATTATTAAATATTAAAATATCTGAATAAAAGTAATTGAAACATCATTTTTAAAGATTCATTTACATCTATTGTTTCAGTTTTTCCACCTGTGAAAGGGAAAATACATTTTGCCTAAAAATTTCATATTCCTTTCTGTGTTAGGTTCATTATTATTGAAAATGAACTATCGACACAAGAGGTTCTTTATTTTATTCAAATAAGTTCTGAATTTTATCAAATAAGTTAAGTACTGTTTATGAAAAAATAGGCACCTATCACAATCAAGCAGTATTCTGCAGAATCTAAAAAGAGCATTCCAATTAAGCAAATAAACCTGTATAATTTGGAAATTTTAGGAAATAATTATTAGAATTCTCTAAAATTCTAGTTTGACCATTCTGTATTTATGTAATAGAAGTTTGGATTGTAAAATTTAATTCCCTCTATCAAAGCATTTGTGAAATCAGTTTCTGTAAATATGACAGAAAAATGTGTGTAGCTTGGTTATTTGAGTTTTTTTAAAGAAATAAGCTTTGTTTTCCTTTTGCATGTAATATAAACACATGCCTTTAATTAGTGGGAACAACCTAAAAACAATAAAAAATAAATGTGTGGAGTTAGTTTACCTAAGTTTTTCAAACAAATAACAAGTACTCTTTCTTCTTATGCTTTGAATTTAAAAACTTTATAGTTACAGCAACCTTATTACAACAAGCAATAAATATGAAGTCTTTGCAAGAAAAATTAAAGTGAATGTACTATTAAGGGCACACGGACCACCTCGATAGACTAAATGCAAAAATTTTAAGCTCACATTCGTCAAGCCATATACAATTTAAAAATAACCATATAACTAAAAAAAAAAATTTCCTTGAAAATATACGCATTACATTTTGTAATTAACTGTAACAAAATGTATTCCCTTCATAATTTTGTTTTCTGTAGCTACTTACTTTTTAACTGTTTGAAAAAAAAAATTTTACAATATCCCAGTTTGGTACACTTTTCTCAAAAACTATTGCAAGTATTGTCTCCAAAATTTTCCTGGCAACAAAAGATATCCCTTTTGAAAATAATAAGAAGGATTTTTAATTTTAATCTAATAGAAATAAAATTAGATTTTTTTTTAAAAATATTTCAAAAATAACAGACTTTTTAAAACTTTTTTTAGTGATATTTCCATATGTTCTGCATTTAAATTTAAAATAATAGGTATTTTTATTGAAAACACTTGTTTGAACAAGTGCGTAAAATTTGAAAAGTGTAGCTTCAATAGAATTTAAGAAAAGTGTACCAAAGCATAAAAAAACACATTTTGAGAAAAATGAAAAAAACCATAAAAACACTTACTATGCTTAAAATTCACTAGATTAAAATTTTCCAGCACCATAATCATTTTGATTCAGCATTTCTGAATCACATTTCTTTTGTTTCAACAGCTTTAACTTCATTCTGGCATGTTTGGATAGCTTCCGGAAAAGTTGTGTCAATCTTCTTCTCAGATGCACTAATTTCACTGAGTCATCAGCAGCATTTATTTTCCTCACAACAGTAAACCGATTTACACTAACAACTTTTTTCTCGCCATTGCAAACAAGCAAAAGGAACTTTTTAATCAATATATGAAGCTGTATTTTTTACCAAATCATAAAACACGTGGTTCAATCCCTTAGCTCGGTTCAAAAATACATCACCTGCTCAATGCACATGTCTTGAAAAAGACATGTGCATTGTGCAGGTGATGTATAAAGAAGCATTTAATTCTACTCACACAGATTAAAGTAAAAAGTAAGAAAAACCTACTGTCAATATTGCAGTAAAAATGAGGCTGAAAACTAGCCGAAACATTGTGCAAATCAAAACGTACGTACATGTGATTTTACTGGGAGAGGGCTAGGCCAACGGGTGTGACAGGCGTTGTTTACATTCGTAAACGTCTGTTTAAATGTGTTTATAGTTTTCAAACCTATACAAGTAATACATTTTTGGAATCGTCTTAATTCCAGCTATTTTTTATGCCCAAAATTAAAAAATCGAAAATTTGAGTCAAATTATGTTCCCTGTGCCCTTAAATCTTAAAATATCTTAAAAGTAAATGAAACATCATTTGTATAGCTTCAATTACTGCTATTGTTTCAGTTTTACCACCTGTTGAGGTGGGAAAGTACATTTTGTCTAAAAAATCATTGATTTAAATAAAAAATTTTAAATTTCATTTTCCTTTCTGTATTGAGTTCATTATTATTGAAAATGTAATAACTATCAAAACCAAGATTCTTGTTATTTTATTCAAATAAGTTAAGAATTATACCAAATAAGTTAAGTAACCTGTTTATGAAAAAAAACCATTTATTCACAATGAAACACTTATCTAAGGAATTACAAAAGCACACCAATTTTGCACATAAATCTGTATCATTGGGATATTTTATGAAATGTTATTTAGAAATTCTTTACAATACTAGCTTGACCGTTCTGTATTTATGTAATTGAAGTTTGGAATGTAAAAAATAATTCCCCTTATCATAGCATTTTTGAAATCAGTTTCTCTGAATTTGTTTGAAAAATGCGTGAAGCTTGGTTACTTGAGTGTTTCAAAGAAATAAGTTTTTTTTCTCCTATTGCTTTTAATATAAAAACTTTATAATTGGAGCAACCTAATAACACTAAAAAATAAATCTGAAGTCTTTGCAAGAAAAACTGAAGTAAACTAACTATTAAATCTTAAAATATCTGAAAAGTAAATTAAACATCATTTTTATAGCTTCAATTACTTCTATTGTGTTGGTTTTCCCACCTGTTGAAGTGGAAAAGTTCATTTTGTCTAAAAAATCGTTGATTTAAACCAAAATTTTTTAATTTTTTTTACTTCATGTATTGAGTTCATTATTATTGAAAATCAAATAACTATCAACACCAAGAGGCTTGTTATTTTATTCAAATAAGTTAAGTAACCTGTTTATGAAAAAAATATACATTTATTCACATTGAAAAACTTTTCTGAAAAATCATAAAAGCATTCCAATTTTGCACATAAATCTGTATAATTGGAAAATTTTGAAATGTTACTTAGAAATTTTTTACAATACTAGCTTGTCCATTCTGTTTTTGTGTAATTGAAGTTTTGAATGTTAAACTTAACTCCCCTTTTCATAGTATTTTGAAATCAGTTTCTCTGAATTTGACAGAAAAATGTGTTGAGCTTGGTTACTTGACTGTTTCAAAAAAATGAGTTTTTTTTTTTTTTCATTTTGCTTTTAATATAAAAACTTTATAGTTGAAGCAACCTAAGAACAATAAAAAATAAATCTGAAGTCTGCAAGAAATATTGAAGTAAACGAACTATTAAATCTTAAAATATCTGAAAAGTAAAGGAAACATCATTTTTACAGCTTCAATTTACAGCTTCAAATTTTGCGATAACGTTATTTTTTGCGATAACGTTACATTTCTAACTAAAGGGTTCGTAAGATTTAAAATTTATCGTAGCAACCATAGCAACAATTTTTTCCGTTAAAAATCGCTGTGACGTCATGACCCCGTAAAGTACAAAAAGTTCAACTCGCTTTTATCGCTCGATTCTCGGACGGTTTCCCGAGAAAAAAAACAGATCAGAAAACTACGAGATTAACATAGTTTATTCAGAATTGCACAGGGAACAAGATAGAGAAGGTTTTTTTTACTGATGCGGCTAAAGTAAAAAAAAAGGCGAAATCACACTTGCTAAAGGAGTGTTGGTTTGCGAAGCAAACCAAATGGTATTGCGTAGCAATCACGGGGAGTTTACGAGCGTCAGCGAGTCTGGAGGGAGCCCTTCCTGTGACGTCATGGCCCGGAAAGTCCAATTAGGAATATACGAATAATTAAGAAAGTTTCGCCGTCGCAGGATATTAAAAATTTTGCGAAAGGAGTATTGGTTTGCGAAGCTAACTAATGGGATTGCGTAGCAATTACCGGGGTTGACGAGCGTATACGAGCAGGGGGCTGAGCCCCCAAGTATAAAAAATTGATAGAAATTGTCTTTGCTATCTTCTGGTTTTTGACATAAACTGTTTTTGGTCATTCTTAGATTGTTTTTCTTTTAGCATAAATCTCACGTTTTGTAATGGCTTTAATCAAATTTTTGTTGAAATATTCACCATTCACAATATCATTCGTGTTTCCATTTGTGCTACTAATCCCCGGAAAGATAGAAGGTTGGAGGATTAGTCATTGCTTCGGATAGTAAAATTGTAGTTAAATTGACTGATGTGTGCTGTCATCTACGCATTTTATTAGAAGGTACGTAGGTACTTAATACACCTAATTACTAATTTAAGATAAGGTTTAGAGTAAACATAGAAAAATTTAATTTGAGGTTTGAAGTGCAATATTATTTGCTAGTACAATAGCAAAACTACGCGTATCGGCCAAAAAAAAAATTTATAAGTTTAAGGTACGAGGGTAGTCTCAGAAGTACCCGACCTAACAAAGAAAATACAAAATATTTTTGGGAAAATATCTTTATTTCTCTACATAGTCTTCTTTTAGATCTATACACATTTCCCAGCGATGTTCAAAAGCTTCGATAACCTGTTTACAGTGAGAATCATCGCGAACTCCTCAAAATAACCATCAACTGCAGACTCCGCCTCTTCATTGTTGGCAAATCTTTTAATACCGAGCCATTTTTTCACGTTTGGAAACAGAAAATAATCTGAGGTGACTAAATCTGGCGAATAGGGTGCGTGAGGAAGCAATTCGAACCTTAATTCATTGATTTGGGCCATCGCGATAACGGATGTGTGAACTGGTGCATTGTCTTGATGAAACAAAACTTTCTTTTTCGCTAAATGCGGCCATTTTTTCTCGATTTCATTACTCAAACGCTGCAATAAGTTCGCACAATACTCACGGTTGATTGTATTTCCTTTCCGAAGATAATCAATGAAAACTTTCCCACGCGCATTCCAAAAAATTGACTCCATGACCTTGCCTGCAAATGGAACTGTTTTTGCTTTCTTTGGAGCAGATTCACCCCTTTTAATCCATTGTTTTGACTGTTCGTTCGTCTCAGGTGTGAAATGATGGACCCATGTCTCATCCATGGTTATCAATCGACGCAAAAAAATCGGCTTTATTGCTGTGAAACTTTGCCAAACACTCGATTGAAATATCCTCACGACGTTGTTTTTGTTCCATTGTGAATAATTGCGGTACCCATCTTATGCACAGCTTTCTCATGTCCAACTTTTCAGTCAATATTCGATGTACAGCACTTTTTGAAAGGCCTACTATATCTGCTAACTCGCGCACTTTCAGTCGACTGTCATCCAATACCATTTTGTGGATTTTCTTCACCTTTTCTGACGTGGTCACCTCATTTGGTCGACCACTGCGATGTTCGTCTCGGCAGCTCATAAGCAGGGTTCCCACGGTCCTTGAAAAGTCCTTAAAAGTCCTTGAATTTTTTTTTCCTAACTAGGGGCCCTTGAAAGTCCTTGAAAATTACGGAACTTGGTGAAAAGTCCTTGAAAGTACTTGATTTTTTTTAACAAGTACATAATTGTGTAATTTCGTCTTGCATTGGAAATTGTCCAGACTAGTTTCCTCCACAGCATGTGTGCCATTTGAGCCTCATTCTGAATGAAACAGGTGTTTCACGCTTTGACACTATGTGATATACTTATAATACTAGGTCTAGATCTCCACAGTATGGCTATCCGTTTAAGTTGACACTTCTGGTCTCCATTAAGACGGCCGCTTCTCATACTCTTCTTCGTGCCACCAAAAGAATTTATCGTACGATATTTTATCGCACGACGGAAATCAATATGTGCGCAAGTAGCCTGAAAGTTAGCATTGAAACAAGAAGCCCACTCTGCAAAAAAAAAATCAGGTTCTGTGAGAAAAGAAAATCCAAATTGTTCCCAAAATTGACAATAACCTTTCCCTTTTTTGACTAACAGTTGTATAAAAAAATTGTTATTTTTTTTTAATATTTTTCTTTTTAATTGACAACTTTTGTGTATGCCTTGTTTTAGGTCGTTATAAAAAATTTTTAGGTCCTTGAAAAATATTTTTTTGGTTTTGAAAAGTCCTTAAAAGTCCTTGAATTTTTTTTGGATAAAGGTGTGGGAACCATGATAAGGCCTCGTTTAAACTGTGACACCCAATATTTTACTGTTGTACACGAAGGAGCAGTCTTCCCCAGAGTAAAATCTAGCTCCGCTTTGATATTGGTTGGACTGAGGGCTTTCAAACGAAAGTATTGTATCACATAACGGTGACCAATTTTTTCCATTTTTGCAAATGCACTGGGAGCGTTCACTATTGATGACTGCCAAACAAATACTTAACAACGTAGCGTCGTCAAACTTCAAACTTAAGCTTTATAAGGTTGGCACTTTCTACCACAGTCATTCTTTTCAAACAACAATAGCCATCTATAGGTCAGGTCGGGTACTTCTGGGATTACCCTCGTAGTATAAAAAAAATTATTCTTTGTTTAAAAAGGTAGATTTAAAAATTATGTAAATAACCCAAAATAAAACTTAGAAAATAAAAACTTATTCGAAACGAAAATACAGTTCCATAAATCTTGAAGAAATGATAACACGGTCTTTGGTATTCATTTTGTTGAATTGTATTTAACAATTAAAGAGAAAAAATAATTCGGAATTTCCTCGTATTGTAAAAAAGCATCGAAGACATAGAAATCGTGGCTTTTTAAGTGACCTGTCAAGCACAGAAACTTGAATAAGTTAGGATTTAAAATTTTGTTCACAATACTGAATGGTGAAAATATAGTTACAAGACAATGAGGAAATTAGATATTTCCGTTTAATTTTTGGATATTGGTACAAAAAGACCAGTGCTTCAGGATAAAACATTACAACTGTATAAAGATAAAAATTCTACCAGAAACGCATGGAAAGACGTCTGCTGTGAAGTAAGATAGGATTTTGAAGGAATATATGGAGGACAAGGAAAAAAATGAGTTCGATAAGTTTTCACACATTTTAATTATAAATAACATAATTTTTAATTAACGCCGTACTGAAGCAATAGAATGGGCTATTGACGACGGTGCGTGATTAATCCCTCAAAGGGAAAGATCCGAGGACAACATAATTGTGAATCGTGGTCAGATGACGAGGTTCCTGTGCTGGCTCCAAGGTTCTGACGATCTGTGCTGGCACCCAACACTCCAAATTTCAGCACCACGTCAACGTGAGGACATTTGAGGCAACGACATATTTAGCGTGCACCAACCACCTTTGTACACGACGGTCGTTGGTTGGATTTGAACTCGCAACCCTCCGGTTGCTATTCCGTTATTCTTCCAACAGGGCTACCGCGGCCTCATATCAGACAGAAATTTTTCAAATATGAAAAAAATTTTTGCTTGTCATTTATAAAAGTAAAAATTTTTGGCTGCAAATAAAAATAGAAGTGTAACCAAAAATTCGAAAAATATTTTTATCTTAATTACTAGCAAAAGCCAAAAAACAACACGTTTCGGATTTATTTTCCCATACAACTTGAGATGAGTAATCACGTGCTTTTAACATACGACTGCCCTTAAGACAGTAAAAACCGTGGTGTATGATGAAATATCGTTACGATATTTTATCGTACGACACAAAATCAATGTGTGTTCAAGTAGCCTCCTGGGGAATCAAGAACAACATTTTTGCAAGGGCAACTTTTTTGTTGCAGTATTAAATGGGAAAAGTTGCATTTATCATTCCTTAAAGTGGCATTTATAGAAAAAAAGTTGCATTTATTTTTGATACACTAAATTCTAAAATAAATTTTTCGTAAAAAATGAAAAAATGAAAAATATATTGACAATTTTAGTCGTGTATAGTAGTATAATAAAACATTCTTAAACACAGAAGAACGTTGAATGGTCGATCCTTGGACAGCAATTTCTTTAACATTGAAAAACTGCGCTAACCGCAGTAATATAATGTGCTGTATCGGATAGCAGAAGAGCAAAATCCTTTCGCTCAACATTCAGAGATTTTAAAACGTCATCTACAAGGCAAACAACATGTTGATGATCGACACTCACCTCGCAAACTCTGCAGTCGATTACGCAAGTTTCCTCTGGATTATCAAGAGTGCCAACCAATGTGTTAAAAGTTACTTCTTGTCATTTATTTCACTTTCGTCTGTTAGGACGAACCCCTTCTTTACATGAACTTCTTGTTTGATGCACAATACTTCGGCGTTCGCAAGATCAGACACACGCGATCGAAGGGTTGATTCAGAGGGCAAAAAATGAAATAGTAATTTCATATTAATTAATTTTAAGCCACATTTTAAAAAGTTGCAGGTGGTTGCATTTATGCAAAAAGTTGCATTTATGCAGAATGTTGCATTAATGTTACGGTTATAACTCACTTACGATACACCCTATGTAGGAGGAAATTTGGTTTTAGTACTTTACATGCAGAATAGAACGTGTGAAAAAAAGTTGCATTTGCTGCAAAAAGTTGCCCTAGTTATTATTATTTTTATCGAATTTTTTATATTATATAGACAGAAGTTCTCTTTGCCATCTTCCAGTTTTTGACATAACTGTTTTTTTTTATCACTTAGATTGTTTATAGTTTAGCATAATTCTCACATTTTGTCGTGGGTTTTAATCAAATTTTTGTTGAAATATTCACCAGTCGTTATAACATTCGTCATTCCATTTGTGCTACAAATGCCCTGAAAGAGAGAAGGTTTTAGGATTAGTCTTCGTTTCGGATAGTCTAATTGTAGTTAAATTGACTGATGTGTGCTGTCATCTACACATTTTATTGGTGGGTAAGTAGGTACACTACTTAATATACCTAGTTACGTGAAGAAAATTAAGATAAGGTTTAGAGTAAACACAGAAAAATTTAATTTGAGGTCAGAAGTGCAATATCGTTTGTAAATACAATAGGAAAACAACAAATATCGATCAAAAAAAATTTATTAGTTTAAGGCAGGGCTCGAAATACCCGGTTGCACTGTGCACATAAAAATAAAATTGTGCCCCTAATGGTATCCCGCCTTGTGCACGTAATGCACCTAACGTTAAAAAAAGGGGGAACGTTTTATGTTATTTTGATGTTTGAACAAAACACATTAGCAACGACTTCTCGCTCTAAAGGAACGAAATGCAAGTTCCTAATTACATACTACGCAAAACAAAATCGCTGGGCCGTAACGGGTTTATACAGGAGGAAGGTTTACTTGTACCACTGCCACCAGAACTTTCCGGTGGTCGAAACTTTTTCCAGATGACTGATGAAGAGACTGTCGCGACAGAAGAAGGAGAATTTAAATCACTTGACCACCCTCGAAAAATAAACATCCCGCGTTTCTGTAAACACCTCCTGTTTAAAAAAGTGCAAAGCCGTAGGAATTCTTGAGAATTGCCAGTGGATGAAAAAAAATTGTCATGTTTCCAAACCCTGACTGCAAGGTCACGCGGGTAGATAAATTTCTCCACGTTTGGAAAAGCGATGGAGAATAAAACTATTAAATTCATTTAAAAATCTTCTAGATTGAATTTTAAAATTCGTCGCCACTAAAAAATTGCAAATAATTCGGACTACCTATGTGCCAAATCTCATTGCTGTAAGTGCCATAGAATCGTCAGGATTTTGAGCCCCAAACAAACAAATGCTTCCTTTTTTATACACTCTATAACAAAAAAATCGACGCACCAAGAAGGAATCATCCGATTGCTTTGAAATTTCGTATGCAAAAAGGTTTTGACCAGATATGCAAATGATTAAAATTTGGTGTCCCATGAATGAATAGTGCGATCTCCAGCGCATCGCAACTGCGCATCCAGCAGATGTATATAAAGAGTTGTTCTTGAACTGTTGTTAAAAATTTCTGCTGTATTGCGATTTAGGATACCTTTCAACGACTGAAAAAATGTCTCGCCGCAGGATTCGAGCTGATTACAAGCAACTTTCAGAGTTTGAAAGAGGTCGTAGCATTGGATTGAAAGAGGCAGGTTGGGCAAATCGGAGAATAGCTCGTCATATGAGTCGAAGCGATGCGGCGATTAGAAGATGCTGGCAAGAGTGTGTGGACAATGGAAGATTTCAGCGTCATGATGGTAGCGGTCGATGTAGGACCAGAACAGATAGCGAGGACAGAGTGATTGTCAGATCAGCTGTCACAGCGTCTGATTCATCGCTATTAATCATCAGTCGTGCGACCCACACACGAGTGTCCGCCATGACCATTCACAGACGGCTGAGAGAGCGAAATCTACGCTCGTATCGACCGTTACGCCACCTGCCATTCACGCCTGCACAATGTCGAGCCAGATTACAGTGGTGCTTGGCTCGATCAGACTGGAATGATGCTGACTGGGTACGTATAGTCTTTAGCGACGAATCCCGCTTCCAACTGTGTCCTGACGATCATCGAAGACGTGTCTGGACACACCCATGGCAGCGTGCCGATCCTGCTTTCACTATTGCACGCCACACGGGCCCTCAACAAGGAGTTATGGTCAGCTGTGCCATTTCCCTTGATAGCCGGACCTCTTTGGTCGTCATTAGAGGTACACTTACTGCACAGAGGTACGTTGACGACATTCTGAGACCTGTTTTGCTACCGTTCCTTTCTCAGTACCCTGGGCTTTTTTTTCAGCAAGACGATGCCAGACCACATACGGCACGTGTTGCTATGAACTGTCTTCAAGCTTGTCAAACACTTCCTTGGCCAGCCAGATCACCAGATCTCTCTCCCATCGAGCATGTCTGGGATATGATGGTAAGGCGACAATTGGAGCAAATTTGGCAAGAAATACCGCAAGAGACCATCAGGGAGCTTTATCGGTCTATGTGTCAGCTTGCATCCAGGCTAGAGGCGGGTCAACACCTTATTGAGCTCGTTACTGTAACTCTGAAATAAATCATTCAATTGTTCTGAAATTTTAATCCTTTTCTATTCTGTACAAAATTTTCCTATCCACTAATTGTTGTCTCCATCGGACAACTCCTTCTTGGTGCGTCGATTTTTTTTGTTATAGAGTGTACTAGAGATAAATTTCGATAAAAAATAGTAATAAATTCAAGATTATAATATATAAATAGCTTCAAGATTAAAATTTAAATTTACGAAAATAAGCTCACAGTAAATTATGTTCAGTAAATCAGGCTAATAATTTCACTTTCAAAAGCCATATCGAGTTCAATTTAACACGAGGATGTGAAAAATTAATGATAATTGAAAGTTATCTTTAACGTTTCACCGTTCAGGACAGTGAAAAAATAACCTAAAATGGAATGGCTTTATTTTAAAGACATTTGCCACGCATGAAAAATTAAAAGGACAGCTGTCGGTATACGTTATCTCAGGAAAAAAATTACCTACTATCCCCTTTGTTGTAAAAACTATCTTCAAAACATAGAATACAATTAAATATTCATCCTATTTTTAGCTGCTATTTATATAAAGCAGTAAATTAAGTCAACTAAGTACTCCATTCAAGTTATATCTTTTCTATAAATCGAGATAAATAGCCCTTTTTGTGTTCGTAATCAATATCTTCGTCATAAGCGTCTAAATTCGTATTGAGAAAATATAAAAGTTACAGTTGAAATAATTATCTATTTAAAGAAAATCCCATTTAAGGTATCGATCTGGTTTAAAATTTTTCGCAGATTTCAAATCTGTTGAAATTTTTATTCTATCTAAATGTGGCCTAATTTAAATTGCGAAGATATTCAATCGGCGTAACGTGACAATCTCTTGCGAAAATATGAATATTTAATTGAAAAATTATTTATTAACAGAAAATCAAATGTATAAGTTATAATATATCTGATATATATAGAGAGATAATTAATCTGGTGTAAAATTTTCCACTGATTTCAAATTCGTTGAAATTTTCAATCTATCTTTAATGATCCCGATTTTACAAAAAAAGAACTAAACAATGCCAGTCAAAAACGTTTTTTATTTGTTTTGCTCTCCTTAGCTGGAATTGTTTGAGCGCAGGAAATGGAATCTGTGATTTCTCGAACACGATCGAGGTCAAATTCGTATGGGAAAAAAATATAAAAGTTACAATTAAAAAATTATTTTTAGGTATCGATCTAATGTGAAATTCCGTTCCTTTAAATCCGTTGAAATTTTTACTCTATCTTTAAACGATCTAAGCGATAGAAAAAATAACTACACAACTCCAGTTAAAACTTTTTATTTGTTTTCCTCTTCGGCTGAAAGCGTTCGAACGGAAACACGGAAAAAATATATTTAGAATCTGTGACCATTTATGTTGTTTCCATTCTAAGGAAAACAATAATAATTAAATAGGTCATTATGTAATTTTGAAATGTTCTAGATTTATTTTTAAAATTCGGCCTTCGCACAAAAATTGCAAACGATTCTGACTACCAGTGTGCCAAATCACATTACTGTAAGTGCCATAGATTCTTCAGGACAGTACACGCGTACAAACACACAAACACTTACTTTTATAATATTAGAGATAGCATTTGCCTATAAATATTTAACACTAGCCACTGCGTGGCTAGCCCGGCATTGCCCGTGCCAGTTGCTTTTGTGGGGGTTATTGGTTTGCTTCCAAACCAAATAGGTATTCGTAACCTATTGGATAACAGCCACAACAGAGTTGCCCGTGACAGCTAATTTCGTGGGAGTCACATTGCCCGTGGTGTTGGTTTGCTTCGCAAACCAAATGGGCGTTGCCCGTGAGAGTTATTTTCGTGAAGGTCACGTTGCCCGTGTGGTGGTTAGCTTCGCAAACCAAAAAATATAAATATTCAATTGAAAAATTATTTATCAAAAGAAAATCAAACGTATAAGGCTGTCCGGAGATTTCAAATCCGTTGAAATTTTTAATCTATCTTTAACGATCCCGATGTTACAATAAGAATTAAATAATACCAGCCAAAATGTTTTTTATTTTCTTTGCTTTCTTTCGCTGTAATTGTAAAAGGGCTGGAAATGTAAACTGTTTATTTTTGGAAGACGAATGTTAGCGTGACGTCACATTCTCTTACCAAATATGAAAGATATTCAATTTAAAAATTTTATTTTTTAAAGAAAATCATATTTTTAGGAATTGATCTAATGTGAAATTTTCCGCAGATTTCAAATCCGTTGAAATTTTAACTCTGTCTTTAAAGGTCTAGGACATAAAAAAAATAACTACAGAAATAAAGTTAAAGCTTTATTGCTGGGAAATCATTCCTCCGCGCAAAAGAAAAACTGAAAAAATACATTTAGAATCTGTCATACCTTTATGCTGTTGCCATTCCAAAGAAAACAATAATAATTAAATTTCTTAAAATTCATTTTAAAATGTTCTACATTAAATTTTAATATTTCGTCTGGACTGTAAAATTGCAAAAAATTCGGACTACCTGTGTGCCAAATTTCCTTATTGTAAGTGCCATAGATTCATCAGGACATGGCAAACACCCAATACACGAACTTCATTTTGTAATAGTAGATATATATTTTAATAATTTTGTAAAAATGATAATTATGCATGAAATTTTAAGGAAATTCGTCAATACACGTCAAATGTACTACATGAAAGTCTATTCAAGCAATTTGAAAAATTATGCTACTAATATAAACTACATGCATTTTTCTAGAGAGTAAACTAGAATCCAAAGGATATGTAAATAAACAAAAATTTTACAAGCGATTGAAAAGTGCATAGAAGATTTTTGATAGTTTTACAGTCCTATTTCTTAAATAAATGGCCATAATTTAAAAACTTTTCAACTCAGCATAATTGTTTTCTAGTTCATTCCGTGGACAACATTATAAAGAACAAGTTCTCAAAGTTTTGCGAGAATCCATCAATAACTTTTTGTGTTATAACATTTGAAGTGAGGAAGTGATGCATAAATGTCAATTTAGAGTAAAAAATAGTTTTAAGTGTATCGCTTGTTTTTACTTGTTTGTGTAAACAATTTTGTTCTTCACTTCTCCTTAAAAATGTTCACAATATTTCCAAAAGAGAAACCATTTAAACATTTGAGAAAACTTTTTTTAAATAATGTTTGCAAAAAAAGTAAATTTAAATTTTGACAGGTTTTTGGTCTTTTAACGGCCATTTCCGGTTTCTCCATACCTTTTTCCGGTTTTCCTGCCATGCTTAAAAACTTAATATCTCTGCTACCTAGTTAGAGAAAAAAAATCAAATATATTTTGGAAAGTCAAATAAATACTCTATCAAATAAGATTAAAAACTTTTTTTGGAATTTTTGGTCAAAAAATAACATTTTTAATGTGTTTGGATACCTTAAAATTCACCGAGATCCTTTAAAATGTGTTTTGAATTACTGAATAAGATGCATGCATTATTTTTCTTGCAGGTACCACAGAATATTCTTCAACATGGATGGATCTTCACTTATGGAAGCAGAGGACCAAACTCAAAGTACAAACTCCTCTGGGACGAGTAGAGATTCAGTTTGTTCCCATGATTTGATCGACCAGCCAGAAAGACTCAGATGGATAGATTCTGATGGAGTTCGTCCTCGTCACCGAATCGGCCTGTCAGGTCCAGCAGGAGTTCGTCCTCGTGACCGAATTGGTCTGTCAGGTCCAGCAGGAGCTCGTCCTCGCAGCCGAAGCGAACAGCCAATGTATGCTGCTCCCGTTGAAAGACTCAACCGGATAGGTTCTGATGGAGTTCGTTCTCGTGACCGAATAGGCCTGTCAGGTCCAGCAGGAGCTCGTCCTCGCAGCCGAAGCGAACAGCGAGAGATAACTATTGACCAAATCGGCCTTCCAGATCTACTTATAATTCCTGTCCGAAACGCCATGCTGGAACTCACTCGTGGTCGAAATGGCGGGGTAGAATTTGAAAGATTTCGTTTTCGTGTACGAGCCGTCCAGCCTGATCACGACCGAGCTCGTAATCGTGGCCGAATAGTCCAGCCAGATCACGACCGAACTTGTCCTCGTGGCTGAATCAGCCAGCCAGACGCTATTCGTGTGCAAATCGCCCTGCAAGATCTCACCCGTGTCCCAAACGGCGAGTCAAATTCTAAAAGATTTCATATTCGTGTCCTAGCCGGCCAGCCAAATCACCACCGAGCTCGTCCTCGTGGCCAAATCGTCCAGCCAGATCACGACCGAACTCGTCGTCGTGGCAGAATCAGCCAGACAGACCCTATTCCTGTCCAAATCGCCCTGAAAGATCTCACTCGTGTCCCAAACGGCGAGTCAGATTCTAAAAGATCTCGTTTTCATGTCCGATCCGTCCAACCAGATCACCACCGAGCTCGTCCTCGTGGCCAAATCGGCCAGCCAGATCACCACCGAGCTCGTCCTCGTGGACAAATCGGCCAGCCAGATCTCCACCGAGCTCGTCCTCGTGGACAAATCGGCCAGCCAGATCACCACCGAGCTCGTCCTCGTGGACAAATCGGCCAGCCAGATCACCACCGAGCTCGTCCTCGTGGACAAATCGGCCAGCCAGATTACCACCGAGCTCGTACTCGTGGACAAATCGGCCAGCCAGATCTCCACCGAGCTTGTCCTCGTGACCAAATCGGCCAGCCAGATCACCACCGAGCTCGTCCTCGTGGCCAAATCGGCCAGCCAGATCACCACCGAGGTCGTCCTCGTGGCCAAATCGGCCTACCAGATCACCACCGAGGTCGTCCTCGTGGCCAAATCGGCCAGCCAGATCACCACCGAGAGCGTCCTCGTGGCAGTATCAGCCAACCAGACTCTTTTCGTGTGCAAATCGCCCAGCAAGATCTCAGTCGTATCCCAAACGGCGAGTCAGGTTCTAAAGGATCTCCTTTTCGCGTCCGAGGCAGCCAGATAGATAATAAACGAGATGGTCCTGTTGATAGTTTCAGCAGGACAAATCTCAAACTAGCTTCTCGTGTCCAAACCGGCCACCCAAATTACGCGGAAGCTCTTCATCGTGTTCGAACCAGGGAGCCAAACTACGCAGAAACTAGTTCTCAGTCAACTCAGGGAAACGGTCGTAATGGTTTTCGAATGTATGAGCCAGATTTTGTATCCTCCGAATCCTCAATGGATTCCAGGTCGTAAACCACCTTCTATAATTGGGCCCGGAATGATTAGTGGTTCACTCCAGGTCCTCAGCTCCACGTCTGTTACCACTCCTTTGCGGAATCTTTACGATAATTTCTTTTCAGTGGTATAACTTCAAAGAGAAAATGGAGCCCCTTTCATAGTTTAAATTGTATGACATTTTCACTGCTTCAACGCTTAGCTATGAGACAGGCTTATTGAGTACTATCATATTCTACATTATCTTTTGTATGAGATATTATCTCACTACCAACATTTATGTTACTGTGAGAGGTAACTAGAGTGTTTTTGATGTTTTGGTTCTGGAAAATAAATGCAATGGAAAATTAGAAAGTCTCTTGCTTTAGTTAATTAAATATTTCATTTCAAGACACAAATCGACGTAAAGTTGAAGTCTGATATGAAATTTAGTATGTGTGTTTTATGATAAGTAAAAACTCTTCACATGAGGTGTCATATTTTCAAACGCTTAAAATGTAAAATCAAATTTTACAAGTTCTACAGCGTTTCAAAACTTATTTCCATGTATTTGTAGTGACTTCTAAAAAGTCTAAATTATATCACAAATTATTGTTGAGGGGGGAGGGGGTCTATATCTTGGAAAAAAAGATCAATTTCGGAAAATTATAAAACTGTACATTGTTTTTTTTTTTATAGTTATTGTAATTTCTTACCAATTATTGGGGATAAGAGAAAAAAATTAGATAATATTCGTGTCTTTATATATTACTTGAAACTATATTTAGATACCAGATGAGTTTCCTAAAACGTTCAGCTGTGAAGGAAGATTTTAGAATTAATTTATAGAGACGGAAGTTAACGTGTGTGCCTTTTTTTCTCAACTGTAATTGTTCTGAAATTTAATGATACGACTTTCATTCCATATCTTACATTTATCAATATCTCTTTGAGCTATTAAATCTATTCTCTACCTCCAATGATAAAAACATGCTTTTTCATATGCTATTTACTGTAATACCATCCATCATCTAAATATACAAAGCATCTAAATATACAAAGCATCTAAATATACAAAGCATCTGAATATACAAAGCATCTAAATATACTAAATATTTACTCTACTTAAAATGACATCTTAATAAACGTCCTCCATCGTTGTCCTAGTCTTACCATCCCATTAAGTGGGGGTAAATTTTGGACAGTACTGTTTTTCGCTTAGAAACACTATGAAATATCAATCTGTCCCATTGATACGCATACATGTTTTAGTTCAGACATCAGACAGTATTAAAATCAAATTACAAGAGGCTTTAGCTCAACTCTGAATGATTATTTGGTAAATTAGAGTAATATTTTGAAAATAATAGGATTTTAAAGAATACTAGTATCACATTTTAACTTAAATTAATTGCTTCAAGGTAATTAAATATTTCTTTCTTAACTATTATGTTCTTTATGAAAATTTCCAGTCGGCCAATTTGTTCTGGCTGGTTGGACTATATCGTCCTTCGAATAATAAACTCCATCGGGCTGCTGGCCATTTGCAGTTTAAGGCGGACATCTTCATGACAAATGTGGATACTTCGTCATTGTTTTTTTACTGGTATGATCCGTTCTGGGTAAAGATCTCCCTCGAAACTCACCGGAACGAGTCCCCCCACCGTTAGGTTCTGGAGGAAACTTGAAGGTTGTGGGCTTGGCATCGATGGATCTAATTGTTCTTCCATGTCGCTGAATGTTTATATGTCTACAGAGTATTCTAGTGAAAATGTGTGGCAAGTAATAACAAGGATTAGTAATTAGTAATTTTTAGTTAACGTCGTACTAGAGCAACACAACGGGCTATTGACGACGGTCCGGGATCAGTCCCTTAAGGGAAAGATCCGAGGACAACACCTCGTAATTTTGAACCACGGTCAGATGACGAAGCAACACCTGAGCTGGCACCCCACTTTCCAAACTTCCACGCCAACCCAACGTGAGGACTTTCGGCCACGACAGATTTAAGGTGCACCAGCCGCCTCTACACCATACGCTTACAAACATCCATGCCCGAACCCGGATTCGAACCAGGAACCTTCCGATCTAGAGGCTAACACCTTAACCACTATACCGGTTGGTCGGCAACAAGGATTAAGTCATTATAAACACAAATATCTTTTTTTTTATTTTTAGATACACTATTTAAATAGATAATATTTTCCAACGTAGTTTTAAAAAATTATCCATTTTGACATCCAAGCATTTGCCCAAGTGTTTGTATTACCTTTCCTTTTTGTTCATTTAAGAAGACTTATTCTGACACAAGACTTTCAGCCATGGAAAGTAAACGTTTTAGTCCGCTTTTCTTTTATTTTCTGTTCTAAATTAGATACATTTGGAGATTAGGTGTGTGATTCATGTCAGCAAGATAAGTCAGTAAACAAAATCCATGATCAGTCACAAAAAGTTTATTTATCAGATGTAATTTATAATAGCAAGATTGGTTTAATGAACTACAATTCCAGAGAGTTGAAAATTTTTGATACAAAGAATGGTTTTAAATACAACACAATGTATTCATAAACACGCTCCCAAAAGTTTCAAACTTGATTAGAATAACAATAGCATACTTGCCAACTTGTACGGATTATCCGCAATTTTTACTGATTTCCACTTAATTTTACTGATTTACGGATGGGTCTGCCCTTTTTACGATTGAGCAATCGAAATATTTCCTACTCTACAACCATCCAATAAATCCATAAAAACCCAAAACTTTGTTTAGAGCAGAAATTCAGAGCAGAATTATTAAAAACCAAAAAAGCTACTACAAATTCATTGAATTTTTATATATACACTAAATAATGAATACACCAAATAAAACAACTTTGTAAATAAAACACTGATTTTTTTTTCTTTCATCTTCTTGTAAATAAGCTTTATGAACCAATGATGTGTAATCCTGACACAAGTTTAAATGGTATGTAACATACAGTTTTGGATGCAATGTGTAGGTACTCAAAAAAGGAATTTTTTTTTTTACAGTGGATGTTTTCAGTTTTGTATTAAAACACTACAGCTTTGCGAGGTATTTGCAGCTGATAAAAATGTGAACCTTTACTTATGCATTTTTAAGTACAAATAATACTAGTTATTTTGACATAGGGATACTTCTAATACACATTAATTCATGTATTTATGTTGTGTTTTATGGCAAGGTTGTGCTTTATGGCAATTTCGAAAACATACAGTAGAAATTATTTTAAATAAGTAAACGTTTTACCAAATTAGGGCTGCCATAGACGAAACACTTGTAAAACCAGCAGCAAGCATTTATAAATATAGTCTAATTTAAAATCCTATTTTTTTTAGAGAGAAAGTAGCAAAGTTATAGTTGCTAAAACAAAATGTATCGGCTGAAGCACAAAATGTGCTAATTAAGTATGAAACAGACGTTGAGGATCTTCACAAGAAATTTGATTTCTTAAATCAAAAGTTAAATATTTTATTAATTCGATTTTCATGGTAACGTTGCCAACCGCAAATTCGGACGCTTTTCTTTCGTTGTTTGGCGCCAAAGCTTCTAAATTAGCTTCCTTTCCAAAATTTTCTCCCCAAGTGCATATTTTTCCAGTCCTGATATCAGATTAAGGGACTAAATTTTCGTAGACCTTAGGTAAATTTCCAACAGTCACCAAAATTCCAGAAATATTGACAAAATTTTGAAATTGGTAGCTTTTTGAAACATTTTGCTAAAAGAGATACCTTAGTCGCCAAGGTAGAAAAAAGAGTAGCAAAAGTCACCTGTGGCAAACCTACACCTGAAAGATTATTGTCTAAAAATGAAATTATAGTGATTGAATAATTTAGATAACTAGGGGGCTCCGCCCCCTGCTCGCTTACGCTCGCCAACCGCCGGGGATTGCTACGCAATCCCATTTGGTTTGCTTCGCAAACCCACACTCCTTTTACATATGCCATTTGGTTTGCTTCACAAACCAACATTCCTTTCGCACAGTGAAACTATCTGAATAATTTGTATTATCCTAATTTCACTTTCCGGTCCATGACGTCACAGCGAGGGCTTCGCAACCTGCTCGCCGACGCAAGGGATTTCACTTATTTTTACTTTAACACTTAATGCACCCTAAACTAATAGCCTCATCAGTAAAAAATCTTCTGCATCTTGTTGCCTGTACAATTTTTAGTAAAAACCGTGTTAATCTAAAAACTTTACGATCTGTACTTTGTACTTTCTCGGTAAACCGTCTGAAAAGAGAGGGAAAAAAGCGAGCCTTTTTCCTCGCCAAATAAAAAGAAATCGTTTTCATGGCAATTGGTGCTACGATAAATTTGATATAATACGATATAGATATGACAGTTTTAGTTAACGGTAGTAACAAAAAGTAGCGAAAATATCCAAAGATTCCGAATTTTGTATGACCCACTTTTGATCGCATCCAATTAAATTATTCACCGATTTCAAAAATAATAGTACCGTAAGAAAGAGTACATTCTGAGGTATACTGCTATATTTTAAAAATTAAAAAATAAAAGTAATAAAATATAGATACGGCAGTTTTAAAAAAAAGTAACAAAAATGTCCTGATTTTTCCCGAATTTCAAAAAAATATTATCAAGAACAAAATTGAAATTTTTAAAAAAACACGACGAGCTGCAAAACTTTACGCTGAGAGGTACTCTTTAAAAAAAACTCACGGCTGAAGACTGAAAATTTGTATGTGTTTTGCTCACTCGCGGAAGAAATTTCGCTTCTTCAATTTTAACACTTAATAAACCCTAAACTAATAGCCGCATCGGAAAAAAATCTTAATAATTGTTCAGGGAATACGATGAAGAACAAACCATGTCAATTTTGTTTTTTTCCGATCAGTACTTTCTCGGGAAACCGTCTAAGAATCGAGCTAGACAACACAGTTTTCAATTCTGCGGCGGCGGTAACATTTTTTTAATATAGAGAGATACATTTTTCCATAAAGGCTTAGTCGTACACACAGTATAACTAGTTAATAAATGCACTTATGTATGTCTGTAAAGTAATTAAATGTTAAGAAATGAGACCCCAAACCCAACTAAATGTTTTACGCAAATCGCAAAACAATACGTTTTATAAAATCCTCGAGTTAGAACATCAGTGATCACTGCAGATTTTGAATTTTTACCTCTTCAAATAATTTGCTTGTGTCAGGAACTTAAATCAAGGTCGGCAGGTAGGTATTTAATTAGCATCGCAATGGAGACATTAACGGGCTATTGGGAAATATCCGAGGACAACACCAAATAATTTTGAACCACGATCAGATGACGAGGTCAAACCTGAGCTGGCACTCCACTGTTTAAACTACTTCCACACCCTTTACTCAAGGTTATATGTGCTTTAGATACTCTTAAGATAGTGTAATTGCTCCTTACGCTATCTTCAGAAGAGCCTGGTTTCCATTCGATATCCACCGTAGATCATAGGTTGATTCAAAAGTTAATATCTCTTGAAAAAAGACTTATTTTACAGATGTGTACTTTTCGTTTGTTTGGTCAGTAATTTGCTTTTTTGCTTTATTTTTTTCAAAATTTTTGTTAAGTTAAAATTCCGAATGAAACACATTTAATTTTAAATATTTATAACAGGGGTTGTAATTATGAATTTCATTCAATTCAAATTCTCATCGAGACACTTTGTATAGTTAATTTTCAACCATTTTAATCAAATAATCAGTTAAAACGAAACAGTTGGCATTTGAATATTGAAATATTTTTAATCTAAAATTTATACAAATGACATTGAAACTTCAAACTTCTCAAAGCATCTGAAAATGCTAGCAATTGTGTGTGTTGTATGGCGGAATGTGCTTCATGGCTTATAAACTTAGTCTTTTCTAACTGGAACTGTTGAACTTGTTTGAAGTAAAAGGTAATTGTAATAATGAAAAACGAACAAATATATATTTTTTAACTAGTCACTTTATTTTCATCATAGTAAAAAAATTGAAATGGCTGCGTTTGATGGATAGATATTAATATTTAAAATCTAACAGATACTGTTGTTAAACAGTCATGGGAAAAATAAAACAACACACACACTCTACCTCCTTTATTTCAAGTACTATTCATACTAGAGCAAATTCAAAGGTATCGTTCAATAGGGAATAACGTCATATACAAATTTAAATTTGAAAAAGTTGCATAAAGTGGTGTCTTCACATCAAATTTTGTACAAACGACGAAAATTCCATAGGTAACACCGCGATTTGATGCTGTAATCAGATTCTGCGTTGTTAAATTAGTCCAAATATGAAATTTCATGATTTTACTGCCTTCATATCCCGAGATATTCAATCCTAATATTTGTGTCAATTTCAGGGATCATCGAGACAGAGAAAGTTATGTTATATTTATTATGCAAATGCAAACGCTCGTATAATTACAATCCGAGGTTTGTCAATTGTTTTTTAAATTTAGGTACCCCCTAAAGTCGCAATAATGAGGAAAACTTAATGTAGCCCAAAAACTAATTATTGAAATGAGCTGAAATTTTGCATGGCCATTCCTAGAAGACCTTTTGAATCGAATTCCCATCAAAATATAATAAAGTTCCAATTCATAGTTTTTCAAATATTAATTTAAGAAATATTATTGCATCAAAAAACTATTTTTTAAATATATATTAGATAGATTTGTTTGGGGTCCTGAACAATAACATGGTACAAAATATCAGCGCTATAGAAATGTTATTTAGGAAGATATGCCCAAAAGTGTAAGAAACTGATTTAACATTAGGAACTCCAATCTATATGTACTCAGAACTTCAAAACGGTAAGAACAAATTATATGAAATTTGGTATAGATTTAAAATTGTGTGTCGAAATAGTGGGTTCCCATTGGAAATTATGCAGTTGGTGCTCAATTCAATATGAAGTTGGCACCTTTAGCCAATTTTATGCATCTTAATTTACATTTCTATTTCAAAGTTTCTATTTAAAAAAATACTCACTCGTGTTACTTAGAACTCTGGTTTTAAATTTAAATCTGTTTTTCATTTCTATGCACTTTAAAATTTTCAATTGAAAATAATCATGAGTTTGTTAAACATTTTATAGTTTAATAAATATTAAATAAATATAGTTTGTAATGTTTTAAAATGTTTTTAAATGAATTTTAAAGTAAAACTTAAATGAATAAGTAACCTTTTTAAAACAAAGGTTGGTGTACTCGTTCTTTTATGTTCCTCTAAACCAGGGATTCTTTACCTTTTCAGTGATCGCCATCCCCTTGAATCTAAAAATACTTTCTCGCACCCCTTGAAAAATGTGTTTGTATTTCTTTATTTAGAAATGTACATCGATTGCAAGATAATTTATTTATTGAAAAATAAAGGCACATTTTTATGTACAGACAAACAGTATCTCAATTTTTAATGGCTTACGTTGTTTATTCAAAATATTACTTTTAATGCGAGACTCCTTTTTTGAAACAGCCACGCGTAAGTCATCACATGCATTGAAGATATTCCTGGCTTTTGTTTTTATGAGCAAAAATGATAAAAATTCTGACCCTGATTATGATGATGACCATGTTTCCCTGATAATTCCCATAAAAAACACAATTTGCATTTTTTCGTGGAAGAAATAATTAATACTACCTAAAAGTGTGCTTCTTTATTCAAAATAGAAGTTTTTGTTTCTGCAGTGTAAAATAATTATCAGTCAATTGGTTTTTATACCCTGGTGCCATCTTTAAAGCAGCATCGTTTACCCCGGTTTATAATCCTCAGTGGCTGAGACAAGGATAGGGAGAGAAGGAGTGAGGTCCCAAAAGTCATCGTAGTTTTCATAGAAAATTTAAAAACTTGTCTCGAACCCATGAAAATGCTTTCTTGCACCCCCAGGGGTGCACGTACCTCTGGTTAAGAACCACTGTTCTAAACTCTTAAAACGTAACAGAATATTTTGACTTCCACATTGATGACAATACATCTGAACTTCGACAGTACTTTTTATGAATTTTTCGGTTTCAGATAAACACAATTGATCATTTTGTGGTACAATATAGAAGAGTGAACATTTTTTACTTTACCTGCACCTACATTTAAATAAATAAAACAAACAAAGCACAAACATAATACTAAAATTGCAATGTAGGATTGTCATGTGAAATTATAATTTGATTACAAAGGATGCAACAAATGCCTGACTTTTACCATCATAAATAAATAAATACTACGAATAAAATAACATTTTTGATGAAGATCTAATGTAAATTTTTCGTATATACGTGGGAAACGAAACTTTGAATAAGATTTTTATCCACGTATTCCTTTATTGCGACTCACCTACTCAATAACGAACGAAGCTGATGAAGCCTGAACTAGTTAATTCAGGTAACTGGAGTAATAAGAGAAGTCTACATTCAATAAATACTGGTATGCAGGTGAAAGTAACTTTCTACTTACATATTTGTAATCTCACCATCGTTACAGTAATTTTTCGTTCATCGAAAAAATTCGTATTGTCTGTAGGCTTTTGCTTTTTTTTTCTCAGTCTCTGGGTCTTACAATTTCAAGTTTCCATGAGATTACCTCCTTACCAGGTAGGGAGGTTTTCTGAAAATTTTGACAGTGCTGTTTGATATGGTTTTGAGAACAATTCGGATTTTCCCTTTTCGCTTTTAACATTATATTTGAAATCAGCCTCCTCTACTTCAGGCATAGCATGTCTTTGATGCCCCTGTTCTTCATCGTCAAGAGGTTTATTCATGAATTTCTTGTATGACTCCATATGTCTTTTTTGAAGTTCCGCTAATTTTCTTTGGTGTTCTTTCAAAAAGTGCTCCTTCTTTTTCATATCCATTTCGTATTTCTCGTGCAAATCTTTGCCTGGTCTGTACGACCATCCGTAACTATGACCACCATGATTAAACTTGGGAATAAAATGAGAATACCTTTTTGGAAGAAATTGTTGATCATGATTGTTTTCCTTGAAATTGCTTCCTCCTGGAATACCGCTGTCTGGATCAGGAAAATGGGAATTTTGCTTTTCGTAGGCAGACCATCCACCTATTACTGGCAACTGTCTGATTTGGTGTTCTTTGAACAATTCTGGTTTCGAATAATATTCTTTGTGATTTATGGGTACTTGCTTATTCATGTCTTCATGGAAAGAACTACCATAGCTTCCCCCTGAATTTTCGTTCAATGGGCCATGCCACTTAACAATATCAGTGGCAAAATCCGCGTACTTAGACTTAGGAACCTCTTCTGAATGATAGTTGTTGCTTTTTATGATTCCGTTTACATTTGGAGTATTTTCATACGCACTATATGCTTCAGAGTTAGAATTTCGTTCATCATTAGGATATACCATCAGAGTCTTGCTTTTATATTCTAACTGCTTTTCTAGAATCGTTTTCTTGTTTTTGTCTCGGTAATCGACAGGATCAGAGTTTTCTTTAGCTGGAAACTTTTCCCCGTGAGAAGTCCATATGCTAGATCTGTAGTTGTCCTTTAAAGTTTTCGGTTCATTTCCACGCTTTTCTTCATCTGATGAGGGAACTGATTGGGACTTTTTATGCATTTGGGCATCAGCTTCTGGTTGATAACCGTAGCGGGGCTTTTCCTCACTTTCTTTGTCTTCTTCGACATCCATTTTCAACCATTCGTCTTCGTCTCCGCTGGGCTTAAACCAATTTTTTCTTAAGTACGACTTTACATTTTCTGATATTTGTTTCGGTCTTTTGAATCCAATGCCAAGTGAATCTTTGTCCTCGGCAGGATTCCTATAGGGTGTATAAAGGGCATAGTTAGGATTGTCTTCTTTTTCATCGGTCTGCTTGTCTTTATCTTCATCACTGTTTTCGTAGGCTTCGTAATTCGAACGAAATTTCGGACTGTCCTCGTGGTATCGAGGTCCGTCGTGCTTAGGCGATGAGTAATGGTAATCATCCTCCTTCAAAGACTTCCTCTGTGATCCAACTGTATCTTCGCGATTGCCGCTTGCATTTTGAAGCAGGAAGAACAAACCAAGAATAATCTGTTTGAGAATGAAACATTTTTTAGCATGTGCTGTCTGAGATTATATAATAAGCAATATCTAATGCATGCATTCAAACTATTTTCTTTTTTCAAATTGGTTACAAGGAAATAATGTATTATTTAAATCACATACATTAAAAATCTTTGCTTTCTGAACAAGGCATTTAACTCATGTTCCATGATCTTAGACGTTTTATCAAATGTAGGCCTATTTCATGTCTATTGATTTATTATTACATTAAGTAATTCAATAAAAAGTAGTTTAAATCAAAGATTTGAAATATTGAATAAGGTAGTAATCATGCCATAAGTTTCTGTGAAACTCTCCTTATTACGTTAAAAAACCCGCATTCAGTAGTAAAAGATAAGTAGAGTAGACTTATTAAACTTCCATAAATTATAGGACTACATGATTACTGTATCCATTTCTATTTGTATCTGTCCAGATGGCACATTAAAATAATTTTCTCGAAAACATTTAAAGCGTCTTCTAATGCTTTCAGTACTACTATCAGAAATATAAGGCAGATTTGCTTCGCAGAAAGCTGAGAGTTATGTTAAATGTAAAAAATTACTTTTTATTTGAAAATAACTAAAGTTGATATTAAGGTTAGTTTGATATAAATATTAAACATTAATACAATAAAAAATAACCAAATAAATTAGCTAAATATCACTGAATCTTGTTAAATTCAATTGTAATAAAGTTTATCTTATTATTTGCGGAAGGACCACGAACAAAAAGTCATTCATTTCACTTTTTCACAAATTACTTGTTCCTTTTCAGCTCTACACACAGATACACATATAATTTAAATGCTTAGTGGAATTCTTAGCATCTAATTTTTACATATATGTTTAAACAGCATGAAAACAGAGCTCACGAAAAAAATTCCGAATTTTAAGTTTTAAATTTCCATCCTAAGATATCTATTAGTTTGAGTTATTTCTGTTGTAATTTATTAATTTAAAAAAATTAACAATGCTATTTCAGAAAAGAAGTTCCTAATGTATCGTACTAAACCATACACGTAGATTTAGATTAGAAATTTTGAATTTAGAGTTACATATCGTGTGTGTAAAATTTTAAGTAACGAAGTATTTTGTATATTTTCGTTCTTTTCGTTAAAGAAGCATATATTTTAATTCTTAAAATTGCTTTTTTCCAGCAAAGGTTACGAACATTAGAACCATTGTTAGAAACTCAATTGAAAATTTTGTTAATCTGCGCAAAATTTCTACATAACAAGATTTTACATCTGCTCATAAAGTCTAAAATCTGTATTTTAGATTATAGTATACATGGAACCTAATTCGAGTAAAAACTTGAGATTATTATAATTTTATCAAATCTTACAGTTATTTACTAATGTTCCTAGTTGAAATATTATATATTAAAGTATGCAAATTTTCAAAATAATATTTTTAAATAAAACTAAATCAAACGGTTGGCAATAATGTAACTTATGATTCTTTAACAAAATACACTATGAGCTGTATTGTAATGATCAAATTTAAATACATTATTTTGATTAATATAGTCATATACATGAAAGTATATTCGTAAATCTATTTAGTACGCTTTCCTTATTGTATATGAGCTTTTTTTGCAAAAATTTTTTTAGTTTCAGTAACATAATTTTCTGACTACGTAATTTTTGTTTTTTACGTATATTTACAGTATAATATTTTATGTGACCTCTTTACAAATTTACTTTTTACCTTATTTTTCATTCAGCCTTAAAAGAAACTTTTCAGTAAGAATGAAATTTGGTAATTAATTACAGAAATGAAAAGGATGTGTATACCCCCCAGTTAATTCTATAAATAAAATATTCCAATATGAATTCTTGAGAATTTTGCCACTAGATGGCGCTCAAACAACTTGAACCAATGTTTGTCATCGCGCCTGAATGTTTATGTTGATCTCTCCTCCAAAACTACTGACCGACTTCGCTCTGTTATTTGTTGTTAATAAACGGGTCTGGGACGTGCTAACGTTTTGAATAGATGTGGGCGAGCAATGTGCGAAACTAGGATTGTTAAATGAGGGGCGGGAGGGGCCTCCCGAAAATTACCCCAGTAAAAAGTGAGAAGAATAAATTAATTAGATTAATATTCATTAATTATTAATAATAAATTATAAACAATTAATTAATTTTTTAAAAAGATTATATAAAAGATTAATTATATAAAAGATACTTAACACTTGATTTTTAAAACATCATATTTTTTTCTATATGCAATATTTACCAATTGACTTCATGGTGAATTTTAAAACTTACAATACATTTAAATTAGAAATTAAAGCGTCGATTTTTTTGTAAACGTTTCGATTGTTCTGAACTTCTTAGATTTATATTTGATTTGCTTGAAGCACATCGGTAAAAATTATCTCGATTCTGACTCTGCCGCCTATGAGTGCTCATAATTTTTGTAAACGGTATCTATATTTAAAAATTCGGTTTCAAAGAAGCACAGTAGGCAACATTTTAAAAAATCAATGCAATAAGATAAACATTAATTGTAAAAAAGTTAAAAACTAATAACAATAATTAAAATATAAAATGTGTTTGAGAACTTTTGGTTTTAAAAAAGCACAATTGAAAATAATAAAAAATTCCATTTTTAATCGAAAAATTTTCCTCTGACCTTTTACTCTGGATAATCTCGTATGAGTTCTTTAAAACACAATTTATCACATAACTCATGTTTGAAAGTTATCATAGCCAATCTACTTAGTCTATGTAGAGTTATTGTGGATCTGAAATAATTTTTGATGATTTTAAATTTGGAAAAACTTTTTTCACCACTTAAAACTTACATAGGCAAAGTTAATAAAATTATGAGGGCAATATTAATATAAATGTGATAGATAATAATAAACCTGCAAAAAATTATCTTGAAAATTCCCCGTTTTTTCGAGAATGGGGAAATGAGGACAACACTTCGTAATTTTGAACCACGGTCAGATGACGAAGCAACACCTGAGCTGACACCCCACTCTCCAAACTTCCACACCAATCCAAAGAGAGGACTTTCGGCCACGACAGATTTAAGGTACACCAGTCGCCTCTACACCATACGCTTACAAACATCCATGCCCGGACCCGGATTCCAACCAGGAACCTTTCGATCTAGAGGTTAACTCCTTAACCACTATACCGGTTGGTCGGTGGCTCATATATAGGACGAAAGTTTGGAATATAATGGTTCAGGAAGGCAAATTTATTAGATTTATTATTGCCTAACATTTATCAAAAATACGTCACAATTTTTTATTTATAATCACTTTAAAGCCGTAAAACAAAGTGATAAAGTATCGGTATACTGGGCCACCTTTCTCCACATATTCAGAGGAATAATTTAATATTTTGGTTCTTTGAAACATTGAAACAATTTTTTTTTTTCAATTATAGTTAAATATAAATTTTTACTACACCAATAAAATTTGTTCGAAGATTCTTGATAAACTTTTCATACATTTACGTGTTAGAAAACTTCCAAATTCGTTATTTTCAAAATCTAATTTTGTGTTGCCCCTAGACCCTTCATTTAATACTCATTTCGGGGAATATATCGAAGCTCTCAGAATGCGCGCTGCCCCCTCTGTGCTTCTCTCTCTCTCTCTATCTCTATCTATCTATCTATCTATCTATATATATATATATATATATATATATATATATATATATATATATATATATATATATATATATATATATATATATATATATATATATATATATATATATATATATATATATATATATATATAAACAATTTTAAATAAATCCATTCAACAACGCGCTGGACAAAAGTCATAAACCTTTCTGATAACACCTCTGTAAAAAGTTTTTTATGTTTATGGATATGGATATTGAGGCATGTATATGTGTGTGTGTGTAGATGTACGACGGAAATGATTGTGGTAATTGTTTTATTTTAATTCAATGGTCTGCAGTAATTTGGCAATGTCGTAGAAGAATCGCCCAACTATCTTGAGTACATGCAGAGGGTTGACAATGTACGAAAAGCTTCATGTCCTATAATTTTTTATTTGTTTTCATAAATTATATTTTTTTTACACTAATTTTTGCACCCCACCCCCCGAAATCGGCTGCACAGAACAAATGTCAAGTTTGCACTCCTCTAGATCTGCGCCTGCATCTATTGACAGGAAATGAAATTAAGAGTCCAAATTTGCTTTAACGGTACTTTTTAATGTTACTTTTCAAGTTAAAATGTTAATAATGTTCCTTGATAGTAGGGGGAAGGCTAAATATGGCTTTCGCCCCTTCTCCTCAGTGATAGGAGGGACCGAATACCCCCCGTTGGCACGTGCTTGTTTGCCTTACTCTAGATATAGGCCTGCATCGATTGACAGGAAATGAAATTAGAATCCAAATTTGTTTTAATGGTGCTTTTGAATGTTATTTTTGAAGTTAAAATGTTAATAATGTTTCTTGATAGTGTATGAGGGGTGGCTAAATATGGCTTTCGCCACTTCTCCTCAGTGACAGGAGGGACCGAATACCCCCCCCCAGTTGGCACGTGCCTAAAACGAGTTGTTTGTTAATCCTGAGTTCTAGTTTACTCATCAAGCACAGAACAGTATCGATTGTACAAACAATTATATTTACTAACTAGCAAAATACCCGACCTTACTCGGTTTGAATTGGTTTACTCTAGATTGAAGAGATAATCAATATATAATGACTTACGTTTTTTGTAGAAAAAAAATTTATTTTAACACCTTTCGCCATCTGTATATTTTCTACAACTTACTTTGGACACAAATCCTACACATGCATATCCATTCATGTAATACATTTCACATACATCGCACAATTGCTGTATGACAATGCTACAAAATGACGAAAGTTGATACTAAGGTTACTACTATAAAAGACGATTTATAGGAAGATTTGGAATTCCCTTTCTTAAGTTATTTTCATGTTCAACTCAATTAATTAAAATTACGATTTATGGCGAGTGCTCTCGCACTCATAGTCAACAAAACAATATTTTTTTACTTGTGGCACTCTTGCCTCCGGTATGCGACGTCGTGAAATTTTGCAATCTTCTCCTGTCATTATGACAACGAATTTTTTAATGTTGGAAAAAGTTCTAGTTTGGATTTTTAAACATTACTATTCTTTCAATAACGGCATTATTCTTTAAATAACGGCATTATTCTTTCAATAATGGCATAACTACACTTAAAATTTACTGAAAATTTATACTGACTTACCTAACATTTTTAAGTCTAATACTTTGTGGTGCTGTTGCGTGTGATGAGAAGGAAACACATTTATTAAAATAATAAATATTAAAAACAGGAAACAGCAAAGTAAAATAAAATAAAAGATGTCGCAAAAAATTGTTCTAAAGATATTAATTTGTGATTCACTTTTATCTCTTGATCTCGCACAGTTGCCACAACTTACAACTAAAAGTGCACAAAATTTAGAAATGTGAAATTAATTCAGAGCGAAAGAAACAGAAAATATGCTCGCGCAATCTAGTTCATTCTCGTTTCGTTGAAAAATATCGTCTGTCCCAAATATTCGGAAATCGTTTTCATTGCGCAAAGAATAAAAATAAGACTCGAAATAAATAAAGTAGCAGAGCTAAAATTTCACCATAAAATTTTTTTTTGAAAAATAATTGGTTTTCACCATTACTGGTAAAGCAAATGAAAGTAATCGTAATACTCAAACTACATTCCAACTTTTCGAAAACTATCAAATTGTGGCTTATTTAAGTATACTTACTCAGGTGTTTTAGCATGAAACTCTTCTAAATATAACAATAAAAAAATGTTTAATATTGCATTCACTAAACTAATAAATAATGTATAAAATAAAACACATTGTAATCAAATATCTGGAATACAATTCGTGTGATGTCTATACAAACACACAAACACAAAATCGAGCATAGAACAGAAAGACGGACAGACAGACTTTCGCAACCAATGCCACTCACTAAATGAAGATAAGTACTCACTGTATGCAAATTTCCATGAAAATATCTTAAACCGCGTGGACGTGTATAGGGCACAACATACAGACAGACAGACAGACAGACAGACAGACAGACAGACAGACAGACGGACAGACAGACAGACACCAAACGAGAAAAGGGCGGATTCGGCATCAGAAGGGTCCACAACGGATAGAAAACTTGAAATGGGTCGAAAATATTGAATGTACAAACAAACACTCCATTCTTATTTATATAGATTATTACACATAATTTATTCGAAATTAAATTCTTGGATAAAATGGTTTCAGTAAATCCAAGGCATTTAAAAAATTCTTTCACTTTGTGGAACAAAATAATAAATTTCAGTTATGCGTTTGGCATTTATACAGTTCTTTCTATTAATATTTACACTATTTGAATATTTTCGGTATATTCTTGCACTATGAATGAACCAGAGAAAAATTCACATCTCTTCGGTCCCCTCCATCTTTTTAATGTCCAATTAGAATATTAAACTTGCAAAAGAATCACGTGTTTGGAAAGAACAGTAAAAAGTCCAGTGCTCCTTAGAAAAGTTCGAAAACATTCTTACCAGTCTCTTGGTGTTTCTTGTGGTGATTCTCACAGCTATGCGCATGGTATCCGTTTCGCTAAGTTTCAAACGTGAAATGGAAACATTTTATGGCGAGCCGTTTGCTATATATTAGAGCAGAGTATGGTAGACTGATCAGGACGAAACGGTAAGTGAAGAAACCGCTAATGTTTGTAGTCCATCAACTTTTCATCCCCCTTTCTAATTTCTACTTTCTAAGCTTGAATGAGTTCGTGACATACGCGCTCCGTGCACAAGCAGGACGGAGACTTTATACTGAGTTTGTGTGTTGCAACAAACCGATATACACTACAGCAGTACACGCATCGCTGCTGAATAGATTCTTCCGTAATTGCTTCTAATCTTCAGAGTTAATCCTTGAATGGAATAGTTTACTCAATTGCATGAAACACAAGAACACAAATTGCGATTATTAGAAAACCGCGCAATCGTCCGTTATTGGTTTATCCACAATGTTAAAAAATTCTAAGAAACCGATCGAATAAGGTCATTGAGCATTTAAGCAATTCATGTTTCCGGGTTAGCTCTTACGTTACGAAACTGAAGGATGAGATTTGTCTGAATTTTGTGAGGGCTGTCATTGGTTATTCTACATGGAATCACTGTGAACAGATTTTGGCATCTCTCAAAGACAACGCCTACCAAAAATATCTATAGAATTTTATAAGGATTGCTATAGAATTATATACAAATTTCTGTAGAATTCTATAGAAATTTGTATTGAATTCTATAAAATTTGAACTGAATTTTTAAAAAATTGTATGGAATTCTATAAAAATTTGTATTGAATTCTATAAAAATTTTTATTGAATTCTATAAAAATTTCTGTAGAATAATGGCCCGCTTTCTATAAGTTCCCTAAAGTAACCTCTGTAGAAATATCTACAGAATATCTGCAGAAATCTCTATAGAATTTTATAATTGCTCATTTTTTTTTGTTTCATGACTTTTAGATAGAAATTCTCTTTGTAATTCAATCGTCATCGGACCGTGGTTCAAAAGTACGACGTGGTGTTTTGTCCTTGGATGTTTCCCTTGGGGATGGATCCCGACCGTCGCTAATACTCCTTTGTGTTGTCCTAGTGTGACGTTAATTAGCTAACTACCTACTTACCTTTAGGAATTCGATATACACTTTATAACAAAAAAATCGACGCACCAAGAAGGAGTTGTCAGGATTGCGATAAAAATAGGTGGATGTGAAGAAGATACATAGAAAAACAAACGATTAAAATTTCAGAACAATTGAATTATTTATTTCAAAGTTTGACCGTTACAAAGGGAGGAGGTCAATAAGGCGTTGGTCCACCTTTGGCCTGGATGCAAGCTGACGCCCGGTGTGGCATAGGCTGAAAAAGTTCCCGGATGGTGTCATGCGGAATTTCTTGCCAAATTGTCTCCTACTGTCGGGTTAAATGGTCAACATTCCGGGATGGTTGCAATCATCTTCCCATAACGTCCCTATGGGAAGACGATTGCAACCATCAAGGGAGAGTTTGCAAGTCTATGGGAGAGAGATCAGGAAACCTAGCTGGCCAAGGAAGTGTTGGGAAAGCTTGAAGACAATTCATAGCAACATGTGCCGTGTTTGGCAGGGCATTATCTTGTTGCAAAGAAAGTCCGGAGGAGAGTCGCAAAAGGAACAGTAACACAACCGGTCGTAGAATGTCGTCTAAGTACCGCTGTGCTGTAAGTGTGCCAGAATTGACTACCATAGAATTCCGGCTAGCAAAGGAGATGGCACCCCATACCATAATGCCCTGTTGTGGGGATGAGTGGTGTGCGATAGTTAAGGGCAGAATCCCCACGCCCTGGACGTCTCTAAACCCGTCTGCGGTTGTCGTCAGGACACAGTTGGAAACGGGACTCATAACTAAAGACTATACGTCCCCAGTCAGCGCAGTTCCAAGTTGATCGAGCCCGGTACCACTGTAATTATGCACCTTCTTGGTACGTCTATTTTATTTGTTACTAGCCACTGCGTAGCTAGCCCGGCGTTAAAAGTGATGAAAGGTAGTAATCTGGTGTAAAATTTTCCTTAGATTTCAAATCCGTTGAAATTTTTAATCTGTATTTAACGATTCCAATTTTACGAAAAAAGAACTTAACAATCCCAGTCAAAATGTGTTTTAATTTTTGCTCTCCTTTGCTGAAACGGAATAGGGCAGGAAATGTAATCTGTTTTTATTTTTATTTTAACGCGAAGGGCAGAAAATGCAATTTGTTTATTTTTTGATAGCGAAAGTTCGCGTGACGTCACAATCTCTTGCGAAAATATAAAAGAAATAAGAAAATCAAACGTAAAAGGTATCTAACTGGTGTAAAATTTTCCGCAGATTTCAAATCCCTTAAAATTTTTATTCTACTTTTAACGATCGCTGAGATATAAAAAAGCACTGAATAACGCCAGTGATAACTTTAGTAATATCTTTTACTTCACTGAAATCCATTTCGGAGGAAATCAAAATGAATAAATCTCGAAACAAACGAAGGTCATTCGATTCTGTTCTCTCCCATTCTAGACGGGAGATGGAAACTTTCATGGTTCCAAAGGCTGACGTCAAGGTGACGTGAGGGCGAAAAGTCTAAATTTTGATGTTTCTTCATTTCGCGGAAGAAGTAAGAATGGTGAAAAAAACTATTAAATTCGTTTTAAAATGTTTTATAGATTGAATTTTAAAATTCGCCTCGACCCTCAAAATTGCAAAAAATGTGGACTACCTGTATGCCAAATCTCATTACTGTACGTGCCGTAGATTCTTCAGGACTTTGAGTCCAAGAAAACAAACAAACACACACTTCCTTTTGTAATATTAGAGAAGTGTACACCGAGATGTTTACTTATCCAAACTCAACAAGCCCAACTGTTGTTATGTATATGTAAATAGAATCTGGCAACGCGCTCATGATAGAGATGGACTACGCACTTGTGTAAATCGTTGTTAACTTGATCGAACTTAATAAAAGCGTTATTTCTAAGCTGCTTCGCTCAATTCAAGAACCAATCGGAAAACAACAATTTCTTTATTAGGTTCGATCAAGTTGACCACGATTTACACAAGTGCGCAGTCGATCGCTACCATGAGCGCGTTGCCAGATTCTATTTACATATACATAACAACTGTTCAACTTTTAATTTTGTTAACAATAGAAAGTTGTCATACATAGACATCATACAATGTGATCCCATGTACCTTTAGAGTGCTGGATCAAAATCATTGCACCCTGAATAGTGATCTCTTATATGCTTGCATCAAAATGTTTTTATAACTCAACTCTTTAGAGTGGTGGATCAAAATTATTGCACCCTAAGTATTAATCTCTTATATGCTTGCATCAAAATCTTTTTATTAACTCAACTCTTTAGAGTGGTGGATTAAAATCATTGCACCCTGAGTATTGATCTCTTATATGCTTGCTGAAAATCTTTTTATGAACTGAACTCTTTAGAGTGGTGGATCAAAATTATTGCACCCTAAGTATCGATCTCTTATATGCTTGCATCAAAATCTTTTTATTAACTGAACTCTTTAGAGTGGTGGATCAAAATCATTGCACCCTGAGTATTGATCTCTTATATGCTTGCATCAAAATCTTTTTATTAACTGAATTATTTATTCTAAATCCCACATAAGTAGTACACATTCTCATAGCGACAGAATGAAATATCCCAACTAAGTTTCTGTTTCGACTGTTTGTATAAAAAGAGAGAGTAACTAACGGAACTCGAACGAGGCCGCATGATCGGCCTCCGTGAGGGTGGACTTTCGTCATCAGCCTCGACTTTCGTATCGTGACATCGCCACTAACACGGAGCGTAATGCCACAACAATGATGCATGTGTGAAAGAGATGGACCATGGAGAATCGGACAAGTCGAAAACCTGGCGGTGGGCCATGTAATATGAGGTCACCACTGGACGACAGACAGTGGCGTAGGAAAGGGTTGCGGTGGCTGCGAGCCGCCCCGGGTGTCATTACAGATGGGAGTGACAAAATGGAAAATTTTGTTTTTAAATTAAAAAAATGAGTGGCTCGCTACACTTTAAAAATTATATACATTTAAAGCGAGTGTAAGTCAACATAATATCTATTAAAACTTTTTAGTTCAGTCCACAAACGCAACGAAACGTGGCTGAATTCGACGGTGCGTAGTGAAAAACGCGTGGATACGGGAAGTCTCTTCAGTTTTTAATAGGGGTGTCAACTCTCATAAAATAACCGATTATCGGTTAACTGGTTTTTATAAGTCAGGTTATAACTGCCCAGATTTAACCGAGCCTAAGAAACCGGGTTTTAAAATAAGTGGACTGAATTACCAATTTAAAAAATATATTAAGATGTTTCTATTTTCTGGGATTCGTTTTACCCAATTAAGAAAAGTATTTCCAGACAGACGAAGGCATGGTAGGTTTTTTTGAACGTGGTATGAAAACTATGAAGTGTGTTACAGTAACTAAAAATAAAATAGAAGTTCTGAAGTGAGTATCGGTTAACTGGTTTTTATAAGTCAGGTTATAACTGCCCAGATTTAACCGAGCCTAAAACACCGAGTTTTAAAATAACTGGACTGAATGATCAATTTAAAAATATATTAAGATGTTTCTATTTTCTAGGATTCGTTTTAAACAATTAAGAAAGGTATTTCCAGACAGACGAAGGCATGATAGGTACTTAGAACGTGGTATGAAAACTATGAAGTATGGTATAGTAACTAAAAATAAAATAGAAGTCTTCATCTATAGAGTAAACGAATAGAAAGTACGATAAACTGCGTATAGTTGTGTTGCCACTTTATCATGAGTATTCCGATGGAATTATACTGATTGTGATACCTAATACCGTTCTAGATCTTTATTTTTATTTGTTTATACATTCTTGTTCGTATATATTCTTGTTAATAGATATTTGTCAGTACCTGTTCTATCGTTCTCGATTCTTTCTCTGAGAGAGTCAAAATCTCTACTGTTATAAAAGGAAGTATTTCTCTTTGTCTATATGTAAGCAGTGTCCTGACGAATCTATGGCACTTACAATAATAAAATTTGGTTCACAGGTAGTCCTAATTATTTGCGAATTTTGTAGTTACACGGCTACAAAAAATAAATATCGAGTTATAGTACTCTTACTAAAGAGCATTGAGAAAGTGAAGAAGATAAATTAGAAGTTACGTCACAAGACAAATTAAGATATGATAAATCGGAAAGGGAACAAATAAGTAGTAATATTTTGTATAAGTATATACCTGATTGGCCTTATCCTGTTCCAGATAGTTTAAGAGTTGATTTAATTAAAAGTGGTAGTGAAATGTATTAAAACTGTTGGTTTTTGGGATGGTGGTAACCAGATGGCAGCAGAGCGGCCATCGAGGGATCAGTCGCTCAATCCCGGGGGTGGGTGTCAGGAGGGCTGGTTTTTGAATGGAGATCCACGCGCATCGGGGATGTAAGAAGTTGTGTCTTGAGTCCCCTTTCGCGGCGATAAGATTATGTACTTGTATCCAGGCCCGCCGCTAGCTGTTTGAACGCCGTGTGCAATATAGGTTATGCCGCCCCCTGTTTAACTACGACTACCTACGCTGAGCTTGCCAGAAAGGCTCTGTAGTGTTGACTCATAAGTGTGTGAAAAAAGAAAAGAAATACTTTACAAAGAAAAACTATTTATTTTTATTACTTAGTTATTTTTGTCAACCTAAAGTGTAAAACCATATAAATATTGATCTACAGAAATTTAACTCCTCTTGCTTTTATGTTTGCGAAATCTGTTATCAATTTTCTTGTATCCAAGCTGTCTAAAATTTCATGTTCAATTGAAACTATGGCTAAATTACTTGGTCTTTGCTGGTGCATTGTTGATCTTAAATAGTTTTTTATAATTTGTAACTTTGAAAAGGACGTTTCACCAGATGAACTGAAACCGGCAACGTAAGTAATATTCTTAGCGCTATTGCTGTGTTCGGAAATGTTGAAATTAAGTCATTAGTAAAAATATATTGTAATAGGGTTTGTGGATCATTAGACTGATTTTCTGGGAAATGCAACTTTAAAGCATTGATTTCATTAAACAACTCAATGCCGTCAATGTCTGTTTCACTACTTGAATCGTCCTTAAGCTTCATATTTAAATCTTTGCGATGTTTCATTAAGTCATCATTAGAGTAATTAAATAAATTATTGCTGAAAAAGCCAAATACGTAGGTAAATGTTTTAAACTCCTCGAATCTATCCTTTAAAGAAGTTAATGTCTGATGTAGGATTCTGAATAAAAACTCTACTTTGTATTTGATTTTGGGGTCTAGTAAAACTTCATCACTATGTTCAAATTGAAATTGTGTTGGTTTTCTTCTTGGACGAATTGTGTTTATTGGTGGGAAATCTGTTTCTACACTGAGTTCATTAACCACATTGGTAGCTTCTTCTAACACCCTTTCAAAGTTTTCATACGTACGATATTCTGTGAACTTATCAATCAACTTATTTAACAAATTTATGCAGATTTGAGCATTTATTGTGGGGCTTTGCACTCAGAGCACTAATTTCGTTTACAATATCGAACCAAATTACAACCGAGCAAATAAATCTATAATTTTGAATGTTCAAAGCAAGCGAATGAGCTTTGTGAGATGTAGGATAATCACATTCCAACGAATTCTCAGATATTTCCAGTAAAGCATCAAATATTTTTTCGAGATGATGTTGTTGTTGACGTGTGTCTCCTGAACTGTGAAACACGAGATCAGGCCCAGTGATCTGAAGTAGGGCAGACACAGAAGAAGAATACAGGTTTTATTTTACAAACACACAAATTGATCACTGGTAAAGACATAAGGAGTGCAGCTATCCACTTTTTGGTGAGGAACCACTTGGGCGGGAGTCTGACTTCTTCCTCGGACATCACATACAACCCAAAGCGTGGGAGCAGAGTGCTTTTATCCACTATACCGCGTGGGCGGTATAGCGGTAGTGAGACTTGGGGCCTTAATGGTTTGACTGCATCGATTCTGCTAAACCATCGAGTGACACTTGAAGCTTTTAATTTGAAATCTGGTAAATCTCTCGATATTAAAATAAAGTTGCCGCCGCCGGATTGAAAACTGTGTTGTTTAGCTCGATTCTTAAACGATTTCCCGAGAAAGTACTGATTGGAAAAAAACGAAATTAACATGATTTGTTCTTCATCGTATTCCCTGGACAATTATTAAGATTTTTTTCCGATGCGGCTATTAGTTTAGGGTTTATTAAGTGTCAAAATTGAAGAAGCGAAATTTCTTCCGCGAGTGAGCAAAACACATACAAATTTTCAGTCTTCAGCCGTGAGTTTTTTTTAAAGAGTACCTCTCAACGTAAATTTTTGCAGCTCGTCGAGGGTTTTTTTGAAATTTCAATTTGGTTCTTGATAATATTTTTTTGAAATTCGGGAAAAATCAGGACATTTTTGTTGCTTTTTTTTTAAACTGCCGTATCTATATTTTATTACTATTAGTTTTTAATTTTTAAAATATCGCAGTATACCTCAGAATGTACTCTTTCTTACGGTACTATTGTTTTTGAAATCGGTTATTAATTAAATTGGATGCGATCAAAAGTTGGTCATGCAAAATTCGGAATCTTTGGATATTTTAGCTACTTTTTGCTACAACCATTAACTAAAACGGTCATATCTATATCGTGTTACTATTATTTTTTTATTTTGAAAATAGCGCAGTATACCTCAGACTGTACTCTTTCTTACGGTACCATAATTTTTAAAGTTGGTTCATAAATAAATTTGATGCAATCAAAAATTGGTGACATAAATTTCGTATTTTTTATTTCGCGGAGGGTTGTATTTTTGACTATCGGGTTTGCCAGATATCAAATTTATCGTAGCAACAATTGCCATAAAAACGATTTCTTTTTATCTGGCGAGGAAAAAGGCTCGCTTTTTTTCCTCTGTTCTCAGACGGTTTACCGACAAAGTACAAAGTACACATCGTAAAGTTTGGAGATTTATAGGGTTTACTTAAAATTGTACAGGGAACAAGATGCAGAAGTTTTTTTTACTCATGCGGCTATTGTTTATGGTACATTAAGTGTTAAAGTAAAAAAGAGTGAAATCAAGAGGTATTGGTTTGGGAAGCGCAAGAGGTATTGGTTTGGGAAGCAAACCAAACGGGATTGCGTAGCAATCACCGGGGGTCAGCGAGTGTAAGGGAGCAAGGGGCGAAGCCCTCGCTGTGACGTCATGGACCGTAAACTGAAATCAGGATAATACAAATTATTCAGATAGTTTCACTCTGCGAAAGGAATGTTGGTTTTCGAAGCAAACCAAGTGCCATATGTAAAAGGTGTGTTGGTTTGCGAAGCAAACCAAATGGGATTGCGTAGCAATCCCCGGGGGTTGGCGAGCGTAAACGAGCAGGGGGCGGATCCCCCTAGTGTTCGCAAATTATCGACCACCTTTTTGTAGGCGATGAAAAGAAAACTTAAATATCTTGAATTATTTTTAAAAAATTCACTGTTTCGTACGTAATATTTGCTGCATCATTGACCACCAAATTGAGACTATGAGCCGAGCATAGAAAGTAAAAGGCACGATTATTGTTTTGTTTTTTTGCAATCCATTGTGGTTTTTTACGCATACTGAACCATTATCATAACCTTGACCACGTAAGTTTTGAATGTTGAGATTTAATTGTGATAATAAATCCAAAACAAAATTTAATAGACCTTCACCTGTGGAACTGGGCTGGTGATTGGACAGAAACCAACGAAATTTTCGCATATCGCAACATTTTTATTTTCATTGTTTAAAAGAACATGCCTGAGTACAATTGTAATTTGTTCTTTGTGACTTACATCTGGTGTGCAATCTAATATGATGGAGAAATATTTTGATTCTCTTTCTTTGTCCAGGATATAATTTTTTATGGACTTGACGAGTAAATGAATGATTTCGTTTTGAATTTGATCTCCTAAATAGCGAGTCATACGACTTGAATCAGATTTTGAAAATTGAATTCTGTGAATTTGTTCCCGCATGACTGAATCAAAGCATGCTATCATTTCGTTTGATTTTAGAAAATTACCATTATCATGCTCATATGTTTTTGACGAGCCCCGAAAAGCCAGACACTGATGAGATAAAACCTTGATAACAGCTATGATTCTTTCTAATACATCACACCATTGTTTCTTTTTTGATTCAAAAATCACAGTTGCATTTGATTTACAGTAGTTTTATTTTTTTAACATATTATTCAATTGTTCCCACGACTTAACATTTTCACTGTGGGAAACGCTTGTTGCATGTCTTTTCAATGTTAATGATAAATGCTGCATCAGAAAAACCGTTAAAACCAGACAAACTATTAACCAAATAGTATTTTACAACAAAAACAATAGACTGAATCTTTTGAAATAGAGTAAACAAGCCATTCTCTGTTAATTTTTTCTCAATTGTGAAGATTTCTATAATAATAATTGTCTGCAAATTTTCTTTCGTCATCCGTGGGAAAATTATAGTTAAACACCTGTTCGGGACCACGACTAACCAAAATATTAACAAGATCATTAGTCATACTGGCAGGCCACAAAAACCGGGATCACTACCACAATCTAAACTGCTACATATCACTGACGACGATAAATTCCTTACAGGTTCTTCAGTAGCACCTTCTCTTGCTTTACTGGAGTCTCCTTCTGAAGAAGGAGAACAACATGCATATTTTTCTTCAGATATCTCCATAGCTTCTGAATTTAAGGCTGTGCTTGTTGAAGCTTCGTCAACATTTTCTTGACCATACGTTTCCTTATTTTCTGGCTTGCTTAAAAATTTCATTAAAGAACCCGACAGTTTGCCTTTCTGTACCCCCTTTTCTCGTTTCCGCTGTAGAAATTGCGCTCCTGAAAGTTTTTTCCTTTTCTGCGGTTCTGAAATTTTTCGTAAACGGTAAGTATTTTTTATTTTAATTTTTAATACAATAATATGCAATTATAACGAATTTAAAAGGAAAGCTATCAGCGATAAGTAGGCTTTTCTAGTTTACGAGTAATAATCGACCAACTTAATCACATAGTTGAGTCTGTAAAAAGTTCATAGAAATTCCGTATAAATGAACTGTAAAATTAACTTTGTATTTTTAAAACACATCGAGTTTTGGCTCAGATGTCTTGAAATAATTTTGTATAGCCTGTACTGACTACGGAACCCTTCCCTGTGCGTGGTCAGACACAAACTTGGCCGGTTTTTTATTTAAAATTTCGTAAAGATTTAACTGTATATGTGCTACAAGGAGCAGCAATTATTGTGATAAGCCGATAACTAAACTTAGGTACCATAATTAAGAAACTTTTTTTGCACTTATATATTTTGCACTGACAGATAATACATTTAAATATAATCGCTCTAACCAAGTAAAAGTATCATTAGTTATACCTAGACTAACGTCAGAAGAACTATTAACAAAACAATTGCAACTTGATATGCGTTAGTACTGTTAGAATGCGTACAGGTACAAACTGAGAAGGAAGCTCTGTGGGGATTCCTAGCCTCCGTCTCGAAAGACGGGGAGGTTTCAACCAGATTTCGCAGAAAGACTGCAGAAATGGAAGAATAGATTGTCGCCTTTGTTGCGCGCATCTGGTCCTTATCTTTATTATGGTCCTATTCCAAATTATCAGTTCTTCTGAGAAATTTCCGTTTTCTTACTGCCAATGTAAGCTTTCTCAAGAGCGCTGCAACAAGTGACCGGTTTTGTATACCCCTCTCCAAGGACGATGGTTTTATTGTCCTAAGGGAGGGGTAGGGGCACATCCTGTCATTTGGAATATGTAGAATGAATACTTAGAATTTTGGAAAGTGATCGCGAAACATAACGGATCAAATAACTGCTTTACAGCTGAGGTCCACAAATTATTTAGAAATAATTTGCTGCTGACCTACTGCGGCGACCGCAGAGATCCCCGAAAAAGGTACGCGCCAACTAAGAGGCGGGAAATGAGTGGCCGAAATATAGGTCAATCTCGTCTTTTTGGAAAAAAATAGTGTGGCCGAAATATCGGCCACCCGTACTCTAAAGGTTCCGACAGTCTTGTCATGGCGGAGCCACCTAGTAATATAAAAGAAATAGTAATTGCGTGCCGGTCGAATTTTTTCCTCCGTGCGATGACTTTTCTTATAACTAAAGGTGGGTATTATGACAATGACTGTGAATGATACGTGATCGATTGCCGCCCCCCTTGGATGTGCCGCCCGCTTGCGGCGGGCGTGTGTATAATAAAATTAGAAATGGCAGCCGGTGGTTCGTAGAATTATTTGTAGGTTAAAATCTTACAAGGATCCAGTACTAAGAAATTTCTAACTGATTGACGAGACCCAGGAAAAGTTTGATCGAAGCGATCCCCAGAACCTACTTTATTGACGAACACAAGTAAAAGTTTTGATGACGGGATTATTGTATACCGAGTGGTTTTGGAATTGAGCGAAGCAGCTTGGAAATAACACCTTTATTAGGTTTGATCTACACTCATGTCCATAAATTAAGGATAATGCCAGCTCCGGCAAATAAAGGTTCAGAAACAAAACATATTCATAAAGCCCATTTATTAAACAAAAGGTAAAGAACAAAAAAGACGATGTATGTATAATACCATTCATAAAAACTAAGATTTTTGATCATTGGAGCAATTACAGCCTGCTTGTATCATAAATACTTAGTCGAGAAAATAAACGTATAAACCAAACATATGTGTGATAAACTTTGCCGGACAAGCATTTAGCCCAGAGAAGATTCAGAGGAGCAACCTGCTACCCTGTATCCCTAGTTAAGTGACTCATATATACTTCTCTTAAACGGTGTTGCCTCTGCGATCACTTGATATTTTAATGAAAAGTATTTGGAGGGAATAATTAATTGTCTTGGCCCCGGATGGTATCCGGCTAAACCCAGATCCTTGTGTCCTACGCGACACATAAACAAAGATGGTACAGTTGCAAGATCAGATGATAAAATAAAGGGTCCTAAATATTATAGATTATTTGTTTTGGAAAGCATGATATTAGTATGTTAGCTGAGTTCCGTTTGCATTAATTATTAATATTAGTGAGACATTTTCAAAGTAGGTTTAAATATATTGTTCAAGCATAACATAACATTTAAAAATTTAATTGATTTTTGTTTTATATAAAAAATATATACAAAATGTTTCTGACATAAAAAAATCAAAAATTATATTTGAGATGTGAAGTTTTAAAATTGTGCCCATGGGTAAAACTACCTGTTCCTTTTAAGTTTTGGGCCGACCAACCGGTATAGTGGTTAAGGTGTTAGCCTCTAGATCTGAAGGTTACTGGTTCGAATCCGGGTCCGGGCATAGATGTTTGTAAACGTATGGTGTAGAGGCGGCTGGTGCACCTTAAATCTGTCGTGGCCGAAAGTCCTCACGTTGGGTTGGTGTGGAAGTTTGGAGAGTGGGGTGCCAGCTCAGGTGTTGCTTCGTCATCTGACCGTGGTTCAAAATTACGAGGTGTTGTCCTCGGATCTTTCCCTTAAGGGACTGATCCCGGACCGTCGTCAATAGCCCGTTGTGTTGCTCTAGTACGACGTTAACTAAAAATTACCAATTACCTTTTAAGTTTTGTGTAATTTGATTCATTTCATTTAAAACAAAAACTAATTTAAAAAGATGAAGTATTGCAAATATTATTCATGCTAAAAAATTAGTTTGCACCAAATTTTTCTTCTAAAAATTAATAAATCATGAATTTGAGTGTACCAAATATATACTTTTTGTCCTAACTTTTTATCATTTAAGATTTATAACTTTACAAACAATTGGCAGCTTATATTCATTGACAAACAAAACTATACGTAATCTTACTAGCTATTTCTTATTTTTAAAGAGGCTTAGTTATGACAAGGAAATAATCTGTGTTCAAACTAATAGTTTTTTTCTTGTCAAATCTTACCAAAGTTTTTACTATTAAAAAATAATACTTTTCACACTCTCTTGTATTAAAATCTTTTTAGTATATAGTCTCAAAAAATGTTTTTAGAAGAAATAACATGTAATCATGTTTACAAGGTTATCTTTAAATTTATCACAATGCAACAAAGTATGCTTACATTTTTAAAAGTTTCAGTAACTGATATTTCATTATATATTGCAGTTCAGATGAGGATTATCATGAGGCTACAAACATTGAAGAGGCTGTGGGAAACAATACCAAACCAAGAAGAAATTCCAGATCCAATAGGAATGTGATTAAAGCAAGATTGGTGGCTCGTGGTTTCGAGCAGAAACCTGGCATCAACTACCTTGATACCTACGCTGCTATCATCAGTATGGCATCACTACGACTGGTTTTTGTCATTGTTCTCCATAGCGAAATGAAGATCTATTCACTAGATGTTAAGACTATTTTAAATGGTGAACTCGGTGACATCTTATTTATGGAACAACCCATGGGCTTATGACGACAACAATGGTCATGTTTAAAAATTTTTAAAAAGTCTTTATGAACCGAAACAGGCACAGTGACAGTAGTACACGGGGGTTGACGAGAAGGGGGCGGAGCCCCCTAGTAGTGCTATATGTTGATGACCTACTTACTGATTGCTGGTTCCAATGAATCAGTGGTCATGGTGGTGATACAACTTCTAAGAGATAAGTTCGAAAGGTCCAAGGCTTGTTGTGAAAGATTTTCTGGGTATATGTATTGAAGTTTTCTCGCCAACAACTTTGGTTAGAAGAAAAGGCCTATGTTGAGAAAATTTTAAATAAATTCAAAATGACTCAGTGTAAACCAGCCGACACTCCTCTAGTGCCAAATCAACACCATCGTGTTTCGTGCAAGGTGAAACTTTCCATAGGCCCATTCATATTCTTACTGTCTGAGCCAAATTCAAGAGCAGCCAACAGAAGCTGCTTGGACTGGTCTAAAAAGAGTTTTAGGATACCTGAAAGAGACTTTAGAACTTAATCTGGTGTTTCTTATTTCTAGCAGTGATTTTATTATTAATGTATATGTTGATGCAGATTGGGGGCTGATGCACATGATAGAAAATCTCTATCAGGGTATATAATTTTCTTAAATGATCATCCTGTGACTTTGTGTGTGAAAAAGCAGACATCCATTGCATTATTCTCTACTGAGGCAGAAACTTTGTCTAAAGCTATGCAGGATGTATTTGTGCTACACAATATTAATTAATCACATATTTTAAAGCAATAATCAATTAAAAAATTAGTTTTTAAAAGAAAATTTTATAGTTAGTTTTTAAAATTAAAAGAGAAAGGACAAAGACCCGCAGCTGCCTGAAAAGGAAAAATGTGGAAACAACCTCTTTATCAGAATATGGAATATACTTTGATGAGCGAAAGGATTGAACTTTAGTAATGATTTAAAGAAAGAGAAAGGATTGCTAGAAAGACGGTAACAGAAGAACATATCATTCTAATACTAGAACCAGGATCAAAATATATGGGACATGTCACTTCTATAACTGGCTCATCTCAAAATATTAAAACAAGTATTTTAACTTTTTTGGAGAAAAATATCGATTTTTCTAAGATGCAAGTGGTTGGTTGGGATGGTACAGTGGTAAATACAGGTTTGAAAAATGGAGTCATTCGGTAAATCGATCTGTTTTTAGGATGTCCTGTGCATTGGTTTATTACATATAAATGAGCTACCTTTATGTAATTTGTTGCAACATTTAGACGGGAAAACCACTGGACTAAAAGGATACAGCGGTGAAATTAGAAAAATGTTAGAATCTTGTGAAAAATTGTATTTAACAAATTTTGAAAAGATAGAAGAAACTTTTTCGGATATTGTCCTAGAGGATCTTAGCATTGATCAACGATAACTTTACGAAAAGTTCACAGGGATATCAAATAAATATATTCCATTAAGCTTGTCCCAAAAAGATCCAGAAAAATTGAATCATTCCTGATGGTTGACGAAGGCAAATAGAATTTTAAAATTTTATGTTTCAACAGAAGATTCAACCCATAACTTGAAAATATTAACAGAGTATGTTGTAAAGGTACACTTATAAGTGTGGTTTAAAATTAGAAGTCAGTCATCATGTCGGTACGGGAGTCTTCATTTTTACAATATTTTAAATAAATCGAGATTTTTGCCTGAGGATTTAAAAATTGTAATAGATCTAACTTTGTAAAGAAATGCTTATTATACCCATCCAGAAAATATTATTTCGACAATGCTAGCTGATGATCGAAAACACGTTAGAGAAATGAGCCTTAGAAGAATTTAAAATTAAGACAATAAAAAAGTTGAAAAAATATTCGAGAGATCAAAATTCCCAAGTTAAGCTTCGAAGCAGACGATTACATAAATCTAATTGAATGGCAATCAGATTCCATTACAGATCCACCACTTACAGTATCTCTTTCTGATGATCAACTCAAGTCTAGACGTTCCAACCAATAGTAACATTTTTAACTTTTCATGCCATTCACAAGCAGTAGAATGTTGCGTTAAATTAGTAACTGAAGCATATAGTACAGTATGTGGTACAGAGGCACGAGATAGATTTATTCTGTAAAGAATTTTTTCTAGACTTTCTTTACCCAGTTTTGAAACCAAAAGCCAGTATCAACCACTTTTAAGCTAAACCACCTGCCAGTAACTTCAATTTAATTTTTTAGGGTAAGCTAGTAACTAAATTGAAATTTTTAAGAGGGGGGGGGGGGTGGAACTCGATATGCAGCCACCTCCTCGTGCTGAGTTCTGGGTTGTTTTCATAATGAAAAAACAGCGAAGAGCTGCAAGGGGAGGCGCCCGTGTAAACGCGTGGTCGCAATGATGAGTCTGTTACGAGGAGTGGAGACGCGCGTGATAGCGCTCTAAAAAAATAGGAAATTTTTTATTTACAGGGATAATATTAGGTGTAAAACTTTTTTTTACACGCAGGGAAGTTCATTTTACCCTCCCATGGCCTTAAATAAAATGTATTAAATTTTTTAAATGCGTTATTATTATTGTTGTAAAAAAATTGGCAAAATTTCGAAATTTCAAAGTGATTTTGGCACCTGAAGATATTAATTGATTTAGCTCATATTTTGTATTATTAATACGTATGGTAGTCCCCAACTATTCCACCATAGGAGTTTGCAATTTCCAAAATTCTTGTTTTTCGCTCCACCTTAGTGTACAGGCTCTCGTTGCTACTCTTGGCGGCTGCGCAAGATATTGATTTTCGGCGTTATTTTTGTTTATTGCTATGTAAATTTGATCGTTTATTTAAGCCACTATAAGTAATACGTGGAATAAATTTCATTTACTTCTGATAAATCTTTCATAGTTGTGATGTTCTTCTCTTTCAATAACCAAGCACGAGTATAAAAATAACATTTCTCTCTATATTAAAAAAATGTTACCGCCGACGCCGCAGGATTGAAAACTGTGTTGTTTAGCTCGATTCTTAGACGGTTTCCCGAGAAAGTACTGATCGGAAAAAACAAAATTAACATGGTTTGTTCATCGTATTCCCTGGACAATTATTAAGATTTTTTTCCGATGCGGCTATTAGTTTAGGGTTTATTAAGTGTCAAAATTGAAGAAGCGAAATTTCTTCCGCGAGTGAGCAAAACACATACAAATTTTCAGTTTTGAGTCGTGAGTTTTTTTTTAAGAGTACCTCTGAACGTAAATTTTTGCAGCTCGTCGAGTTTTTTTTTAAATTTCAATTTGGTTCTTGATAATATTTTTTTGAAATTCGGGAAAAATCGGGACATTTTTGTTACTTTTTTTTAAAACTGCCGTATCTATATCTTATTACTATTAGTTTTTAATTTTAAAAATATCGCAGTATACCTCAGAATGTACTCTTTTTTACGGTACTATTATTTTTGAAATCGGTTAATAATTAAATTGGATGCGATCAAAAGTTGGTCATGCAAAATTCGGAATCTTTGGATATTTTCGCTACTTTTTGTTACAACCGTTTCGGCAAGACGCAGGTCTCTTCAACGTCTGACCATTCTTGTTTTTTCATTTACACTGTGAAACAGATTTTTTTTAAAACTTTTTGACCATATTTGTAATGGTATAATATCTCGATCATCAAAAGATCTAGTCATCTTAGCTGTTAACTAGATAATCATGGTCGAGACAACCTCCAAGAGGGTTAAAATGCAACAAAAACCAACACTTTTCATGGTGAAGGCCTTTGAATCTATCTGTTAGCTTTAATTTTAGTGAAAACCAAACATCAGTCCTTTCCAGCCATCTGCATTTGTTTCGGTGCGCCTTGTGTATACTAATGATGATTACATTTGAAGTTCAAGTAAAATCATTATAGAACTGATTCAGTTATCGTAGTTAGTGAACAAAGTCTTGGTGTGTGTGCTTTATCAGCACCGAAAAACATACTAGGAACATTTAATTATTTCTCCTCACACTTACGGTGTAACTTTCCCGTTGATTATCCAAGCCTGTCCCCTTATTTTAGGGTACGTACACTACGGAACGTGGATGGGCTTTCGTATGTAGCCTAGCTGTTCGCAAGGCATGTTTACATGTTACGTGTAGTATAAACACAACGGAGCTGAGATTGCTCACATAGAGCCTGCACACAACGGGGTTGCGCATGCGCAAATAGAGCCTTTCATTTCTTGTTTGTTTACGTTTCCAGACCGTAATTTGTTTGAGATACTAAGATGTGTCACATAAACATATATTATATAATGTATTTGATACATATTTGTAACTGAAATGAGACACATTTAGTTTTTTCCCGTCTCATAAATATTTTTATTAAAATTTTATTGCATTATTCAGTATTTTAAATCACTTTATGTATTATGTTTTTGATTATTACCATTTTAATAACAGGAACTATGCTTTAAAAGTAATGAAATTCAAACCAATATAATATTACTTCACTGTTGACGCTAAAAAAAAAGCACAGACGAAAACAAAAATCGAGGCGATCGTTCAGTTTACCCGCTTACTGCTCTGTAAACAATCGCATTGGTGAATCATCCAGCTTCCTGCTTAGCTCACTGTGCCAATCTAGGAAACCCGCCAGGCTCTGTAGTGTTTGCTCTCGTATGGAAATACAAGATGCAATGCTGTTAAAGGCAGTCGTCGGGACGGTCTACGTAAGTTTAGTCCCACGTCGTGAAACCGTCGACAAATGGTGCGATCACTTATTGGATCATCGAGATGTTCCCACTGTCCGTTGGATTAGTCAGATTCCCACTAAAATGAAGTGCATGAAAGTTAATTCCTTTACAAACTGCTTCGTTACCTGACCGTGGTTCAAAATTACGAGGCGTTGTCCTCGGATCTTTCCCAAAAGGGACTGATCCCATACCGTCGTCAATAGCCCGTTGTGTTGCTCTAGTACGAAGTTAACTAAAAATTACCATTACCTTTATAAACTGGGAAACGCTTCTATAGTAAGGAAAAATTGAGCTCATAATCACGATATATTTTCCCAATGAAACGCAAAACTTTTTTTAAGGAAGTTTTTCTGAAATACCTCCTTTATAGACAGTGGCGCCCAAGGGGAAAATGTCTTACCTATGTGTGACTGTCCTTATTTCAAAATGTAATCTTGTTATCAAACATACGATTAAAAATACTTTGCAAAACTTTTTTAATCGGAATAAGGAAGATTGTATTTCTAACTTTAAGTGTGTGGGAAAACGAAATGAATCTTAGCAACTTTACTGATGCACTTACAGGTTTCCTACTGCAGAGCTGATTAGATCGAATGCACAAATTTTGCTTTCAGTGGCACAAAAGGGATAGAGCATCAAATTGAACTCATCTCATTCCGCAAAGCTCATGTCAGCTTACTTAAAATTAAAATTCGTATTATCGCATTCTTTCCTAGGCAGACAAGTCTAAAACATAAAATTATTATTCGCCAAATTTAAATCCCTCCATAACAATATATATTGACAGCATATGTGCAATATATTGATTCATTAAAGTATGTGAATAGCATTAATATGACTGGCCATATTGAATAGTCTTGCATTAATCTTGTCCCTTAAGTCTTAAAGCTTTAAAATCTACTGTGTTAAACCTTAAATATGGTTTATGAATTGCGTAGGTTATCTTTAGCATGAAGCGTTTCTTGTGTTCAAATAATAATTTATTATTTCTTAAAACTAAAAAATGAAAATACTTATTGATGAGCAAATAAAATTGAACTGTGTATCAGATATTAAATTATTATTTCCCTGAAGAGAAAAAAGTGGAAACACACATCAATGATAACACTTGAATCAGAATTTATTATTACCTTAGTAAAAAATTGATAATTTTTTCAAATGTCCTGGAAAATTTCAACTTTTTAGACTGCTGAAAAACAGAAACACTTGAAATTTTTTGTATCAATTTTGATTTTATACCAATAGAAGAAAATTAGTTATCTTAATTTCTAATTGCCTTTAAAGCTTGACGAAAATAAACGAAACTGATACAAACGGAGAGTTAGTTTAAAATACGCTTCCTAGATGGCGTTATCAAAATATTTTTCACATCTTCAGGGGGTAGGGTCACACTTTTCGACCAAAAAAAACATTTTTCAATTTTTTGCATTTTTGAAAACTATGAACTTTTGTGCTTCTAATGGTGTCAAAATAATTTATCTCGCTATAACAGAAGTATTTTTAAATATTTTTTAAAAATTGTTTACGATCCGTCAAATGCTGAGTGCCACGTCTACTCCAACCAAAACAAACATCTTACTGCTTTCTAAACCTCCCTATTTCTTTTTTAAACACTTATTTTTAAATTGTATGAGTGAGAAAACGTCTATAAAATTAAATGAATTGAATTAACTCTCGTGTTTTTATTTTAAAGCATGCTGTTTGCATGCTAGTTTCAAGTATTTGCTTATAACTTTGATTTTTATTTCGGCGACTGTTGTTTGAATATCATTTTAGTTTAGCTTATTGTGTTATTTTTTGTTTAATGCATAGTATTTTAAGTAAATAAACAATGTAATCGTTGTAGTGCCAACTATTTTGGAAATAGTGGTAGTATGGAAGTTTCTGGTGTGATTAAAATTTTTCAGCTCTCACAAATTTTGCATGGTTTGCGGTACTCGAAATTTTTAGGTGACGGGGATTCTAGGGACTACAAAGCTGTAAAAGATTTGAAGCCGTACGGAGATTTTGCAAGTTGAAAAGCTGGAATGTGTTGGGTACATTAAAAAGCAAATGGGAACACGACTAAGAAATTTAAAACTCAAGATGAAAGGGAAACAAATTATGTGATAAAAAGTCATTGGGTGGACGTGGAAGGTTAACTGATGCCATAAGAAACAATACCGATAGCAAAAGTTCATGAAACAAGCTGTATGGGCTTTCTTTCATAATGCATCAACAGATGAAAACCCACAGCATGGTCTTTGCCCAACAAACGAAGACACTTGTTGTGGTAACAATCTAGCAACTGCATTAGGAGAAAATTTTAACCATAAAAACAAATTACCAGCAGATGTTATAAATTACTTAAAATATATTTATAGAGACTTGGCAGACCCTGATCTGTTTGACAAATGCTTACAGGGCAAAACTCAAAACTGCAATGAGAGTGTAAGTAGCATTATCTGGTCCCGGTTTTTTTTTTTTTTAATTATAAATATTAAAAAGTGGGACAATAGAAGCTACTGCCTCATATAACCAGAAGAACATTACAAAATGTAATGTTCTTTCGACATTAGGTATTTCTCCTGGACTACACAGCTCGGGCGATGAAGGCAGCGGATCAGAATAGATTACGTAAAGCAGAACGTGACATTTAAAAAAATATTAAAAACGCAAGAGTAAAAAAGAGGCAACAGAATTGTAGATTGGAAGATAACCTATAAGATGAAACACAAGATCTAAGTTATGGTGCTGGTATTAATTAAATACAAATAAGTGTTTCTTTTAAAACTGTTTTTCTCAAAACCATGTTTTTTTAGCCATATAAGGAACATTTTCTCTAAAACCACTGAACTGAGCAACTTAAAACTTTGCATACTTAATAAAGATACTTTGTTACATATTTTAACCAATGGGATTTGGAAAACATTAATTCAGAGTAAATTTATACTATTAAATATGTTGAAATTTCAGTGTTTTAGAGAAAAAAACATACATAGTTCCAGATAATTTTTTTTTAAATAATGGGACATTAAAATCATAAAAGCCATGGTTAAAGTATGTATTATAGTCCAGGCAATATACAGTAAAAAATTTAGAGACATATAATCAATAGAAATTTTTGAAATGTTCCTTAAAAATGTCTGTTTTTAACATTACTGAGATAGGGATTCTAGTTCGTGACCCTACCCCCTTCAGTGAGATTTGATCTTGATTGAACTTGAATCTTTCCCTGGGTTAAAGTGAAGAATGCGAGATAATAATAGTAATATAATGCCAAATATTTACCTGCTTACAGACCTTTTTTCCTATGGATTAAGGCTGTTTCTGAATTACTGGGCGCTGCAGCTTGAAGTGAGTGTGGAAGAAATTGTGGATAAAAACTATTTGTTAATTTCATTCTTTCCACAGAAATAAAATATTCTCCTTACTTTCGGGACCTTTATTAGATTAACTTTTAGATTTTCGCGATGATATAGTTACATTTTCAAAAGAAATGACGATGAGAGATGCTTGGAAGATAAATTATAGTAACTAATGTGGAATTTCAGAGATAAAAAAATACTGTATATCGCCAACAGAATTTCTTATAAAATAAATCTAATATTGAACATATTAAATTGCGATACTTCCTGGATTTTACATTTCCAAAAAAGTGCTTAAACCCTGTTGTTTATGAATTAATAAATACTAGAGCAATTAGTTAGAATGGAAATGCAGTAAACTAAAACTTTTGTTGGGAACGATTGAAAGTAATAATTTTTTATTTTGAAAACATGTAATAATTTTTAACATATCGTTTACATAGTTTTGATGAGGAAAAATGTTGATATTGATATCATATAAACAAGTACCTCTCTCTCTTACATTATTTCAATCAGTTTAAGATCAAAAAGTACTAATTTCAATTTGCTTAATTTATCTCAAGTATCATAAAGTAACCAATAAAACTTGACCAAAATTTCACTCGACCTTTTGCATTTTGATCGGTATCAAATTTCTTGTAAATGCGTTGATTGAATGAGATTAATGAACTCGTATACTTTTGTTACAGAATTGCTTGTAATGAACTCGATAAAACAAAAATTTAAAAGGAAGTACGACTTAACGCTAATGGTTGAAATTGTTGTGTAATGCAATAATTAACGAAGAGCATTATGAAAGATTCAATGAATATTTTCTTTATTCTCTGCAAAAAATGTGTTTTTTTTTTTTTTTTTTTTTTGCCTTGAGAATAAAGGTGCATAACTTTACGAGTATTGTGGGTCGCATGTACTAGTTAGAAGTAAGGATGAAGGATAGTCGAGGAAGGAACTGACAACAATAATCCATTTTTAGGTGGAATTATTTAAGCATCAATGTGATAAGTATCTAGGTATTTCCAATAAAGATTGATAAAATTAAGAGTTGATTACATCCAAGCTTTCAATAGAATGAAAATACATAACACTTGCCTTGCGTTTTGATCTGTATCTAATTTCCTGTCATTGATTGAATGCAGATCCGTGTTTATAATGAACGTACAGTTAACTCCCAATTATCCGCTGGCAGATTATCGACTTTCCGGCTAATACACTTGTGACAAAATGTTGTTGAAAAAATTTCAATCTCAAATAAAAATGGTGTTTTAATACAAAAAACAATAAACTGATTTTTTTTTTGGAATAAGTAAATAAACAAACTTTTAAGTTTAGAAATCTACTGTTTATTTATTCAAAATTGTATGTATAGTCATACTACTGTCAATAATGTAATTCCTACTACTGTTTTCATGTTGATTTGCGTCCTTTTTAGCCATTTTGCGGTTTATCCGCGGTTGCCGCGCCACTCAATTCCGCGGATAATCGAGAGTTTACTGTATATATTTTTATTACAGAACTGCGTGTAAAGAACTCCGAGCAACTAAAACTGAAAGAGAGTACGACTATGGTAATGGTTAAAATTGTTGTTTTAATGCAAGAATTAAGTAGGGTGTTATATATGAAGGATTTAATGATTTTTTTTCTTAGTTTTCTTTGAAAAACTCGTTTTTTTTTTGGGGGGGGGGGGCACTTAGAACTGATGTACGAGTCATGAGTGTTGTTGGTCGCATGTATTAGTTTCAAGTAGGGGAATATGTGATGAAGGAACGGACAACAATAATCTATTATTACGGGGAACTATTTTAACACTAAATGTACTATGTTACGATTTTTAAGTTAACTGTTATTAATTAAGAAGACTTGTAATCGGGAGAAAATCCCTTTGTAAAAAATCCTCTAGGTACCCCCCCCCCCCCTTTCCTAATTCTCGTTTTGAAGTCAACTTACAATTTGTATTTTTTGTTTTCATTCTTGAAAAACTTTGCTAACACGGAAACTCGCTTCTAAAGATGCTTAACATTTTCTCGGGGGTCTCAGTGAGAATTTTAAACTTACCATTTCCAAGTTAGAAATCAGTTAGGCAAAGTTATTTTTTTCGACTTATGAGTCATTGAACGTTGAAGATCAATTATCTACAGTTGGAAGAAAGTGCATACCTCGTTCAAGAAACGTTAAATCTAATAGGACTTCTGGAAAACTAAACTTGACTTTTGTATACATATATGTTCTGTCTTTTTTGTTTCTGTTACTCTTATTTTATCTTAATCTTATTTCATCGAAACTCTTAGTAGGTAGGTATTTTAATTAACGTCGTACTGGGGCAACACTACAGGCTATAGACGACGATCTGGGACCAATCCCAACGGGAAAGATCCGAGGATAACACCACGTAATTTGGAACTAAGTCAGATGACGAGGCAACACCTGAACTGGCGCCCCACTCTCATAACTTCCACACCACGCAAACGTGAGGATATTTGAGGCTACGATGGATTTAAAGTGCACCAGACCCCTTTGTACACTACGGTCTTTGGCTGGATATCCACACTCTTGTATCTTCCTTTCAGAAAAAACTAAATTTAAAAGAGCAGATTGAAATTCGAATAATTTTCTCTACTCGAGACCAATGTGACTTTAAATTAATTACCATTTACCTAAAGTATTAAGATGGGTTTTGCATTCCACTGGACACATTTGCTCACTCAAACACTGAAAAGCAGAAGGGTATTTGCTTTAGCTATTTAAACCATCAAGATGTCTGATAGAAATGGTATACTTACGCACAGACAACAAAATATTTGGTCTGGTTGTGCTAGAAAAACTAGCTAAATTATTAACGAATTGCTACAAGAAATTAAAAAAATGTAAGTTATTTTCCAGTTTATATTTTCTTTCCGCCGACGAACCGGTATAGTGGTAAAGGTGTTAGCCTCTAGATCGGTAGGTCACCGGTTCGAATCCGGGTTCGGGCATGGATGTTTGTAAGCGTATACCAGCTTAGGTGTTGCTTCGTCATCTGAACATGGTTCAAAATTACGATGTAATTGTTAGGGGCAATGATGGCCCTCCCACTGGGTGCTCCTTCACAAGTGGCCATCACTTCCGGCCTTGTAGTGGCCAATGACTTCGGTCAAAATGTGCCCGCCATTAGAAAAAAAAAATTTCCTTTCCTTTTAATTTAGCTGTGAATTTATTCGTTAGTCTGAACCATCCTTAATATTTATTGATATTTATGTTGCATTTGTAATAAGACCTCATAAGAAAATCCATCGTTGTTTCCAGAAAATTGCTTGTTCCTGCAGTGTTTGCAAATGGGAGGTTTGACTAATTTTCTCACTTTTAGATAGAAAAAAATGAAACGAATGACGTATGTAACACGTGATGGTTTAGATTTTTCACTTATCAAATACAGAAACCACTCCATAACCATGCTTCAAAATACTGTAACATGACAACTTACCTTCGGCTGCAATGGACAGTTTTTGATATCAGATCATTGAATGCTTCGATGAAATTTGATTACGATATTTTGGGTTACTGCATAGTTGGAAGATTGTTTTACTGAGATGATCCTTTTTCATTTTAAACATTCATAACTGTTTACTGTTTTAAAATTAAATCTATTTTGGTTTCATCCACTTAAAATTTTTTTTCATCTGAAAAACGTCAGGTACAAAAGTTAGCATTTTGTAGTTGTCAAAGCATTTTCAGAAGAAGCAATGAGAATTTTCCTCTAAACTCCTGCCATGTAATAGTTCCGGCTGTTACGATTCTACATAACTGCATTCCTGACTCTGAATTAAGATAAAATTAAAATAGTTATCAAATATAATCAGCAATGATTCTTATATACTATGATTTCTCTACAATATTTACTTAGTCCATCCTACGAAATGTTTAGTTTTAGAAATATAATTTTCTACAAATGGTATTTCAAAAGTATAGTCGTTTCTAAAGAGTTGGATTTGAGTTACATGTAGTGCTTTTCTAGAGTTAGATTTTAAAAAAAAATTTTCATACAAAATTCGATTTCTTAAACGTACCCAAATGCAATAACTCATGTTAAAGTAAAAGGAAATTGGAAGTAAATGTAACTAATGTTGTAAAATATTTTGTTTGGTGCATGATTCAACAAATTGAATTCGTTTGGGATAATTAGCTGCGTTACTTAAAACTGATTTTCGGATACAAACTTGTTATCTTACCTTTCACAATTATAGTGTAGTGATAAAAAATATCATTTACGTACTTGGAAAGTATTCCTTCTCGATTTCCATCTAATGCCCTCCACAGTGAATGGCTTTGCATTTGTCTTGTATTAAAGAGAGTTCTAAAATACCAAACCATGGACGACGGCTTTGCAATAAAATATTTATTAGCAAAAGCATTTTACATGCCATTTTTCCATTGAACCAATAGTTGATTAAGTATAAAAGAAAACATGCACACAATTTGGGAAATTGGCATTTCAGAAAAGCGTTTTTTGCAAAAGTTGTATTCAATCACACACCACACAACTTTTATCTCCACCTCCTCTCGTTGACCATCTTCTCACTATCACCACTTGATTGTCTTCAAATCGCCACTCATCAGCTCGTTATCGTTACTGATTAGTGCGATTATTCACATTGGGATCATTAAGATTATTCACATTGGGATTCAAATCAGCCGCTACCGGTCTGTGCATATTTTTTGAACAGAATATGGAAATAATCACAAGTGCACCAATTACAAAATAGCGTACAGTGTATACATAAGTTTTGTAGAAAATATCAATACGAGTCTGTATATCGTTAAGCCAATCTTCAATTTTCTTGTTCGATTCATGAATCGATGTTGCTCCGCTCGTAACACTCGATTCATAGCTTATTCTCGATGTCTGAGAGCCACATTTCCTTGAACCTCTCCCACGAACGTTCTTCCATGTCTTCGGGAATACCAATGCCCTGGAGACATGTGCCATTTTGCCAGCTTCGGTTTTAATTGCTCCGAAGACAAAAGATTTCTCAGTATCAGTTATGGCGTTGGAATCAACAATGTCCTGCGGTCTGTCTTCAAATGATGGCTGAGGGATTTCCGATTTGTCGTCATTACGTGACCTTACTCTACCGTCAGATGACTGAAATGGTCGTCTTTCCTTCCATTCCCGTCTCTCATCGTAGTGTCCTTCTTCAAGATCAACGAATGGATTGAAACCCGTAAAAGGGTCCGTAAAATCTGAAATATGGACCTTTACCTGAACATCTTCTCCTCTGACTGACAGGCTAAGAAATAGCACCAAAAACACTATCTGCAGATACATGCCTAGTTGCGTTGATGTTTCGAATCTAAAACAGAAACGATAAATCAGGAAACATACACTATCGTACAGACAGAATAGTCAGAAGTTTGTTGTCGTATGTGTTTAGTAATTGTTCGTTGGGAAATTCGTCGCTGTGGTGACGTATTCCTTAATAACCAATCGTTTTTTCCTGCGGAAGAGCAAAAAAGGATACTTTTAACCCTCCTGGTGGTCGTCTCGACGAGGTATCTCGTCATTAGCAAAACTGACCAACTCTTGATGGATGAGATAGGTATAAGAGAAAAACGGATCAGATATTGATCTCGTCATCATAAAAATATGGCAAGATCTTAATGGCGCGATATGTCGTAATTAGCAAAACTGACTGGATCTTGATGGACGAGATACATCGGCATTTGAAGAAAAAAGACCAGATATTGATCTGGTCATAATAATAAAATGATAATATCTTGATAGCGAGATATGTGGTCATTAGCAAAACTGACTGGATCTTAATGGACGAGATATATCGGCGTTAAAAGAAAACGGACCAGATATTGATTTCGTCATCATAGAAAAATGACAATATCTTGATGACAAGATATGTCGTAATTAACAAAGCTGACTGGATCTTGATGTACATCGGCATTAGAAGAAAGCGGACCATATATTGATCTGGTCATAATAAAAAAATGACAATATCTTGATGGCGAGATATGTCGTCATTAGGAAAACTGACTGGATCTTGATGGACGAGATATATCGGTAATAAAAGGAAATGGACCAGATAATGATTTCGTCATCATAAAAAAATGGCAATATCTTGTTGGCGAGATATACTACCCTACAATAATGGACCGTACGCCAGCGGATTTGCATAAAATCCGACTACTTATTTCGGGTTTTTTTTCGTGGTAGGGCCTGGGATCTTTGCATGTTGTTTCTGGTAAATTGATCGCCGACGCCTACATGAACATTTTGGACAATCAGGTTCTTCCTACGCTCCGTCAATTTTATGGAATGGACGAATGTTACTTCCAGGACGCCAAGGCTCCATGTCATCTTGCAGTCTCTGTCAAGCAGTGGTATCAAGATATGGATGTAAAACGTCTTCTCTGGCGTGCTCAGAGTCCCGACCTAAACCCCATAGAACATTTGTAGGACGAGTTAGAGCAACGCTTACGGACCAGGGAACTTCGTCCGAAATCTACAGCTGAGCTGGCGACATTCCTGCAGCAGGAATGGACACAAATACCCATAGCTCTGAGTCAAAACCTTATTGAAAGTATGCCCAGAAGGGTTGCTAGTGTAATTGCAGCACGTGGTGGACCATCCCCCTATTAAAGCATGTATTCTTTTCCTTATACCATCGCATCTTGCTGTCCGGTCCATTATTGTAGGGTGGTGTATGTCGTCATTAGCAAAACTGATTGGATCTTGATGTACGAGGTATATCGGCATTAGAAGAATAAGGACCAGATATTGATCTCGTTATCATAAAAAAAAATCGGGAAATCTCAATGACGAGGTATCTCGTAATTAGCACAGTTGGTCAGAACTTGATGGACGAGATTTATGGGCGAAACCACTTGGAGGGTTGATTCACAATTTCTATTTAAAGAAGTCATCCAATAGGTCCGGGGACTCGAATCCCGATTTGTATGCGCACGGTTGTAAGTGATTGTTCCTGTTTGGAGAAACAGAGTCTCAACCACTGGTTCCTCCTACGCAAATAGCCACTAGTTCGTCCCTTCTAGTGCCGAGTGGGTCAGTGATTCGGGCATTAGAAATTTAAAAAAAATTCAAAACAGCTGTTGCAAATATTCTTTAAAACGTGAAGTGAACTCAATGTGCTTTTTAAATACGCTAAGACACGAAGTGGACTGTTTTTTTCTCTTACTTCCTCTGAATATCTTTTCTCATTCAATGAATAAATAGTCAGTAGACTCTTGCATGCCATCTTAGTGAATGGATTCAAAAAATTTTGTTCTTTTCATTTATAATGAGCTGTTATTGATATGATTTAAAAATCATGCGATGTATAATCATTCCCTGACTACATTATTTTAAGACCCTAACCACCCAGTCTACCCAGAGGGGGTAGGACTAAAAGGTAGGCAGTCGGGATGAAACCTTGACTACAGTGACAAAAATTAATTATAGTATACCTACATTTCCACGGCCAAATTCTGATCAACATTCATTAAATCTTACTTCTTACGCCAATTATGATTTGTCTAAAAATTTTCTTACCAGTTATTCCTGAGCCACTTTGTCATGATAATTCATAAAGAGAATGTTTGTTCCCAGCAAATAGAACTCTTACCTGAAGAATTGCCATTTAGAATCTCACCTATATGTAATGTATGTACTTTCTATGTGTTATCTTACATAAAACATGTTATGTTATATAAAACATGCAGTTACCTCTTTTTCAGCTTTACTTGCAGATTGCAAACGAGCTCTTCGATCTATTGCTAAGCTTTTTATCACCTAAAGACTGATATGAAAAGAAATTAAATATTAAACTTTTGTGAGACATTTATATATCCATTTAAAAGAACACAAATACTTATTGACACAAATCCTTAGAGACACAAATACTTATAGACACAAATACTTATAGACACAAATACTTATAGACACAAATACTTATTGACACAAATCCTTAGAGACACAAATATTTATAGACACAAATACTTATTGACACAAATACTTGCTGACACATTGACACAGATACTTATTGTAATTTGAGTGACACTAACGGCCACATTCACAAGTCTCGAGTTAAAGCTTCGGTTTCCTAAGAAACGGTAGCCGTGATCTAGCGGCCGTGATGTATCGATGGGTGACGTCACTAAAACGTTGCTTATACTAACACATGGTGTTGGTTTCCTAGAGAGCGTTGTTTGTGAGCGTAACAAAAATGATCGGAGCCGCCATTTCCATGACTGGCGTCATAGCGGTCTCAAACAGATGGGGAACGTTTTTCCTCTTGTAGCGGCCAGATTTCATTTCCTGCTCCAAACGATTCGAACGGAGAGGAGCGAAATAAATAAACATTTTTGACTGCCATTGATCAATTCGGTTTTGTAAAATCGGGATCGTTAAACACAGAATGAAAATTTCAACGGATTTGAAAGCTGCGGAAAATTTGACACCAAATCGATACCTTAAATGTGATTTTCTTTAAATAAATAAATAAATATTTAAAAAATAATTAAATAATCAAATGGTAAATAATTGAATAATAAAACTGTTTTTGATATCGATCTGGCGTAGAAATTTACGCTGATTTGAAATCTGTTGAAATTTTCACTCTACCTTCAACGATCCCGAAGTTAGAATCTTTAAACTAGAGAATAAAAAAACCACTTTGTTTTGTTTCTCGAATAAAACAAACCACGACAGCCGTCTGTGTTGCCCATTCTCCAACGTATTCTGTCCGTCTAAGTTGACACGTCGGGATTTTTGTTTAGACGGCCGTCTAGTTATGCCCGCGGAATCATGACGTATCACGGCTGTTAGATAACGGCTCCACTTTCTTAGGAAACCAAAGCTTAACCGAAGGATCAGATGATCCGCGGGTCAGTGTTGAATATCGGATTATCAAGAAAAGTGTTCTCAAACGGCAGGTCAAGTAATCCTCGAATTAAAATGATACGCTCGCTGTGATTGGCTATTACCGTCTCCTCACGATCACGTGATATTGTTTACATTTGTTACGACGCCCGAATCTGCATTCCTTCTGATCAGCACGCACTTTGCCGGTAGAATTGATTTCAAATTGTGAATTTAATATAGAGCGCATACGTCATTTTAATTTGGGTTTGGAAAAAGAAATGCAATTAAATTTCAAATTGTATTTTTATGGAAACCTAAATTTTGAATGCAGGATTGTACACAATGTCTTGACAAATGTATGTAATCCGATTATTTTTGTACTCATCAGTATGGGTGTGTGTTGGTGTAAAGTGAAGTAACACTAGCATTGTCATTTTTCTTTCATTTTTGTAATAAAACAACAAAATAACTTTTATATCACAACAAATTTGCATCTGCCATGGTCATATTCTACCGTTCTCTCTTTCATTGGGTTCTACTCTGGCAAGCCAGAATATAGTTCGAACCAGAACACATCTGGGCATACCTATTTTATAGAAAATGTAATCAGGTTCTTGACTTGCCTCCGTTCATTGACGTCACAGCGATTTGCATCATCGAGGCTTTCAGCCTCGGTTTCATGAAGGTCGTTTGACGTTGGATCTCCGCGCGTCTGCGCGAGGAACAATTTGTACACTATCGTGTTTTCTACTATTTATCGCATCGAATTTTTATGTGAACCAATTAAAAAAATATTTGTACCCTAAGAAAGAATACATTCTAAGGTTCTCTGCGATGTTTTGAAATTAAAAAAAAAATAGTAATAAGATATAGATATGACAGTTTTAAAAAAAATTCACATTTAGACGCACTCTAAAAAAAACAGCTGAAGACTGAAATTTTGTACGTCTTTTGCTCCCTCGCGTTAGAAAAATTTCGTTTCTTTGTTTTTTTTTTACTTTGAAACTTAATGCATCCTAAAATAATAGCGGCGTCGGAAAAAAATATTTTTCATCTTCTTCCCTGTACAATTTTGAACAAACCATGTTCGTTTAGTAATTTTCTTATCCGTACTTCCTCGGGAAACCGTCTAAGAATCGAGCAAAAAAAGCGAGTTTTCAATCCTGCGGTGGTGGCAGCGGCGCGATAACTTTTTTTTAAAAAAGAGATAGAGAGATATCTCCCTCTTCTTTCGCAATGTGATAGTACTGCGCATGAGTAACATTCAACCGAGAGTTAAATCGCCGATTTCGGAGAATCAAAATGTAACACTGAAACTGAAACGGCGGTTTAAACCTTGGATCAGGTATTGTGAATATGGTTTTCAATTACCAGTGGATTATCGTTGATCCGTGGTTTATCTCGGACTTGTGAATAAGGCCGTTACAGATTTACATTTCATCAAGTCTGAAGATTGGTTGACACTTTTCCTCTCATTTTAAAAGTGTATGGGACTCTAAATATGAAAAAAAGTCTAATTTTTTTTTTCTTAAAAAATAATATAGATTTTTCTAAATAAAATGACACCTCAATTTTGTTTCTGCCATATGTACCGGAAATATTTAACTTTTTACTAACACGACAGCTGCAAATCCAACGAGCCTCCATATTTTTAAACGCTCTTTTTCTCCTTTTGTGTAAAATGGAATTTCACTAGTAGAAATCGATATAACTTTAAAACTACTAGTCATAAATGAAAGACATTTTCAACATTTACTTTTCAAATATATTTCTTTAATTTGTCTTCATCAATTGTATATATATATATATATATATATATATATATATATATATATATATATATATATATATATATATATATATATATTAGTTTTTTTCTATAATTTTTCGAACTTTGTATACCATGTGTTTTATGAAGTTTTTCTAATTTTTTCTAATTTCTAAAGTTTTTTTTAAATTTTTTCTAATTGTTTTAACCAAAAATCGCGAAGACAATTTATAGTAGTTTTTTTCTATAATTTTTCGAACTTTGTATACCATGTGTTTTATGAAGTTTTTCTAATTTTTTCTAATTTCTAAAGTTTTTTTTAATTTTTTCTAATTGTTTTAACCAAAAATCGCGAAGACAATTTATAGTATGAACTCTTAGAAGTTAATTAATGCAAAAATGAAGTGATTTGTTAAAAAATATTTTGCGATATATCACTTTTGCCCAATGCTAAAATTTTGACATTTTAAAATTTTAATAAATAAAATTTTAAAGTTTTGAAAATATAAAATAGTTATTATAATTTCCAAATACAATGTATACCTACAGAAAAATTACAGAACAAAAACTTTAGAATTGAAGATTTTAGAATTTTATGAGTCCCAGACTCAAGAAATCGATATAACTTTAAAACTACTAGTCATAAATGAAAGACATTTTCAACATTTACTTTTCAAATATATTTCTTTAATTTGTCTTCATCAATTGTATATATATATTTATATATATATATATATATATATATATATATATATATATATATATATATATATATATATATATATATATATATATATATATATATATATATATTAGTTTTTTTCTATAATTTTTCGAACTTTGTATACCATGTGTTTTATGAAGTTTTTCTAATTTTTTCTAATTTCTAAAGTTTTTTTAATTTTTTCTAATTGTTTTAACCAAAAATCGCGAAGACAATTTATAGTATGAACTCTTAGAAGTTAATTAATGCAAAAATGAAGTGATTTGTTAAAAAATATTTTGCGATATATCACTTTTGCCCAATGCTAAAATTTTGACATTTTAAAATTTTAATAAATAAAATTTTAAAGTTTTGAAAATATAAAATAGTTATTATAATTTCCAAATACAATGTATACCTACAGAAAAATTACAGAACAAAAACTTTAGAATTGAAGATTTTAGAATTTTGAGTCCCAGACCCCCCCCCCCCTAAATTTAGTTATTTTGGGCCAGTGTTGACCTGAGCACATGGAGAGTTAAACTTTGTTCAAATATATTACAAATAGAAAAATATTGAAGATTTATAATGTCTGAGGAATTTTGGATGCTTTAAGTAAGTGCTTCGACCTGGTACAGTCGGCCATAAAAGTATATACTTCTTGTTTAGAAACGTGTTCTTAAAATTACACAAACAAACCAAATATATGTCTTCCATTATTATAATCGATATATTGCGTGTTTGAATTGTACCAAAACAACTTACTACCGATTTCTGGTCATTCTGCATGCAATATCAGCAAAAAAATCTTTTGAAAAGCTTTTTAAACGCTGTTACAAAATCTCTTAAAAAAATAGCGTACTTTTGGACCACAGTTGTGTAAAATTACGGTTATGGAAAATGTTCCGAACATTTTTTTTAATACTTTTTTCTGGATTTTGAAAAGATTTTCGTATTTTATTTTCAATGATATGAGCTAGAAGCGTTTTTTATTTCTAACTTTCAACCAGAAAGATTTTATTAATAAAATAATTCGTTTTTAATGAGAGATAGGAAATATGGAGAAGTTTGGAGAGTAGGGTGCCAACTCAGGTGTCATTCTCGTCATCTGACCATGGTTCAAAATTACAAGACATTGTCCTTGAATCTTTCCCTTCGGGATTGATTCCGCACCATTGCCAATTGCACGTAGTGTTGCTCCAGTGTGACGTGAATCAACTATCTATCTACCTTTCCATGGGTGCAAAAAATGCTATTAAGTGTCTCCAGTGCTCTCAGAATCTAATGGACTTCATACCTCTCTGTACACGATTGCAGCGAAAAGAAAAATAAGAATTAATTATGACGTGTATAGAAATTTAATTTATTTCCTCAACTGTGGTTTTTACAAGCATTTTATCTCTTTCTTGCACGAATTACCTTATTTGAATAATTTGAAAACATTATTTTTGTAATAAAACAATCTAGATTGCATTTGATGCAGACTGATTTCAATTGCTTTTATGCTGAGTATTTCTTAAGTACAGAGCGAACTTTTCTCTTATATGGATTATAGAGATGTGAGAATAATATACATCAGGAATCTCCGCAAAATTTACGCTCTCTCCCTCTTTCTAAGAAAATTATATACTTATAACCTCATTCTTCCGTCTTTGGCTGTATGGATACCATTTTTAAATCTTATATTTTCATAATGTGTGGATCAAATAAATTTTAAAGTACTTAAATATGTGATCTATGCAATTATTAAAGTAAACATTATTAAAAATTAAACAATTACTAAACGGAACGGAACGGACGTATCAATTACGGAGTACCTTGCAGAGAACTGCGAACCTCCACATCAGAATTAATAAGGAATTTAATGATTGTAGACTAAACAATGGAGGAAGAAAGTTAAAGGTAGTGGCATTGCACTATGAGAAAGGTAAATAATTAAGATAGACGATAGAGTTTAATAATTGATACAATTAGGAGTACAATTACTAAAGAAAACACATTATTAAAGATTATATAAAAAATTATTAAAGTATTACCTTAAAGTAATAAAATTTACAATTTGTAATAGTCATTAACGCGATACGTTATGGATTACATATTTAAAAATTTAAATATATGATCCAACAATTGTTAAATTAATTATTAAAGTAAACATTATTAAAGATTAAACACTTGTTAAATTAATTATTGAAGTAAATATTATTAAAGATTAAACAATTGTTAAATTAATTATTAAAGTAAATATTATTAAAGATTAAACAATTATTGAAGTAAACATTATTATCGATTAAACAATATTTTCGTCAACATTATTACAGATTAAATTATTATTAAAGTATTATATTAAAGTAATAAAATTTACAATTTGCAATAGACAATATCGTTTGACGCTACTAAGTGCTAAACTTCGAATATATAACACATTTATTAAGTAGTACACAGTATAAATATACAATACCCTACAATAATGGACCGAACGAAATATTATTTAACTGTCATAAATACTTTTTGCCGAGCCACATCTATTTTAAAATTATTTCTGTACGCATTTTTTATTATTTTTCCCCCTACGTCAGGTAGTGGCAATATCAGCCATGAGCCCTCTAGTAGCCCAGTAAAATTTAGCCTTAGTATAAAAGTTGGCAAGAGTAAAATTCATAAAAGAAAATGCATTGCACTTCGTCAGATGCGAAAAGTTCATAACTTCGCCCGAAGGGTACAGAACGCAGTCAGGAATATTAACCACACCAATACGATGCAGATGTCCACAAAGAAAGTCATGACCTGTCACAAGTCTAAAATTTGCTGTGAAGACAGAGCGAGGCAATTATATTTTTTATGCTGATGTAGCGCCGTACTTTAAAATTGTAGTAACTAAACACATTTTTAACACAATGACATGATAAAAGACATAAAAAAGAAGCCTGCTATCAGAAAAGATCAGTAATAAGCAACACAGGAAAATAGGCATGTTTATGTATAGATTTCACATTTTGACGATAAACATTAAATTGTTAAACTTAGAAATGAAAATAATGTTACCTTTCACAAACTAGTAGGGACACTTAACTGGAAAAAGCATATACTACATTATCTAATTGAAAGTGAACCGTCTTCCTTTCGAATCTGCTAAACTTGTTCGATATAAACGATTAGATTCTAAGAATACCGAAGATCACAATTTTGTGTTGTCCAAAGAGCGAGCTCTAGTCAACAGTACAACATCGACCGCAGGAGTTATGTATTCCATGTCGTTAGAAAGCTTTGTTGGTTCTTGTTGATTCAGCCAGTCTTGAAGCCTCTTTTTCCCCGAGTCAAGAAGTTGAAGATTTATGATATCTTGCGGGCAAATAAGGGGTAACCTTTCGGACGAAATCGCTTCCCAGCTGAATTTCGATCCCTCCCACCATGCATTTCTCATGCGGATAAACAGCTAAAAGCTACTGCCTATTTAAAGTATACTGTAAACTTGGGGGAAGTATTGGGACACACAATCTCACCTTTCTTTTTACTGTACTACTTCCAAGGTTTATAAAATAAAATATAAATAAATTCTGATGGTTGTCTTGGCGAGGTATCTCGTCATTCATTAGATTAGGTCAAAACTGACCAGATCGTGATCTTGTCATCATAAAATACGGGCTAGATCTTGAAGACACGTTTCGCGTCATTAGCAAAATGGTCACACCTTGAAGGGTGGATGTTCCTACTTTTTTACCAAGGTTTATAGAATAAAGTATAAGTTAACCCTCCTGGTGGTTGTCTCAACGAGGTATCTCATCATTCATTAGATTAGGTCAAAACGAACCAGATCTTGACCTGGTCATCATAAAAAATCGGCAATATCTTGATGACGCGATTTCGCGTCATTAGCAAAATTGGCTAGACCTGGATGAACTAAATTATCTTGTTGAAACCACATGGAGTTCTAACGTTGCATTAATCTTAGCTTTCTCTAACAAGTAAATAGAAAAGGGCAAAGCTGTGTAATAATACGATGACAATGTTAACCGTTATTGCTAATCCTTAATAACAGTTACTTTTAATAATTTTGTCAACAATTATCAGCTAATTCAACAGTTATTATTAACTGTTAGAAATTGACGGTAGCGGTATCTGAGTCAATCAAATGTAAAATAATTTTTAAAAATTCGGGAAAATCAACCTTTTATTTTTTAAAAACACTTTTTAATCGTATAAAAACTTATTTAATTAATTTAATTTACTGACTTTTAGGCGCAGCAAAAGTTACGTATTTTGCATTTGATGGCAATAGATAATGTTAACTGTTTTCGCCAGAAACTTTCATGGATAACAGTCATTTTTTCTTTACAGTTGCTAACTTTCTCATATCCCATAACACAATAGTTAATTTCTGTAGCTTAATACATTTAAAGATAGTTACTTTGGGTACTACCAACCACATCTGGAACTGTAACATACACACTATAATAACAGCATCCGATTATAATTAATTATACATCTATTAACCGGAAAATGAGTTTTTCATCTGCATTTGTTTTTATATTGTAAAATAATGCGATTTTGTGAATTTTTTTTCAAACCTTCTATAATTCAAACCACAGTAAACAATATATTTGTACTAAAAATAAAAATATATAGCAAAGCAAATTAATGCTTTGACTATCGAAATTTTCCAGTTTAGAATAGCATGTATATGTATGCGCTGCTGATCTATGTATGACTCCGTTAGTTTGAACTGTGTTGGTTTTTACACTGTGCTCATAGTAAAGCAAAATTAATGTTTTGAACATCGAAATTCTCCCGTTCAGAACAGCTAGTATACGTATGCGCTGCGCATCCGTGGACAGTTCATACGCGGTTCGCTCGAACTCTGTGTTGGTTCTTACTTCTTACCGTACTCAAATAGTAAAGCGAAATCAATGCTTTGAGCATCGAAATTCTCCAGTTCAGAACAGCCTTGGTTCTTACTTGTTACCGTACTCAAATAGTAAAGCGAAATTAATGCTATGAACATCGAAATTCTCCAGTTCAGAACAGCCTGTATGCGTATGCGCTGTATATTTAATTATTCTATCCGAACCCCATTTAGAGCAGCGGTAGCCCAGTTGGAAGAGTAACGAATTAGCAACCATAGGGTTGAGAGTTCGAAACTAGGTTCAACTAGAGTGCCTGAATGGGGAGAGTGGCGTCAATTGGGTGACAAAATCTGATTGGTGGAAACTTAGATTTTACCGCCTCGGGTAAAAAGTTCCCATAGGCGTAACACGTGAGTCGAGAGAAGTGCTTTGAAAACAGCAGGATTTAGACAATTAAAGGAATGTATCACTTTGAAACATTGATTTTATCTTTCTTTTTATTTCATACTATTGCAAAATGCAACATTTTGAAAGTTGTAAATAGTAACGGCTGTGTAATCACGTTTGGCGTTGTATATTAATCGCCAATGTTTACTTTCGTCGGTAACGCATAGTTTGGGGAATGAAGGAAACATTTTAAAATGTTATTCTGGGTATACAATATATATCTTTTGCAATTTATATTTTCTGGCTTAGATTGTTGTTTGCTTATAATCTGCAAATTTTTGTTAATCTAATGCAGTCTGAATTAAGATTTTACTTTTGACTAAGCAAAAAAAATAATAGAAATAAATTAGTTCAATTTGTGTTGTATTGCAAAAGAATTTCCTCCAAAATTAAATAAATGCATCAGTGCAAATCAAATGCAAATGCATTACTAGATAGGGATACGGTTGAATTTAAACAGCTTTAAAAAATTAAAAAAATCTAGGTAACTTTCCACGCCGAAGAATTCAAACGAATAGTTGGCCGATAATTTTTTTAGAAATGCATTTTTTTTTTAAATACTTTGAAAGATCTATGAATGTATTTTGTTATGGCGCTTCGATTTTTTAAAATTTATGTTTATTTTGAAGTTTACTTATACCCATTAAATTTTCTTTACAATTCAACTTAAATTTGTATATTTCTTTAGAGTTATGATCTCAATCAAACTTTGATTTTTTAACCTTCTTAAATTCAATTTTTTAAATACGAAATGAAAGCTTAGAAAGGTTATACTAAAATCAGTAGAATATATATATATATATATAATTAACTATTAATCTAAAATTATTGATTGTAAAATATTTATTATATTTGAACTAGATGCCTGGTTGTTTAACATTCAACTGCAATAATAGATCGGAGCGAGGTTTTGCCTTAAAAGTGTGTTCAATCCCGTAACTGTATTTTCAAGTTTGTATAATCCTGCTATATGTATTTTTGAAAGTAGCAATCCTGCCCTTGGATAAGTTTCAAGTGTAAATTCGTACATCTTGTGATTAAGTTTGCTGATTTTTTTCATTATTTTAAATAAAATACTGAATCATTAAATTGGATGCCTTGTGATTCTATTTGTCCACTTTAAATGAATGAAAATATAATTATTAAGAAAATGTTGCTCATGATTCTACATATAAATAATCTAAATTTTGTTTCAAGAAAAATTATTTGCTTCTTAACTGAAATCTTTCGTAAGATTCCAGATTTAACCCTTTAGCTAATTTAATTAGCTACAGTAAATTTGCTGAACTAATAAAACATATTTACGTATTTTAAATTGCTATGTTTACTAGGCAAAAAAGGAGTGTTGAGTTTCTAAAAGTATTTATTAGAAGCAGCTTAAAGGAAATAAAAATCGCTCCATCTGATAACATCATTCCGTTAAACTTCTTAAAATGATTTTAATTTTTAAATACTTTGAAAACTTTTTATTTTTACATCTTACTCCTTAAAAACTTAATCTTTGTTTCACCTTTTCACTTTCGAACATTCTGCCGCAAGATCGCACTAAAACTTGAAAAGCACCATTCAAACTAATTGAATACAGAAATTCTTGCAGATTGCACACCTTAAAAATATGTAATTTAGGTTTGAATAAAAATGTCAAACAACCCTCCTTAATTTCAAAAAATTCTGTATCAACCATACAATACCAATTACAAATGGTACTGATAAAATAAACGTAAAGGATGCCTAAGAGGTGATAAAGATGCCAAGCAGGGCGAAATCTTACGAACAATTTTCTTTCCCTGGCAACCCGATTGAGCCTTAGCGCTTGCGCAGTCGAGTTTTCTTCTGAATTGTCGCCACTCTCCCAATTCAGGCACTCTAGATTCAACCAAAGACCGTCGTGTACACGTTATGAGCACGTTAAATCTGTCGTGGCCTCAAATACCCTCAGGTTGGAGTATTGTGGAAATTTGGAGAGTGGGATATCAGATCAAGAGTTGACTTTGTCATCCAACCGTGGTTCAAAATTACACAGCGTAGTACTCTGATCTTTCTCTTTGGGATTCATTCCGGACTGTCGCCAATAGCCCGTTGTGTTGCTCTAGAGTGACGTTAATTAACTATCTAATTATCAAACCACATTTTTATTTCTACAGTTCTTGAGTTTTTTCCATCTCTTTTTCTGACTAGATTGTCTGTCTGTCTCTTGCACTCTTTAGGAACGTGTATTGGATTCATAATTGTATTAAGTACATTAAGTTCTATCCTTTATCTTATTTATCTTTCTACAATTTATCCCCATGCTTATATATAACGTCACTTCCTTTAACTTCTCTCTTATATTGAAATAGTGAACGAATTATAAAATTTGGAATTAATTATGATGTGCAAGCAATATGTTTTCAGTTAGGTACTCCGCAATTTGATACGTCCGTTCCGTTTATTATATCCCATTGGCAATCAAGCTTCAGATTATATATACATTAGAATGCCCTAATCAACATATTTAAGTATCAAAAATAAACTCAATAGATAGGGTTATTTTCTTGTTACAAAAAAAATTGTAATGATCTAAAAAATTCAGAAGATAATTTTTTATTTCTAGATTAAAGTTTTGTTATGCGTCGGAGTCATTCGCTTATTCAGCTAGTGATGTATGTTGCATACAATTTATTTTCACTCAATTAAAGGAGCAGATAGCTTCACTCGCTCTCTTAACTTTTCTCTTCGAATGTTTAAGTTATTAATGCCACAATAAAAGCGACTTTCGCCTAACTTCATTACAGGTTTAACCCCCCTCCCAAGAACTTTCGACGAAATATCCTGCCCATCACGATCAGATCAGTTTTTCTAATGAATACAGCACATTGAAGTATCAAAATAGACTCAATAGATAAGTAAGGTAATATTCTAGATAGAAATAAACTGTGGTGGTCTAAAAAAATTTCCAAGATAATTTTTTAATTCTATATTTTAAGATTTTGTTATGCGTCGGAGCCGTTCGTTTGTTTAGCAAGTGATGTTGCTTATAATTTATTTTCACTCAATTAAAGGAGCAGATAGCTTCACTCGCTCTCTTAACTTTTCTCTTCGAATGTTTAAGTTATTAATGCCACAATAAAAGCGACTTTCGCCTAACTTCATTACAGGTTTAACCCCCCTCCCAAGAACTTTCGACGAAATATCCTGCCCATCACGATCAGATCAGTTTTTCTAATGAATACAGCACATTGAAGTATCAAAATAGACTCAATAGATAAGTAAGGTAATATTCTAGATAGAAATAAACTGTGGTGGTCTAAAAAAATTTCCAAGATAATTTTTTAATTCTATATTTTAAGATTTTGTTATGCGTCGGAGCCGTTCGTTTGTTTAGCAAGTGATGTTGCTTATAATTTATTTTCACTCAATTAAAGGAGCAGATAGCTTCACTCGCTCTCTTAACTTTTCTCTTCGAATGTTTAAGTTATTAATGCCACAATAAAAGCGACTTTCGCCTAACTTCATTACAGGTTTAACCCCCCTCCCAAGAACTTTCGACGAAATATCCTGCCCATCACGATCAGATCAGTTTTTCTAATGAATACAGCACATTGAAGTATCAAAATAGACTCAATAGATAAGTAAGGTAATATTCTAGATAGAAATAAACTGTGGTGGTCTAAAAAAATTTCCAAGATAATTTTTTAATTCTATATTTTAAGATTTTGTTATGCGTCGGAGCCGTTCGTTTGTTTAGCAAGTGATGTTGCTTATAATTTATTTTCACTCAATTAAAGGAGCAGATAGCTTCACTCGCTCTCTTAACTTTTCTCTTCGAATGTTTAAGTTATTAATGCCACAATAAAAGCGACTTTCGCCTAACTTCATTACAGGTTTAACCCCCCTCCCAAGAACTTTCGACGAAATATCCTGCCCATCACGATCAGATCAGTTTTTCTAATGAATACAGCACATTGAAGTATCAAAATAGACTCAATAGATAAGTAAGGTAATATTCTAGATAGAAATAAACTGTGGTGGTCTAAAAAAATTTCCAAGATAATTTTTTAATTCTATATTTTAAGATTTTGTTATGCGTCGGAGCCGTTCGTTTGTTTAGCAAGTGATGTTGCTTATAATTTATTTTCACTCAATTAAAGGAGCAGATAGCTTCACTCGCTCTCTTAACTTTTCTCTTCGAATGTTTAAGTTATTAATGCCACAATAAAAGCGACTTTCGCCTAACTTCATTACAGGTTTAACCCCCCTCCCAAGAACTTTCGACGAAATATCCTGCCCATCACGATCAGATCAGTTTTTCTAATGAATACAGCACATTGAAGTATCAAAATAGACTCAATAGATAAGTAAGGTAATATTCTAGATAGAAATAAACTGTGGTGGTCTAAAAAAATTTCCAAGATAATTTTTTAATTCTATATTTTAAGATTTTGTTATGCGTCGGAGCCGTTCGTTTGTTTAGCAAGTGATGTTGCTTATAATTTATTTTCACTCAATTAAAGGAGCAGATAGCTTCACTCGCTCTCTTAACTTTTCTCTTCGAATGTTTAAGTTATTAATGCCACAATAAAAGCGACTTTCGCCTAACTTCATTACAGGTTTAACCCCCCTCCCAAGAACTTTCGACGAAATATCCTGCCCATCACGATCAGATCAGTTTTTCTAATGAATACAGCACATTGAAGTATCAAAATAGACTCAATAGATAAGTAAGGTAATATTCTAGATAGAAATAAACTGTGGTGGTCTAAAAAAATTTCCAAGATAATTTTTTAATTCTATATTTTAAGATTTTGTTATGCGTCGGAGCCGTTCGTTTGTTTAGCAAGTGATGTTGCTTATAATTTATTTTCACTCAATTAAAGGAGCAGATAGCTTCACTCGCTCTCTTAACTTTTCTCTTCGAATGTTTAAGTTATTAATGCCACAATAAAAGCGACTTTCGCCTAACTTCATTACAGGTTTAACCCCCCTCCCAAGAACTTTCGACGAAATATCCTGCCCATCACGATCAGATCAGTTTTTCTAATGAATACAGCACATCGAAGTATCAAAATAGACTCAATAGATAAGTAAGGTAATATTCTAGATAGAAATAAACTGTGGTGGTCTAAAAAAATTTCCAAGATAATTTTTTAATTCTATATTTTAAGATTTTGTTATGCGTCGGAGCCGTTCGTTTGTTTAGCAAGTGATGTTGCTTATAATTTATTTTCACTCAATTAAAGGAGCAGATAGCTTCACTCGCTCTCTTAACTTTTCTCTTCGAATGTTTAAGTTATTAATGCCACAATAAAAGCGACTTTCGCCTAACTTCATTACAGGTTTAACCCCCCTCCCAAGAACTTTCGACGAAATATCCTGCCCATCACGATCAGATCAGTTTTTCTAATGAATACAGCACATTGAAGTATCAAAATAGACTCAATAGATAAGTAAGGTAATATTCTAGATAGAAATAAACTGTGGTGGTCTAAAAAAATTTCCAAGATAATTTTTTAATTCTATATTTTAAGATTTTGTTATGCGTCGGAGCCGTTCGTTTGTTTAGCAAGTGATGTTGCTTATAATTTATTTTCACTCAATTAAAGGAGCAGATAGCTTCACTCGCTCTCTTAACTTTTCTCTTCGAATGTTTAAGTTATTAATGCCACAATAAAAGCGACTTTCGCCTAACTTCATTACAGGTTTAACCCCCCTCCCAAGAACTTTCGACGAAATATCCTGCCCATCACGATCAGATCAGTTTTTCTAATGAATACAGCACATTGAAGTATCAAAATAGACTCAATAGATAAGTAAGGTAATATTCTAGATAGAAATAAACTGTGGTGGTCTAAAAAAATTTCCAAGATAATTTTTTAATTCTATATTTTAAGATTTTGTTATGCGTCGGAGCCGTTCGTTTGTTTAGCAAGTGATGTTGCTTATAATTTATTTTCACTCAATTAAAGGAGCAGATAGCTTCACTCGCTCTCTTAACTTTTCTCTTCGAATGTTTAAGTTATTAATGCCACAATAAAAGCGACTTTCGCCTAACTTCATTACAGGTTTAACCCCCCTCCCAAGAACTTTCGACGAAATATCCTGCCCATCACGATCAGATCAGTTTTTCTAATGAATACAGCACATTGAAGTATCAAAATAGACTCAATAGATAAGTAAGGTAATATTCTAGATAGAAATAAACTGTGGTGGTCTAAAAAAATTTCCAAGATAATTTTTTAATTCTATATTTTAAGATTTTGTTATGCGTCGGAGCCGTTCGTTTGTTTAGCAAGTGATGTTGCTTATAATTTATTTTCACTCAATTAAAGGAGCAGATAGCTTCACTCGCTCTCTTAACTTTTCTCTTCGAATATTTAAGTTATTAATGCCACAATAAAAGCGACTTTCGCCTAACTTCATTACAGGTTTAACCCCCCTCCCAAGAACTTTCGACGAAATATCCTGCCCATCACGATCAGATCAGTTTTTCTAATGAATACAGCACATTGAAGTATCAAAATAGACTCAATAGATAAGTAAGGTAATATTCTAGATAGAAATAAACTGTGGTGGTCTAAAAAAATTTCCAAGATAATTTTTTAATTCTATATTTTAAGATTTTGTTATGCGTCGGAGCCGTTCGTTTGTTTAGCAAGTGATGTTGCTTATAATTTATTTTCACTCAATTAAAGGAGCAGATAGCTTCACTCGCTCTCTTAACTTTTCTCTTCGAATGTTTAAGTTATTAATGCCACAATAAAAGCGACTTTCGCCTAACTTCATTACAGGTTTAACCCCCCTCCCAAGAACTTTCGACGAAATATCCTGCCCATCACGATCAGATCAGTTTTTCTAATGAATACAGCACATTGAAGTATCAAAATAGACTCAATAGATAAGTAAGGTAATATTCTAGATAGAAATAAACTGTGGTGGTCTAAAAAAATTTCCAAGATAATTTTTTAATTCTATATTTTAAGATTTTGTTATGCGTCGGAGCCGTTCGTTTGTTTAGCAAGTGATGTTGCTTATAATTTATTTTCACTCAATTAAAGGAGCAGATAGCTTCACTCGCTCTCTTAACTTTTCTCTTCGAATGTTTAAGTTATTAATGCCACAATAAAAGCGACTTTCGCCTAACTTCATTACAGGTTTAACCCCCCTCCCAAGAACTTTCGACGAAATATCCTGCCCATCACGATCAGATCAGTTTTTCTAATGAATACAGCACATTGAAGTATCAAAATAGACTCAATAGATAAGTAAGGTAATATTCTAGATAGAAATAAACTGTGGTGGTCTAAAAAAATTTCCAAGATAATTTTTTAATTCTATATTTTAAGATTTTGTTATGCGTCGGAGCCGTTCGTTTGTTTAGCAAGTGATGTTGCTTATAATTTATTTTCACTCAATTAAAGGAGCAGATAGCTTCACTCGCTCTCTTAACTTTTCTCTTCGAATGTTTAAGTTATTAATGCCACAATAAAAGCGACTTTCGCCTAACTTCATTACAGGTTTAACCCCCCTCCCAAGAACTTTCGACGAAATATCCTGCCCATCACGATCAGATCAGTTTTTCTAATGAATACAGCACATTGAAGTATCAAAATAGACTCAATAGATAAGTAAGGTAATATTCTAGATAGAAATAAACTGTGGTGGTCTAAAAAAATTTCCAAGATAATTTTTTAATTCTATATTTTAAGATTTTGTTATGCGTCGGAGCCGTTCGTTTGTTTAGCAAGTGATGTTGCTTATAATTTATTTTCACTCAATTAAAGGAGCAGATAGCTTCACTCGCTCTCTTAACTTTTCTCTTCGAATGTTTAAGTTATTAATGCCACAATAAAAGCGACTTTCGCCTAACTTCATTACAGGTTTAACCCCCCTCCCAAGAACTTTCGACGAAATATCCTGCCCATCACGATCAGATCAGTTTTTCTAATGAATACAGCACATTGAAGTATCAAAATAGACTCAATAGATAAGTAAGGTAATATTCTAGATAGAAATAAACTGTGGTGGTCTAAAAAAATTTCCAAGATAATTTTTTAATTCTATATTTTAAGATTTTGTTATGCGTCGGAGCCGTTCGTTTGTTTAGCAAGTGATGTTGCTTATAATTTATTTTCACTCAATTAAAGGAGCAGATAGCTTCACTCGCTCTCTTAACTTTTCTCTTCGAATGTTTAAGTTATTAATGCCACAATAAAAGCGACTTTCGCCTAACTTCATTACAGGTTTAACCTCCCTCCCAAGAACTTTCGACGAAATATCCTGCCCATCACGATCAGATCAGTTTTTCTAATGAATACAGCACATTGAAGTATCAAAATAGACTCAATAGATAAGTAAGGTAATATTCTAGATAGAAATAAACTGTGGTGGTCTAAAAAAATTTCCAAGATAATTTTTTAATTCTATATTTTAAGATTTTGTTATGCGTCGGAGCCGTTCGTTTGTTTAGCAAGTGATGTTGCTTATAATTTATTTTCACTCAATTAAAGGAGCAGATAGCTTCACTCGCTCTCTTAACTTTTCTCTTCGAATATTTAAGTTATTAATGCCACAATAAAAGCGACTTTCGCCTAACTTCATTACAGGTTTAACCCCCCTCCCAAGAACTTTCGACGAAATATCCTGCCCATCACGATCAGATCAGTTTTTCTAATGAATACAGCACATTGAAGTATCAAAATAGACTCAATAGATAAGTAAGGTAATATTCTAGATAGAAATAAACTGTGGTGGTCTAAAAAAATTTCCAAGATAATTTTTTAATTCTATATTTTAAGATTTTGTTATGCGTCGGAGCCGTTCGTTTGTTTAGCAAGTGATGTTGCTTATAATTTATTTTCACTCAATTAAAGGAGCAGATAGCTTCACTCGCTCTCTTAACTTTTCTCTTCGAATGTTTAAGTTATTAATGCCACAATAAAAGCGACTTTCGCCTAACTTCATTACAGGTTTAACCCCCCTCCCAAGAACTTTCGACGAAATATCCTGCCCATCACGATCAGATCAGTTTTTCTAATGAATACAGCACATTGAAGTATCAAAATAGACTCAATAGATAAGTAAGGTAATATTCTAGATAGAAATAAACTGTGGTGGTCTAAAAAAATTTCCAAGATAATTTTTTAATTCTATATTTTAAGATTTTGTTATGCGTCGGAGCCGTTCGTTTGTTTAGCAAGTGATGTTGCTTATAATTTATTTTCACTCAATTAAAGGAGCAGATAGCTTCACTCGCTCTCTTAACTTTTCTCTTCGAATGTTTAAGTTATTAATGCCACAATAAAAGCGACTTTCGCCTAACTTCATTACAGGTTTAACCCCCCTCCCAAGAACTTTCGACGAAATATCCTGCCCATCACGATCAGATCAGTTTTTCTAATGAATACAGCACATTGAAGTATCAAAATAGACTCAATAGATAAGTAAGGTAATATTCTAGATAGAAATAAACTGTGGTGGTCTAAAAAAATTTCCAAGATAATTTTTTAATTCTATATTTTAAGATTTTGTTATGCGTCGGAGCCGTTCGTTTGTTTAGCAAGTGATGTTGCTTATAATTTATTTTCACTCAATTAAAGGAGCAGATAGCTTCACTCGCTCTCTTAACTTTTCTCTTCGAATGTTTAAGTTATTAATGCCACAATAAAAGCGACTTTCGCCTAACTTCATTACAGGTTTAACCCCCCTCCCAAGAACTTTCGACGAAATATCCTGCCCATCACGATCAGATCAGTTTTTCTAATGAATACAGCACATTGAAGTATCAAAATAGACTCAATAGATAAGTAAGGTAATATTCTAGATAGAAATAAACTGTGGTGGTCTAAAAAAATTTCCAAGATAATTTTTTAATTCTATATTTTAAGATTTTGTTATGCGTCGGAGCCGTTCGTTTGTTTAGCAAGTGATGTTGCTTATAATTTATTTTCACTCAATTAAAGGAGCAGATAGCTTCACTCGCTCTCTTAACTTTTCTCTTCGAATGTTTAAGTTATTAATGCCACAATAAAAGCGACTTTCGCCTAACTTCATTACAGGTTTAACCCCCCTCCCAAGAACTTTCGACGAAATATCCTGCCCATCACGATCAGATCAGTTTTTCTAATGAATACAGCACATTGAAGTATCAAAATAGACTCAATAGATAAGTAAGGTAATATTCTAGATAGAAATAAACTGTGGTGGTCTAAAAAAATTTCCAAGATAATTTTTTAATTCTATATTTTAAGATTTTGTTATGCGTCGGAGCCGTTCGTTTGTTTAGCAAGTGATGTTGCTTATAATTTATTTTCACTCAATTAAAGGAGCAGATAGCTTCACTCGCTCTCTTAACTTTTCTCTTCGAATGTTTAAGTTATTAATGCCACAATAAAAGCGACTTTCGCCTAACTTCATTACAGGTTTAACCCCCCTCCCAAGAACTTTCGACGAAATATCCTGCCCATCACGATCAGATCAGTTTTTCTAATGAATACAGCACATTGAAGTATCAAAATAGACTCAATAGATAAGTAAGGTAATATTCTAGATAGAAATAAACTGTGGTGGTCTAAAAAAATTTCCAAGATAATTTTTTAATTCTATATTTTAAGATTTTGTTATGCGTCGGAGCCGTTCGTTTGTTTAGCAAGTGATGTTGCTTATAATTTATTTTCACTCAATTAAAGGAGCAGATAGCTTCACTCGCTCTCTTAACTTTTCTCTTCGAATGTTTAAGTTATTAATGCCACAATAAAAGCGACTTTCGCCTAACTTCATTACAGGTTTAACCCCCCTCCCAAGAACTTTCGACGAAATATCCTGCCCATCACGATCAGATCAGTTTTTCTAATGAATACAGCACATTGAAGTATCAAAATAGACTCAATAGATAAGTAAGGTAATATTCTAGATAGAAATAAACTGTGGTGGTCTAAAAAAATTTCCAAGATAATTTTTTAATTCTATATTTTAAGATTTTGTTATGCGTCGGAGCCGTTCGTTTGTTTAGCAAGTGATGTTGCTTATAATTTATTTTCACTCAATTAAAGGAGCAGATAGCTTCACTCGCTCTCTTAACTTTTCTCTTCGAATATTTAAGTTATTAATGCCACAATAAAAGCGACTTTCGCCTAACTTCATTACAGGTTTAACCCCCCTCCCAAGAACTTTCGACGAAATATCCTGCCCATCACGATCAGATCAGTTTTTCTAATGAATACAGCACATTGAAGTATCAAAATAGACTCAATAGATAAGTAAGGTAATATTCTAGATAGAAATAAACTGTGGTGGTCTAAAAAAATTTCCAAGATAATTTTTTAATTCTATATTTTAAGATTTTGTTATGCGTCGGAGCCGTTCGTTTGTTTAGCAAGTGATGTTGCTTATAATTTATTTTCACTCAATTAAAGGAGCAGATAGCTTCACTCGCTCTCTTAACTTTTCTCTTCGAATGTTTAAGTTATTAATGCCACAATAAAAGCGACTTTCGCCTAACTTCATTACAGGTTTAACCCCCCTCCCAAGAACTTTCGACGAAATATCCTGCCCATCACGATCAGATCAGTTTTTCTAATGAATACAGCACATTGAAGTATCAAAATAGACTCAATATATAAGTAAGGTAATATTCTAGATAGAAATAAACTGTGGTGGTCTAAAAAAATTTCCAAGATAATTTTTTAATTCTATATTTTAAGATTTTGTTATGCGTCGGAGCCGTTCGTTTGTTTAGCAAGTGATGTTGCTTATAATTTATTTTCACTCAATTAAAGGAGCAGATAGCTTCACTCGCTCTCTTAACTCTTCTCTTCGAATATTTAAGTTATTAATGCCACAATAAGAGCCGCTTTAGAACTTGGATGTACCGTGTTGGGAGAACCACTAGGAGTTGAAAATCCCACACAGAATAATTCGTTTTAAACGTGAAAAATAACTATTACAGATTAAGCACATACATTTTAATAAAAATGTTTTGATGTGCAGTAAAGCATTTCATGAAACTTTAAACACTAATAAAGTATTTTTCTGACAGAATCAAATAAGTCAGATGAATTTTTTTATATTAAACTTTAAATAACACCTAAAACATATTTGTAAAAGAATAAAAAAATAAGAAAATAACTTGATTTTTGGTGGTGCTTGAGGCAGTAGAACCTCCTCCCCTTACCGCACTGCAAAAAAACATTGCTTTGAGCTGCGTATAATACACAAACTATCCTACAATAATGAACCGGACAGCAAGATGTTATATTCCGATCCTTCCCTTTGGGATAGATCCCGGACATTCGCCAATAGCCCTTAGTGTTGCTTTATTGCGATGTTGATTCAACTACCACCTTCCTATTATTTATGCCAGTGGTTTAAGAAATATCACGACTGATGCTATCTAGCAAATGGACAAATTGGAAACTCTGTTTACAATGTACAATTACAATGTGTTTACCCTACAATAATGGACCGGACAGCCAGATGTGATGGTATAAGGGAAAGAATGCATGCTTTAATAAGGTGATGGTCCCCCACGTGCTGCAATTACACTATCAACCCTTCGGGGTATACTTTCAACACACAGCTATGGGTATTTGAGTCCATTCCTGCTGCAAGAATGTCGCCAGCTCAGCTGTAGATTTCGGACGTGGTTCCCTGGTCCATAAGCGTCGCTGTAACTCGTCCCACAAATCTTCTATGGGGTTTAAGTCGGTACTCTGAGTAGGTTAGAGAAGACGTTTTACATCCATGTATTGATACCAATGTTTGACAGAGGCTGCAACAGGACACGGAGCGTTGTCGTCCTGGAAGTAACATTTGTCCATTCCATAAAATTGTCAGAGCGTAGGAAGAACCTGATCGTCCAAAATGTCCATGTAGGCGTTGGCGTTCAATTTACCAGGAACAACATGCAAAGGACCCTGGGGCCATACCACGAAAAACACCCCCAAACAAGTTGTCGGATTTATGCAAATCAGCTGGCGTCGGGTCCATTATTGTAGGGAAGTGTATCTATGTATCAATCTTCCGAATTTTATACAGTAAGTCCCAGTTTATTTAGCCATGGCTTGGCGAAAAATACGATATAGAGACAAAATAAACATTGATATAATAAATAGGCAATAAACCTTTATAGTCCCTCACATAAACATTGAAACATCAACTAAAAAGCATTCGAAGATTTTGTCCTAATTTAGCCCTTCAAGCGTTTTCGACGAGATATCTCGTCTAACAAGATCCAACTAATTTTTCTAATGACGAGTTATCTCGTCATCAAGATATTTCCTATCTTTTGACAATGATGACCAAGATCTGCTCAGTTTTCTTGAAAGGCCGCATTTTCTTCCAATGACGAGATATCTCGTACAACAAGATCGGATCAGTTTTGCTAATGAGGAAATATCTTGTCCAAGATCGGGACAGTTTTGCTAATAAGGAGATATCTGGTCCAACAAGATCGGGACAGTTTTGCTAATGACGAGATATCTCGTCCAACAAGATCGGATCAGTTTTGCTAATGAGGAAATATCTTGTCCAAGATCGGGCCAATTTTGCTAATAAGGAGATATCTGGTCCAACAAGATCGGGACAGTTTTGCTAATGACGAGATACCTCGGCCAACAAGATTGGGTCAGTTTTGCTATTGACGAGATACCTCGTCGAAACGACCTCCGGGAGGGATAAAATCCGCAAATTCACACAAAAAGGAAATGCAAAGTATTTCATCCATCTTTTTAAATTAGTTAACTGTAAAAAATATCTAGCTCAGAAACTTCAAAATCATTGGAAGATAAAATGAATTAAAAAGGCACACGAATGAAGAAAGATCTGCTTTTAAATTATAGCCAACAGGATTACTATCAATAACCAGCACTTACCTTTCGTCAGCGGGACACTCTAAACTCTAAGCTTCAAACGAAATCTCCCTCTCCAGTCGTTAATATATGAGCTAATTTTGACCACCTTTCGTCTGATTGGCTTTTCTGGAACTTGTGGGCGTCGCTAGACCCCACTAGGAACCCGATCCGTTTTAGTTTTTGATTTTTGCGCCCAAGAAAATACTCAAAATATCTTCGGAACGCTCGGACTGGGCTTATTTGTCTCGAATTTAGTCAACAGGGTTACCAGAGGAAAGAGTTCATCGTTTTCGAAAGGAATTCCATTATTTTTGCTATTGCTATGAATTTAACCTTTCGACAACGGCTATAGATATAACAAGCGCGATTCTTTCTTGGCGCGATTCATATAACTTTTAAGGTACAACTACTGGCTGTTCTGTAAATTCCCTCTTGGCATGATCATGGTACAACTGCTGTACCGGCCATAGTCTAAAGGTTAAGTTGCTTCGTATTCCCAATTACATCGAAACATTAGTTTGTGTAGGAATCATCTGGTGGTTAAGGTCTATCCAATAAGGCCACCTAATATCCAAAGGTGGTTAAGTCTGGCCTCTATATCGGAAGGTTCCTGGTTCGAATCCAGGTCAGTGCATGGATGTTTGCAAGCGTATGGCGTAGAGGCGGCTGCTGCACCTTAAATCTGTCGTGGCCGAAAGTCCTTACGTTGGGTTGGTTTGGAGAGTGTGGTGTTGCCTCGTCATTTGACCGTGGTTCAAAAATTACGTAGTGTTGTCCTGGGATCTTTCTTGCTTAGTGGATTGATCCCGGACCGTCGTGATGTTAATTGGTGATCGTCCGGTATCATCCACCGAAGGGAAAGTTTCGAGGAAAACACCACGTAATGTTGAACCACGGTCAAATGACGAGGTCATACCTGAGCTGTCACCCCACTCTCCAAACTTCCACACCCCGCTAACGTTAGGACATTTGAGGCCATGGCAGATTTAAAATGAACAAGCTCCCTTTACTTATTTTTGGAGTTTTATAACTTAGTCCTTTTACTGAGCATCAAATCAGTTTAGTGCACAAAACCGTGACTGCAATTCCGCCTCGTTATAGATGTCGCAAACTTTTAGAGTATCTTTTAGGTGCTGATACCAAGAGTTGCATCAGTTTTCCTATATCAGTTATTTGACAGTTATATACTCTATAACGGTTATATACTAACAAAAAAAATCGACGCACCAAAAAGGTGCAGAATTACAGTGTTGCCGGGCTCGATTAACTTAGAATGGCGCTGACTGGGGACGTATAGTCTTTAGTGACGAGTCCCTTTTCCAACTGTGTCCTGACGACAACCTCAGACGTGTCTGGAGACGTCTAGAGCAACATGGGGATCCCACGCTTATTATCGCACGCCACACATGCCCACAACAGGGCGTTATGCTCTGGGATGCCATCTCCTTTGATAACCGTTCCCTTTTGGTAGTCATTTCTGGCACACTTACAGCACAGCGGTACGTAGACGACATTCTACGACCGGTTGTGTTACCGTTCCTTTTGCGACACCCCGGACTTACTTTTCAACAAGATAATGCCCAGCCGCACACGGAACGTGTTGCTATGAATTGTCTTCAAACTCTCCCAACACTTCCTTGGCCATCTAGGTCTCCTGATCTCTCTCCCACAGTGCACATTTAGGACGTTATGGGAAGGCGATTGCAACCATCCCGGAATGTTGACCATTTAGCCCGACTGTTGGAGACAATTTGGCAAGAAATTCCGCAGTACACCATCCGGGAACTTTTTCAGTCTATGCCACACCGGGTGTCAGCTTGCATCCAGGCCAAAGGTGGACCAACGCCTTATTGACCTCCTCCCTTTGTAACGGTCAAACTTTGAAATAAATAATTCAATTGTTCTGAAATTTTAATCGTTTGTTTTTCTATGTATGTTCTTCACATCCACCTATTTTTATCGCAATCCTGACAACTCCTTCTTGGTGCGTCGATTTTTTTTGTTATAAAGTGTATATCGAATTCCTAAAGGTAAGTAGGTAGCTAATTAACGTCACACTGGGGCAACACAAAGGACTATTAGCGACGGTTAGGGATATATCCCCAAGAGAAACATCCAAGGACAAAACACTAGCATTTATAGAATTCTATAGGAGATTTCTGCAGGTATTCTGTAGAGATTTCTATTGAGGTTACTTTATGAAGCTTATAGAAAGCGTGCCATAAACCTACAGAAATTTTTATAGAATTCAATAGGTCATCCATCAATTTTTATCGCAATCGGACAACTTCTTCTTGGTGAGTCGATTTTTTTTGTTATAGAATGTATTACAAAAGTATAGAAGAATGTATTGTAAAGAATGTATTCCACAGTCAAAATTTAGAATCGCCCGTTGCATAATATGCCCTTCCAAATTATTTCGAAATATATTGATTCAATTATAACAGAATTTCTTACTTCAAATCAGTTTAGTGCGCAAAACCATGTCTGCAATTCCGCCTCGTTATGGATGCTAAAAACTTTAAGCAATCCACCCTCATAAATTGTTCAATTGGAAAACATGACACCTGTTTATCACTTTTTACAGATCCCAGGCACCACTTACAATTTAAAAGAAGCGGAGAATCGCTCTTTTATAGCAGCATGTTTGCCAAATAAAGTGACGGGGAACACACATTCTGATAAACACCTCTCAATTTATTAGATGCGTCTGTGATTCTTGACTTGTCCGATGCTATTTGATAGATGATAAAAAGTATAGAAAAAAGTGTGATCATTCGCTCTGAACAGCGATTTGAAGTTGCAGTGGCTGATATCTAAGCAAAAGAAAATGAAGAGACTGAAAGAGAGTCAGACGAACTTAAAGATAAATTAGAGGAGATATATTTCATAGAGACATAAAAAGGACGAAACGAACTTAGTACAGCGGTGGTTGTATCACGACCCATTAGTAGATTCTCAGGAAAATGAGCAGATGGCATCTGACATTCGCTCAAAGCTTGCCCGCAATTTTACCCCCTGTTTAAATTTATGGCTTTCTCTCCTTTCGGCTTGCACTCGCAGAAACCCATTCTGGTAACTCAGTAGTTGCGGGGAGATTTTGGAAAACAGGTGTTGACTGTTGACTCCTCGACCCTCATGAGAGCAGTTAGGATGGTGGGGATGTCTTAACCCTCCAAGTGGTTTCGACGAGACATTTCGTTCATCAAGTTGACCAATGTTGCTAATAACGGGATTTCTCGTCATCAAGATACTGCCGATTTTTTGATGATGGCGAGTTCATAATCTGGTCAGTTTTCTCCTAGTAACGAAGTGGTAAGGTAGTATATTACCTCAACTTCAATCTTTCTTGAGTTTGACTGTATATTCTGCAGGAAATGAGAAGTATCTAAAACGACCTAACTTTATCGATACCTATTTTCCGTTCTAAATGAATCGCAATCCATCTTTCACGGTCCAAAACCACCTCTTGTCCTCGTGGTGTAATGACGGGATTTCTCGTCATCAAGATAGTGCCGATTTTTTGATGATGGCGAGTTCATAATCTGGTCAGTTTTCTCCTAGTAACGAAGTACTAGAGGATTTTTAACACGTAATAGACATGAAGAGGTCTATGGGAGCATAGTTGACATTAAGTGGTAAGGTATATTGCCTCAACTTCAATCTTTCTAGAGTTTGACTGTATATTCTGCAAGAAATGAGAAGTATCTAAAACGACCTAACTTTATCGATACCTATTTTCCGTTCTAAATGAATCGCAATCCATCTTTCACGGTCCAAAACCACCTCTTGTCCTCGTGGTGTAATGACGGGATTTCTCGTCATCAAGATACTGCCGATTTTCTGATGATGGCGAGTTCATAATCTGGTTAGTTTTCTCCTAGTAACGAAGTGGTAAGGTAGTATATTACCTCAACTTCAATCTTTCTTGAGTTTGACTGTATATTCTGCAAGAAATGAGAAGTATCTAAAACGACCTAACTTTATCGATACCTATTTTCCGTTCTAAATGAATCGCAATCCATCTTTCACGGTCCAAAACCACCTCTTGTCCTCGTGGTGTAATGACGGGATTTCTCGTCATCAAGATAGTGCCGATTTTTTGATGATGGCGAGTTCATAATCTGGTCAGTTTTCTCTTAGTAACGAAGTACTAGAGGATTTTTAACACGTAATAGACATGAAGAGGTCTATGGGAGCATAGTTGACATTAAGTGGTAAGGTATATTGCCTCAACTTCAATCTTTCTAGAGTTTGACTGTATATTCTGCAAGAAATGAGAAGTATCTAAAACGACCTAACTTTATCGATACCTATTTTCCGTTCTAAATGAATCGCAATCCATCTTTCACGGTCCAAAACCACCTCTTGTCCTCGTGGTGTAATGACGGGATTTCTCGTCATCAAGATACTGCCGATTCTGATGATGGCGAGTTCATAATCTGGTTAGTTTTCTTCTAGTCAAAAAGTACTAGGATGGTTAACACGTATTAGACATAAAGAGGTCTATGGGAGCATAGTGGAGATTAAGTGGTTAGCTATATTATGTCAACTTCAATCCTTAAAGAGGTGAACTGTATATTCTGCAAGAAATGTATCTAAAACGACCTAAATTTATTGATACCTATTTTCCGTACTAAAAGAGTCGCAATCCATTTTTCACGGTCCCAAAATATCTATCGCCTCGTAGTCTTACGCCAACCAACCGATTTGGTGGTTAAGGTGTTAGCCTCTAGATCCGAAGGTTCCTGGTTCGAATCCATGTCAGTGCATGAATATTTATAAGCGTATGGTGTAGAGGTGGGTGGTCCACCTTAAATCTGTCGAGGCCAAAAGTCATATGTTAAAATGTAGATTGGTAAAAAACAAAAGGGGGGATGCAGGACTGATGGGTGCGTCAAAATCGAAAGCCAAAGCATCCAAAAATGCAAAATATGCAATTTTTATTTGATTTTCATTGGAAGGTGGATAGAGCATCATGCTGATAGTTTTAGACGTTTTTAGTTTTCCCCTCGAAATGGTCCACAATGTCTCACCAGACTGAGAAGTTTCTAATCTTCTTTCCATCTCGTCATTAGTCTTTCCTGTCAGTCATAAATTTTATTCCCTCTATCTACAAGCTACCGAGTACAGAGGGGCATTTCCCTGTTATGGAAACCCTCAAATAAGAACCTCTACTAAGGGGACACGTTTCGTGCATTTTAACGGCCAGCAGCAATACAACCCAAATGAGCGACATTGAGTTTCTCAAATGATAGCCATCCTTGTGTCTAGGGACGCAGAGGGTTTACAATTTTACATTGTAGCAGTTGAAATAAGCACTGGCACTGGGTTCTTATAAGAATCCTGCAACACATGTTACTTCCTGTCCTTCACCCTTTAGGGAGTGTTCTTTTAAATTACGACCACCCCACGGGCCGTTCTAGTGTTGTAGTGAAGAAAAGGGAGAAATTTCACACCCCTCGATTGGAAGGTCACCTACCCCGATAAGATAAGATTTATGTGCTTCCCTTTCTTCCAGCTCCAACATCCAACGCAACCGAAAAGAAACCCTAAACCAAGGGTCTCTCTACAAGGTCAAACTGTGACAGCTTGCATAAAAGAAAAGGACAAAGTCCACAGTAACCATAGGCACAGAACAACAAAATTGGTGATTTCAGGTGATCCGTTCTATTCCCTAATTCGACCATGAAACTCCGCAGATCTAATTACCAAAAGCCCTAATCAATGGTAACATCCATCGTTTACCTTGATTTATTATTCACTACACTTAGATTCAGTAGCGTGGCAAAGATTTTGTTTAGGAAGGGGTATAAAGGTATGATAGAGATTTCATTTCACAAAAAGTTAAGATTGTATCACAATTTCCAAAAGTGTTTTATGTTATTTTGGAAAAAGTACTCTTGCCTGATTACTTAATTCAATTCCCTTTTGAAGTCATACCTTCTGATGGTCTTCAGGCATCCACGAGGAATATGAAAACGAAGGTTTCGCCCGAGGTGAGCGGAATTATAGTCAAATCTAACGTGATTCAAACACAGAAAAAGAAATCCAGTCAATATCCCTATATCCGAGCTTATAGCCATCAAAAAACAACCGAATAGAATTACAATAACATACTGACATCCGTAGTGCCGTCCAATTTTAAGCCGACCAACCGGTATAGTGGTTAAGATGTTAGCCTCTAGATCGGAAGGTTCCTGGTTCGAATCCGGGTCCGGGCATGGATGTTTGTAAACGTATGGTGTAGAGGCGGCTGGTGCACCTTAAATCTGTCGTGGCTGAAAGTCCTCACGTTGAGTTGGCGTGGAAGTTTGGAGAGTGGGGTGCCAGCTCAGGTGTTGCTTCGTCACCTGACCGTGGTTCAAAATTACGAGGTGTTGTCCTCGGATCTTTCCCTTAAGGGACTGATCCCGGACCGTCGTCAATAGCCCGTTGTGTTGCTCTAGTACGACGTTAACTAAAATTACCATTACCGCCCAATTTTAAACCCTCACGGCGGATTTCTCTGCGAGGAATTTCGTCATAAGCATAACCAACCAGGACTTGATGGACGAGATATTTCGTCATTGAAAAAACGACCAGATCTTGATCTCGTCGTCACAAAAAAATTAACAAAATCCTGATGAAGAGATATCTCGTTAAAAGCGGCATTAGTCAGCGGACAAGATATCTCGTCGAAATCACTTGGATGGTTTAAAACCTAAAGAAAAGTCAACTGGCAATGCTCCGTCAGATGCATTTAAAATAGATCCTTTCACACATGGATTTTGCCGTCCAACCTGTCTGGTGGTTAAGGTGTTAGCCCCTAGATCGGAATGCTCCTGGTTCAGAACCGGGACAGTGCATGGATGTTTGTATGTGTATGGTGTAGAGGCGGCTGGTGCACATGAAATCTATCGCGGCTGAAAATCCTCACTTTGGGTTGGTGTGGAAGTTTGGAGAGTGGTGTGCTAGCTCAGGTGTTACCTCGTCATCTGACCGTGGTTCAAAATTACGAGGTGTTGTCCTCGGATCTTTCCCTTAAGGGACTGATCCCGGACCGTCGTCAATAGCCCGTTGTGTTGCTCTAGTACGACGTTAACTAAAATTACCATTACCGCCCAATTTTAAACCCTCACGGCGGATTTCTCTGCGAGGAATTTCGTCATAAGCATAACCAACCAGGACTTGATGGACGAGATATTTCGTCATTGAAAAAACGACCAGATCTTGATCTCGTCGTCACAAAAAAATTAACAAAATCCTGATGAAGAGATATCTCGTTAAAAGCGGCATTAGTGTCAGCGGACAAGATATCTCGTCGAATTCACTTGGATGGTTTAAAACCTAAAGAAAAGTCAACTGGCAATGCTCCGTCAGATGCATTTAAAATAGATCCTTTCACACATGGATTTTGCCGTCCAACCTGTCTGGTGGTTAAGGTGTTAGCCCCTAGATCGGAATGCTCCTGGTTCAGAACCGGGACAGTGCATGGATGTTTGTATGTGTATGGTGTAGAGGCGGCTGGTGCACATGAAATCTATCGCGGCTGAAAATCCTCACTTTGGGTTGGTGTGGAAGTTTGGAGAGTGGTGTGCTAGCTCAGGTGTTACCTCGTCATCTGACCGTGGTTCAAAATTACGAGGTGTTGTCCTCGGATCTTTCCCTTAAGGGACTGATCCCGGACCGTCGTCAATAGCCCGTTGTGTTGCTCTAGTACGACGTTAACTAAAATTACCATTACCGCCCAATTTTAAACCCTCACGGCGGATTTCTCTGCGAGGAATTTCGTCATAAGCATAACCAACCAGGACTTGATGGACGAGATATTTCGTCATTGAAAAAACTACCAGATCTTGATCTCGTCGTCACAAAAAAATTAACAAAATCCTGATGAAGAGATATCTCGTTAAAAGCGGCATTAGTGTCAGCGGACAAGATATCTCGTCGAATTCACTTGGATGGTTTAAAACCTAAAGAAAAGTCAACTGGCAATGCTCCGTCAGATGCATTTAAAATAGATCCTTTCACACATGGATTAGGCCGTCCAACCTGTCTGGTGGTTAAGGTGTTAGCCCCTAGATCGGAATGCTCCTGGTTCAGAACCGGGACAGTGCATGGATGTTTGTATGTGTATGGTGTAGAGGCGGCTGGTGCACATGAAATCTATCGCGGCTGAAAATCCTCACTTTGGGTTGGTGTGGAAGTTTGGAGAGTGGTGTGCTAGCTCAGGTGTTACCTCGTCATCTGACCGTGGTTCAAAATTACGAGGTGTTGTCCTCGGATCTTTCCCTTAAGGGACTGATCCCGGACCGTCGTCAATAGCCCGTTGTGTTGCTCTAGTACGACGTTAACTAAAATTACCATTACCGCCCAATTTTAAACCCTCACGGCGGATTTCTCTGCGAGGAATTTCGTCATAAGCATAACCAACCAGGACTTGATGGACGAGATATTTCGTCATTGAAAAAACGACCAGATCTTGATCTCGTCGTCACAAAAAAATTAACAAAATCCTGATGAAGAGATATCTCGTTAAAAGCGGCATTAGTGTCAGCGGACAAGATATCTCGTCGAATTCACTTGGATGGTTTAAAACCTAAAGAAAAGTCAACTGGCAATGCTCCGTCAGATGCATTTAAAATAGATCCTTTCACACATGGATTTTGCCGTCCAACCTGTCTGGTGGTTAAGGTGTTAGCCCCTAGATCGGAATGCTCCTGGTTCAGAACCGGGACAGTGCATGGATGTTTGTATGTGTATGGTGTAGAGGCGGCTGGTGCACATGAAATCTATCGCGGCTGAAAATCCTCACTTTGGGTTGGTGTGGAAGTTTGGAGAGTGGTGTGCCAGCTCAGGTGTTACCTCGTCATCTGACCGTGGTTCAAAATTACGAGGTGTTGTCCTCGGATCTTTTCCATAGTGAATTGATCCCGGACCATTGTCAATAGTCCTTTGTGTTGCTCTAGTATGACGCTAATTAGAAAAATTACCATATGGGTATCAGCGAAAAACACCACGGTCGGTCTTTGGTAGGATTCGAACCTACAACCCTCTTGTTATGTAACGAAATATCTCGTCCATCGAGGTTAGGTAGTTAATTAACACGCCACTGTGGATCAACACAACGGGCTATTGGAGACTGTCCGTCATCAATTCCGATGGGAAATATCCCAGGACAACGCCAGGTAGTTTTGAGCCACGGTCAGATGACGATGACAACACCTGAGCTGGTATCCCACACTCCAAACTTCCACACCAACCCAACGTGAGGACTTTCGGCCACGACAGATTTCAAGTGCACCATCCGCCTCTACACCATACGCTTACAAACATCCATGCACTGACAAGGATTCGAACCTAACTAACTAACACCAACACACACTCTAGTGCCTAGTGTCGTGAGACACTGTACCTGGAGGCTAACATCATAACCACCAGACCGGTCGTCCCCTGTACTTCGAAGGAGGTCATGAGATTCCAAGGGAATGAGATTACACGGTATCAGATGACGATGTCAACACCTGAGCTAGCACCTCACTCTCCAAACTTCCACACCACTCCAACGTGTGGATATTTGAGGACATGACAGCTTTAACGAACATCCGCCCCTGTGAACACGACAGTCTTCAGCTGAACCGACTCTTGACTCTTCGGTTACTAATCCGTTACTCTTCAAACCGGGCTAACCGGCCTGTCGTCTAAGGAGGTCTAGTGTCTGAATCTCGGTTTGTGAGAGCATGGATTTTAGTAATTCTCCCTGTGGAAGTAACGGTGGTTTGTTTATCTAATGGGATTTTCTTCACGATATGCTATCAGTGATACTTGTAGTACCACTGACCGAAGATATCAATGATCAGGCACCAGAAACAAAATAAATCAACCGCATAAAGCAACCTTCTTCATTCGAGGTTCGTGTGACGTCACATTACGGTGGGAGGAAAGAATGGTGAAAAAAACACAAATAAATTATTTTTTAAATGTTCTTGATTAAATCTTAAAATTCGGGCTGGACTTAAAAAACGCAAAAAATTCGGACTATCTGCATGCCAAATTTCATTATGTAAGTGCCATAGATTCTTCAGGACACTGCGTAGCGAGGGACTAGCACTTCTTTTTATAGTAGCAGAGATGAAAACACTGCCACCATCTTACTATGTCATCTGAGGAAAAGTAGCGATATTCTTAGAGGGAGAACTTTCATTTCCTACTTAGGAATGGTGACCCCCAAATTTGCAAACACATGCTCCCGTATTAATCCTTACGTATATTTAGATAAGATTTGAAACAAAACTTCCCTTCTGGTAACACACAACGTATAGCATTTAGACCCACTCAGAAAAAGATACAGATTATTTATCTGGCCATATCGTCAGACGCATCTTGATTAAATGTAAGAAAAAAGCAAAATAGACTGCTCCGGTAGTTTATAACAGTAAACAGCGCTGTTCTCTATTAACAAATTACCAAAGATCTTCGTGTGCAAAGGCTGGCGCACGTTAAATCTGTCGTGTCCTTAAATGTCCTCACGTTGGCATGGTGTGGAAGTTTGGAGAGTGGTGTGGAAGCTCAGGTGGGACCTTAACATTTGACCGTGGTTCAAATACACGTGTTGTCCTCGAATCTTTCCTTTAGGGTTTGATCCCGAACCGTCATCAATAGCCCGTTGTGTTGCACCAGCTCGAAGTTAATTAAAATACCTACCTACCAAGGAATAGAGACTTCTGTTTTATACTGAATATAATAACTACCATTTTGGTAAGAATAATTCACATCGTAATGGAGCAACACAATGAACTATCATCTAAAAATAAATGCTCTCTAAGCAGTACAATCATTGAATGATTCAATATTCATTTCTAAGTTGAATACTGATTACGATCGCTGTTTTATCTCTATTGACTCAACCAGTTTCTCACGTTTCTAAGTATCACATCAATCCCCGACTTGGGACACAAATGTAAACTTAAAGCCTCAGGGCTTTAACGTTTGCTTAATCCTATTTAATGTAATGTACAGTCGAGCCCACTTATTGTTATTGCAAGCTCGGATACAGCGAAATATCGGTTATTACGACTTTTTTTGTGTCCCCTTGGAATTGCAATATTAAATAGTGTTAAAAAGATCGCATATAGCGAAGTAATGGAGCGTGAATATCGGATACTGTGAAGTTTTGGGTTCTGGCAAGGAACCAAACCCCTCGCCCCCTTTTTTTTCTGGAAGACAAAAATGAGAGGGGAGACAGACAATGGAGAAAAATTTCCGAGAAACGCGGGAGAAGAGGTTTTGCTTGTTGGTTGTTTATTGGTTACTAAGCTCACGTGTTTTAACTTTGAGCTGTAAACCGGATATAGGAGGACAGTTGTGATTTTGTCTTGTTATGTTGCTTGCAAGGCAGAGTACATAGCAAGCAGATTGGTTTCTTTGGGAAGGTTTAGTTAATGTTTTTTTTATCAAAATGTGTTACAGCAAAGCTGCAGCCTTTAGATATGGGCATAATAAAATGCGTGAGAGAGAGAAAGTGTAATTACACATCTCAGATTATTTGATGTATTCTTTTGAATCTAGAAACTGATCTCCATTTTGTTGCCAACATTAAAATTGCTTGCCAATTTTTAGATGATGCCTGGCGTTTGGTTCAATCCAAAACCATCCAAAACTGCTGGAAACATGTAGAATTTTTAGGGGAAATTGGGTACTCAGATTTCATTTCTGTGCCTGATCCTGAAGAAATTTCCCTGTAGAAAAATTTACAGGGAAAAATAATTTTGGCTGTGGTGATGTAACTTTTGTTGATTATGTTGCTAGCGATTGCAACGTAGAAATTGAAGCACAACAAATAGACGATGACATCATTGCAGCAGTGTTACAAAATACTTCTGATGCTTCCGAAGAGGAAGACATTGAAATTGAAGTAACTAGACAATTAGTGACATCAAAATCTGCCGTGGGCAGTCTTCAAACTTTGCGAGCGTTCTTCGAATCGCATAACATCGACTGCCGTGATAATTTTAGTGCACTGGAAAAAGAATTATGCAACTGCATTGCAAATTCAACTGTTCAAAAGAAAGTTTCAGACTTTTTCCCGCTTATATGAAACAAATTTTTAGCCTTCGTGTGTAAATTCTTTTGCTTTAGAACATGCGGGTAAGTCCATTTTTTATTATATCGGATATAACGAATAATTTTCAGTGTATCGTGCGACTTCGCTATATGTGGGTTCGACTGTATTTTATAATCTTCTCAAAACAACCACCATACAGTCATTCGTATACTTTAAATCAACCGATTAATGTCACTTGTTCACTTACAGTAATACGTAATTCTCTTGAAGTTATAGTCTGATAACCAAAAATAACATAAAAAAAGTATTATAGATCTTGAAGTGAAAAAAAAAACATCTTTGGGCCTCCTCGGAAACAAAATCCTTGCACTCTCTTATTGTTTATTAAGTAGATAGTAAATTTTAAAAATCGCTAGATTCGATTTTTTTTTAGTTTTAGTTTTTAGTTAGCGAAATTACAAAAGGAATTTGTCAATTACGATCAGCCTCAATGGAGTTACACATTGACTACATCATAAAACTTATCTATATAAATAAGAAAGGAGTATTTGTTTGTACATTGAATATTTTCGACCCATTTCAAGTTTTTTCCCCCGTTTTGTGTCCTTCTGACGCAACATCCGTCTCTTGTGTGCTTGGTGTCTGCCTGCCTGTATGTGTGTGCCCAATGCACATCCTCCGATTGAGATTTTTTGACTTTCTTCTGCTTACAAACAACCTAACGCATTAATTTTTCTCCCGTTTTCCTAACAATTTAAATCCTTCTCTTGTCATTTTTTGTATAACTAAATTCATCGTGCTTCAGAGTTATGAAATTTTCGCTCAAAATGTTTTTTAAGCTACGCTTTCTTGCAAGATTTTACGTGTTTTAGTATATGCATTTTTTAGCTTTAGAATTTTAAGAAACTCTTGCCAAATAGATCAATTTGATTAGTGTGTATAGAAACTATGATGCTGAATTATAAAATAATGATTTTTTTTAATTTTGCTAATCCATCAAAAATTTGACCATATATCTCTACTATTATAAAAGGAAGTGTTTGTATGTTTCTTGAACGCAAAGTCCTGACGAATCTATGGCACTTACAGTTTTGGGATTTGGCACACAGGTAGTGCAAATTTTTTGCAATTTTAGGGTCGGGGCGAATTTTAAAATTTAATCTAGAACATTTTAAAATGTATTTAATAGTTTTTTTCATCATTCTCATTCTTTCGCGGTAATTCCAAGGATTAAGAAACATCAAAATTTAGACTTTTCGCCCTCACATGTCACATTGACGTCAGCCTTTGGAACTAAGCAAAGTTTTTTTCATCTCCGGGGAGAGAACACATTTGAATGACCTTCGTTTGTTTTGAGATTCATTCATTTTGATTTCCTGCAAAACGGATTCCAGTAAAGGAAACAGATTACATTTTCTGCCTTTCGCGTTAAAACAAAAATAAAAACAGATTTTCATTTTAGCTAAGGAGAGCAAAGAAATAAAAACATTTTGACTGGGATTGTTAAGCTCTTTTTTCGTAAAATCGGAATCGTTAAATACGGATTGAAAATTTCAACAGATTTGAAATCTGTGGAAAATTTTACACCAGATAAAAAAACAATCATCACGGGCAAGGGCAACGCCGGGCTAGCCACGCATTGGCTAGTTATGTAATATATATAACTTCACAGCATAATATTTTTTGACCAAACTTTATACATAAACATTTCAGTGGGAAACAAACAGCCAATGCAAATTTTATAAGTATCGGATTTTAACTTCAAAAATTGGCCTCAATGTTCACTGTCCCCCCTTAACACTCCTAGAGATTTAGACTGGATATCTCGTCCGTGAAGACCTGGGTAATTTTGTTAATAACCAATCTCAACGTCAAGATATTGTCGATGTTTCTATGGTGACGAGATGAAGATCTGGTCAGTTTTGTTAATGCCGAGGTACCAAGTTCATCAGGGACCGAGGTAGAGCATCGGATTAAAAACCGGAGGATAAAGAGTTCGAATCCAGCCAAAGACCATCATGTACAAAGGGAGCTGGTTCACGTTAAATCGGTCGTGCACTCAAATGTCCTTACGTTGGCGTGGTGTGGAAGTTTGGAGAGTGGGGTGCCAGCTCAGGTGTTGCCTCGTCACCTGACCGTGGTTCAAAATCATGAGGCGTTGTCCTCGATCTTTCCATTCGGGTTTGATCCCGGATCATCGCCAATAATCCGATATGCTGCTCCAGTGCGACGTTAATTTAAATACCTTTCTACCTACCGATGACGAGATATCCCGTCCACCAAGATCTGGCCAGTTTTTTAATGATGACCAGATACCTCGTCGAGATAACAACATGAGTGTTAATTCAAAAATACATAACTGGTGTTGTCCTCGGTGTGGTAAGGTAATTTGAATTAACGTCGTACTAGAGGAACACAACGGGCTTTTGACGACGATCCGGGATCAATCCCCTAAGGCAGTGCTCCCCAACCTTATTATCACCGCGGACCGGATCAACGTTTGATAATTTTAACGAGGCCCGCTGAAAGGGGGGGGGGAGTTGATTTTTTTATATTTTAGATTGTTTTGATTTAATAATTTTAATTTAATTGTATTTAAACATGCCTTCAAAATAAAATACAGTTACACCAAATAATGAATATAAAGTGATTTAACATTTTAACTCACTAGAACGCTAAATCAATGAGAACCCTGAGCTTGTTTCTTTGCAACGAGACGGTTTCATCTGGGGGTAATAGTAGACAATGACACCCGAAGTGTGTTGCTTATGTCCAGTTTATTCCGTTGTTTTGTTTTGGGTGCTGTCACTGCAGAAAACCCCGCTTCACATAGATAGGTTGTCGGAAATGGCAATAGGGATTAAAATGCTGTGGTGGCAATCTCAGGGTATTTCGTCATGACTTTAATCCAGAACACCGGCAGAGTTGTTGTCTCGAACGTAGTTTTAAGGCCGCCTTTATTTGCTATCTCCAGCAGTTGATCTTCTTCTTGCACAGACATGTTAGATTCGCCTGATTTGTTGACAAATGGGTCGCGGATCCATTCCTTACTAGTTCGTGGGTCTTTTATGGTTGGGAAGTAGCGCTCGAACTCCTTCAGGTGATCGTGGACAACTGGGAGAATTAATGTTTAAGCTCAGTCTCGCCTAAAATCCCCGCTAATGTCTGAAACATGTCCAAAATGCCTCTGTTCACGCGCCGTCCACACAACTTCAGTTTGGCTTGAAATGCAGCTACTTTGTCTGCCAACTTGAAAACAGTTGTCACATTTGTCAAAATTGGAACATAGAGAGATACAGAATTCAGAAATCATAATTGAAGCTCTAATAACAGAACAAATTTCAAGTTCTGATTTACCGCCTCCTAATTTGTCACACAAACCCGAGAGAAATACACCACCGTAAATAAAATGGAAAAAAATTAATGTTTCTAGGGCGGCCCGGTACCATTTCATCCACGGACCGGTACCGGCCCGGGGGTTGGGGACCACTGCCCTAAGGCAGGGAATCCCAACCGATGGTACGCGGCAACGTTTCAGGTGGTACGCGGCAACGTTTCAGGTGATACGCGGCAACGTTTCAGGTGGTACGCAAGGATGATACGAGCGACCCAAATATTCTACGAAGTTTGTTCGATTTTTAAGCATGCACAATCACGTTATAGGAAAAATGGGATTATATGAAATCAATTTTGTGATTAACGTTTTTATTGCATTATAATGAATGACGCTAACAGTAGCACATTATTGAAAGATAAACTTTATTGCTGATTATCTATCTCTATTCAATGGCTATCACGGCGAAATTAAGTTGATATTTCTCCCTGTCAAATAGTTTTACGAAGAATTTATTTATCTTTATGTATGAGAAATACGCACGAGAACTTTTGAATATAAAAAATAAATATAGAAACAGCGTAAGTGTTGAAGAGGATTTAAGAGTGAAGTTAAGCTCCATTGCTCCTGATATTGATATTTTAATAAAAGACAAACAACAATTTTCGCACTAAAAATTTATTTTTGATTATGTTAATCTTCGTTTGCTTAGTTTGTACTAATTATTTAAAATTATTTGCTTTTAGACTTGTGAGTAAAAACTAAAACTGTAATTTTCAATAATCGTTTTATTTTTTCCTATGTTAAAACATCATTAATACGAAAAACAAGTGCATTAATCATAAAATATGAAGTTTTTAGTATTTTAATTCAAATAAAACAAGTCATTGGGCACTTTTCTGACATTAGATATATGTTTCTAAAAAAATATAGGACTGGTGGAACGCCAAAAATTTCTAAAAATTTCAAGTGGTACACAGTTACTAAAAGGTTACTAAAGGTTACATTCGAATGAACTTTACTACTTTGCATAACATCCTATAGTTGACATTCGCTGCAAATTTCATTTCATTCGGATGATTCCTTCATGATGTTAAAATTTTTACGAACAGCAGTGTACATTGAAAAATCTCACCTTACTGGAATTGAACCTGACCGCCTAAAACTCGCAGTTTGGTTACGCAGTGGATATACCCATTGAGACACGAAAGCCTTGAATCTCATCGGGTGTTACAATACTCAATGCACTAGCTGTTCCTAAGCAAAACAGGATTCTTTTCAGTGCGATTTTGCTTGTACAATTTAAAGTGTTTCATACGAAGTACATTTTAGAGCACCTCACCTAAAGAGCAAAATTTGGATGCATCTAAAGCCTCAGAGCTCTGCTATCCGCGTAGCCTAGTTGGAGTGGTACCGAATTAGCAACCGGAGGGTTGCGAGTTCGGATCCAACCAAAGACCGTCGTGTACAAAGGGGCCTGGTGCACGTTAAATCTCCCAAGACCTCAAATGTCCTCACGTAGGCGTGATGTGAAAGTTTGGAGAGTGGGCTACAGATCGAGTGGTGACCACGTCATCTGAACATGGTTCTAGCCCGTTGTGTTGCTACAGTACAGTGTGACGTTAAAATAAAAATAACTGGCCGTGGTACAAAATTACGAGGTGTCCTCTGAGTCGCATTCACACCGGAGTTGCATATACATTTCTCTCCCTCTTTGTTGCAAGGACGTTTTAAGTTCCCCTATGCTGACCCCTTTTCGTCCTTTTTTTTTAAACCGACTCTGGTGTAAACGCTTTGTGGACTTTATCAGCAACCATCCGAGCGCACTCTTCTCTCCCCTCTATAGAGAAGAGTGATAATTTTTCATCAAGATGTCGAGTTCCTCACCAATTTTACTCCAGCCATTGTTCTTTTTGTCTTTGTATCCGGGTGTAGTTTGGTCCAATAGGGCAGGCCTCTCTCTAAATAGTTCTATTAATGTTATTACCAGCTCTTTCGTCCACGTCATTTTAATCGAACAGGCCACTCACTGGCAGTTTGGAAATGTGGTCAAGGCAAGCGATGAGGGCAAAATATCGCAGAGAGCGACCACAGGAAGGTCAGTTCGAGGACCTCCCCAGTTGCTCAAATGAGCGGCAAACTGATATACCCAAGACAGGGTGACACTACTAGAGCGTCTTTCTTGGAATGGCTCCGCGTTGCGTGGACGATTCTATTTAGGACCGTAGGTAGGTCGGTAGATATTAAACTCGTGAAAAGTGAATCGATTTTCAGTTGGATTCTTTCGTAACTTGTTTTGATCTACAGTGAGCTATGATTATTTACTTGTCTGGTAGTCTTTTTTCGTGTCTTCAATCATTTTGAAGCACATTTATTGAATGAATGAATTCGAAATGCAATTCGATTTTCATCACGAGGGGAACGGTAAATTCACAAACGTGTTCAAATTATTTTGAGTATTAATACATTTCCCCACTTCGGGTCCAGTTCTGGTAGTATTTTAACAAGTAAATAATGTAATCATAGCTCACTGTGGATCAAAACAAGTTACGAAAGAATCGAACTGAAGAATCGATTCACTTTTTACAAGTTTAAAATCTACCGATCTACCTACGGTCTTAAATAGAATCGTCCACGCAACGCGGAGCCATTCCAAGAAAGACGCGCTAGTGGGTGACACTAGAGTACCTATATAATAAGAGTGGCGACATACAGGAAACACTTTTTGATTGACTTAAGAGACCTTTTCTACCGCCCGAGGCGGTCTTTTCCTAGCTCCCGTAGACTTAACGTAGGAACTTTTTGTGTGTTCGAGAAAAACGTGTGTACATTAAATTAAAAAGAAAATATAGGTTTTTGATGTTCCATTTCGTGTTCTAGAATGTTTATTTACTATTCTTTTAATGTTTTGTCAGTATGAATTTCAAGACTTTTTAAGTAAATAGCTTTTTTTGAACAACATGGTGTTTCCCGTAATCTAAGTTAGCGCGTTTTGCAATCCATCTCATCAATTATGTGCCGACCAACCGGTATAGTGGTTAAGGTGTTAGCCTCTAGATCGGAAGGTTCCTGGTTCGAATCCGGGCCCGGGCATGGATGTTTGTAAACGTATGGTGTAGAGGCGGCTGGTGCACCTTAAATCTGTCGTGGCCGAAAGCCCTCACGTTGGGTTGGCGTGGAAGTTTGGAGAGTGGGGTGCCAGCTCAGGTGTTGCTTCGTCATCTGACCGTGGTTCAAAATTACGAGGTGTTGTCCTCGGATCTTTCCCTTAAGGGACTGATCCCGGACCGTCGTCAATAGCCAGTTGTGTTGCTCTAGTACGACGTTAACAAAAAAAATTACCAAAAAAATTACCATCAATTATGTATGTAATTGAGCGTTTATATGGTTCATTTATACCGAATGTATCTATATTATAACAATCATATGCTTTTTGTTCTCCTTGAAATGATATATTAATTCGCCCAGCTACCTTCTTTGAGACGATTCTGGTAGAAAAATGGCTGACGAGCATGCCAAACACAAAATAACCTCCATTCCTGAACTTTTCCTCCGACCACAATCCAGTTAAACTCACATTCAACGTAGTTTTCTCACCACTCAATATCCATCGTCACACAACTACAAACTGGTCCAATCACAAAAACCTTCTCACCAACACCATTCAATATCCTGACAACAGCATCAACGTCTCGCACTCCTCACAACGGGATAACTTCACTGAACAATTCCAAAACAACATCATCAATGCACATAAACTTTCGTCTAGAGATATTTCCCAAACTCACAAACTATTCCTTCCGCAACACATCAAAGACCTCATCAAACACAGCAACAAACTCAAAAAACACTGGCAAAAAAACAGAGACCCTAATTCAAAACAAATCCTTAACAGTACACAAAAACAACCCAGGAAACAAATTAAAGCTCACACTCAACAAGCCTGGAAAGACCATTTATCCTCCCTCAACACTGAAGACAAATCTCTCTGGAGAAAAGCTAAATCACTTAAATCTAAAAGATCTAACATCCCCCCTATACACACCACCAACCAAACTGCACACACAGACATCGACAAAGCCAACGCTATCGCCGACAGCCTGGAAACCCAATTCCAAGGCAACAACAAAAACAATCCAGACACCAATAGACTTGTTAACCAAACTATTAATAATTATTTCTCACACACCCAAACTAATACTTTCAAGCCTATTTTTCCATCTGAAGTCATCACCCAAATCAACAAACTCAACATCAAAAAAGCACCCGGACACGAAGGCATCACCAACAAGATGATTAAAAACTTTCCCACTAAAGCCATCCTTATATTCACAATTATTATAAATTACTCTCTTAAAATTAAACACTTCCCAACCACTTGGAAAACTGCAAGCATTATCCCTATTCTCAAGCCAAACAAGAGCATATCCGACTCCACTAGCCACAGACCCATTTCCCTACTTCCCACCCTTAGCAAAATTACTGAAGCCATTATTCTAAAAAGAATAAAATACTTCATTAATATCAACAACATTATGATCCCCCAACAACATGGTTTCACTCCCAACCTCTGCACCTCTCACCAACTTCTCAGAGTAAATGAACAAATTTGGTCCCTTGTCGCCACTCTTATTATATAGGCACTCTAGGTGACACAGTGGGGTCTTCCTCCACACAAGGTCAAGACCACAGGAAGAGGAAGGGCAGAGTTGTCAAGCTAACGTCTCGGAGAAATCGCCACCAAAAGTTGCAACCCTTTGATCTTCACCAACTCATGTTGGAAAAAAAAAAATTCTCAGCAAACTCTCCAAATCGCCACCCCGACTTGAGATATTGACGATAGAATTAATGCCGTTTCTCGGAATAGCTTCGATGTTTGGAGGGAGAGAAATTGTGCAGATCCGGTGTAAAAGTGGCTTTATGTTGCTCCAGCGTGACGCTATTTAAAGTACAAAAACAACTACCAACCATCGCCAAATGAATCCTCCATTGGAACCTGCAAATGATTTCGCCACAAAAACGCATTTTGTTTGCGAATGCTCTGCTCCCTCTTTGAAGGGTTGCTGTGGAAGGGGTGAGACCCACAGACGAACTTTTACGGTAATGACTCTATGCCAATACTAATAAGGAGCTAGATCATGTCCAGGGGCATCCTCCCTTGTTCGCCGCCATAAACGGACTTCCGATGAGGAATCCTGGAAATATCCCCAACAGAATCTCTTAATAAACCGCGTCTGGAGAGTGTGTCGAAATTCAGTATTTATTGCCTTCCCACACGGGTGATGATAGCATCCCCAGTTCATGCTGTGAATACTGCAGGAAGTAGTCCCGGCAGCTTTTTGAAGTGTGGGTGAAACCGAAAGGCACATTCTGAGGATAAATAAACTGATACTCCTTCACTCCCGATTGAGCGTATAGAGATTCATAAACATGCATGCAGTTTTTTCTTACTTGAAAGTGTATCTTTAGCTTCGTTTGAAGTTTTAGAAGCATTTCCTTTTTTAAAAGCAAAATTGAGATGACTGAATATTGTATATTAACCGGAGGGTATACGAGTTCGAATCCAACCAAAGTACGTCGCGTATACGGGTCGTTAAATCTGTTGTGGCCTCAAATGTCCTCGCGTTTGCGTGGTGTGGAAGTTTGGAGAGTGGGGTGCCAGCTCAGGTGTTACCCCGTCATCTGACCGTGGTTTGAAATGACGGGTTGTTGTACTCGGATCTTACCCGTTGGGGGTTGGTTCGGACCGTCACCAATACCCCGTTGTGTTAGCCCAATGAGGCGTTAAATTAAAAAATACCACGTTGAATAATTCTTCGCCGATAGCCCGTTGTATTGCTCTAGTGTGACTTAATTAAAAATATCTACCTACAAAAGTTAGTAAATTTTTAATTAACATCGTACTAGAGCAACACAAGGGGGTATTGACGACGGGCCGGGTAGTTAATTTGGTAACTTTTTAACTAACGTCGTACTAGAGCAACTAAAAACGGACTGTTGACGACGGTCCGGGATCAATCCTCTAAAGGAAATATCCGAGGACACCACGTCATTTTGAACCACGGTCAGATGACGAGGTAACAGCTGAGCTGGCACCCCACTCTCCAAATTTTCACACCAACCGAACATGAGGACTTTCAACCACGACAGATTTAAGGTGCACCAGCCGCCTCTACACCATACGCTTACAAATATCCATGCACTGTCCCGGATTCGAACCAGGAACCTTTGCATACTCGGACACTGTCGGAAATTGGGTAGTTAATTAATGCAGTACTGCAGCAACACAACGGGATACTGGCGACTGTCCGGGATCAGCCCCGAAGGGAAGTTCCCAAGACAACACCTCGTAAATTGGAAACACGTTCAGATGACGAGGCAACACCCGAGCTGGCACCCCACTCTCCAAACTTCCACACCAACGAAACGTGAGGACTTTCGGCTACGACACATTTAAGGTGCACCAGCCGCCTCTACACCATGCCTCGAAATAGATTTTTTAATACAGATGCACCTTGTGCACCTAAGTTTTTAAAGTAGGTGCACAGGTTATATTTTAGGTGTACTTAAAAAAAAACGTAGTATTAATGCATTGTAAACTACTTTATTAGTTAGGTATGTTTACATGGGTTAGTAGTAGATAGTAAATAAAAATATTTAAACATCTAAATTCTTCCTTCTCTGGCGCACGGATGTCTCGACAGTCACTTCAACAGAGCCATCTGGAAAATGTTTCGATCATCGGAAAGTTCTGGTGGCTGTGGCACAAATAAATCTTCCTCCTGTATAAACCCATTACGGCCCAACTATTTTGTTTTCTCATAGTGTGCATTTAAGAGTTTTATTTACGTTCCTTTAGTGCGAGAGAAGTCTATTCTAATATTTTGTTCAAATATCAAAACATAAAACACGTTCCCCCCCCCCCTTTTTTTTTTTTTAATGTTAAATGCACAGCGTGCACCTAGCTGGAAAAATTTAGGCGCACAATTTTATTTTCCTGTGCACAGTGCACCTGGGTATTTCGAGCCCTGCTCTACACTATACGAACCTTCCGATTTAGTGGCTAACACCGTAACCATCAGACCGGTTGGTCGGCGTACTCACGCTAGCATGGTGTGAAAGTCTGGAAAGTGCCAACTCACAGGTGTGATAGATAGCATCAACTAACCGTGATTCAAAATTACGTGGTGTTGTCCTCTGATATTTCCCTTCGGGTTCGATCTCGGACCGTCACCAGTTCACCGTTGTGTTGCTCCAGAGCTATATTAATTAACTACCTACCGAAGCGAAAATAAACCACCAGAAGAGTGTTAAACTCACGTGTTGCTCGAGGTGCAAAGCAATTTGGAGCTAACGACTCCATATTTTACCCCCCCCCCCTCATACTTTTCTTGGCAGGAATGCTGAGCGTTGATACCTAGCGTGTCCAACAATTTGCTTTTCAAAGCCCGGTTATCAGCTCTTTTTTCCAAAACCGTCTCTCTTCCACTTCCCCAGCTCCCGTTCCGTCCAGTAAGCAAACCCTTGCTTCACCCATTCATCAGACCCGAAGCTGTGTTTCGATAAGCGCTCAGCTGCGTTTATCGGCGATCTGTTTGTCAACGCAGGGCTCCCGTTCTTGCATATCTCAAACTGTTCCGAAGTCTTCGTGGAAAGATTGGCCGCCCGCCTGGTTTCCGGTCGGCAGATCTCAAAGCTCAGGAAGAGCAGAAATGAGTGATGCGATTCAATAGTACTCGTGCATATCACTGTGAACCTTCACTGATATACAAAATCCCGTTGTGTTGTTGTAGTACGACGTTAATTAAAAATTACTAATCGCCGATGTACTAGTAAGTAAGGGCCCTTCCACATCTGCAATGTGTGGCCCAGTACCAGATTAGATGATGGGATCCAGGTCAGTACCAAGATATTACTAACTGATTAACGGAACCAGGTGTAGGTTTGATCGAAGAGATCCCCAGAACCTACTTTATAGACGAACATAAGTAAAAGTATCGATGACGGGATCCAGTACCAAGAAATTTCTGATTGACGTGACCCAGTAAAAGTTTGATCGAAAGAGATCCCCAGAACCTACTTTATTGACGAAAGTTATTGATAAAAGTTTCGATGACGGGATTGATGTCGTATGCGCACTAGGGATGCGACATCGATGTCGATGTTTTCAAAACATCGATGTTTCATAAAAAACATCGATGTATCGTAGCCGATGTTTTTGTAACATCGATGTTTATACTTATCGATGTTTTATTTTTAAATGAAAAAATATCATTATAAAAATTAAAAACAAAAAAACAACTAGCATAATTTTCATAATCAGTAAATTGAACATATATTTAGACAAAAGTGGCCAAGGGTGAAGTGTCTGAAAAGTAGGGATGCGACATCGATGCCGATATTTAAAAAATCATCGATGTCGATGTTTGATTAAAAAAAAAACATTGATGTATTTACCATCAAGTTATTGTAGTTGATGTTTATTTAACATCGATGCGTTAAAATTGTCGATGTTTTATTTTTGAATGAAATAAATTAATATAAATAACCGTGCCACTAAGTATTTGTCAGTGATGGCGACATCCGTTACATCAGAAAGAGTTTTTCTCTAACTGGTGGGATAGTTAGTGATAAAAGAAGTCGACTTAAGGTGGAGAAAGTTAACAAATTAATTTTTTACAAACTGTAAATAACAAACTTTGTGGCAGATAATAATTATAGGCCTGTTACACCCCATAAGTTGATAAATAATTAATAATAACTAACAATAATTATTGTTATGTACCTTCCTAATAATAGTTATAGTTAGGAGTTCCTATGTCAAATTGTTGTAAATATTATTTTCTAAAAAGTTTCAATACACTGATTTTGAAAAACATCGATGTTTTTTGGTCGATGTATTATAAACGTCGATGTTTTAATTTTGAACATTGATGATTCAAAACATCAATGTTTTGCTGTCGATGTCGCATCCCTAATGCGCACCTCTCGTTCCGTGGTCACGTGACATCAGAGCTTATAATGTTTTGTAATAGACACTGAAACGACTAATGAACAACCGTGGATAACTTACTATATAACTTTCGAAATCCGCAATTAAATAACATCCGGCTATTTTACCTATATTGTAGGTATTTGTTGTGTGTGTAAATAGTGCAATAAAATTAGAAATGGCAGCCGGTGGTTCGTCGAATTATTTGTTGGTTAAAATCTTACAGGGATCCAGGACCAAGAAACTTCTAACTGATTGACGAGACCCAGGAAAAGTTTGATCGAAGAGATCCCCAGAACCTATTTTATTGACGAACATAAGTAAAAGTTTTGATGACGGGATTATTGTTTACCGAGTGGTTTTGGAATTGAGCGAAGCAGCTAACACCTCTATTAGGTTTAGTCTAAAGGAAATAACACCTTTATTAGGTTTGATCTACACTCATGTCCATAAATTATAAGGATAAAAAAAGAATAATGCCAACTCCTGCAAATAAAGGTTCAGGAACAAAACAAACGTGACTTATTCATAAAGCCAATGTATTAAACAAAGGATAAATAACTAAAAAAGATGGTGTATGTATGATACCATTCATAAAAACTACGATTTTTGCTCACTGGATCAATTACTAAAATTATCGACCTTACAAAAACTCAACATGACATGGTTGGTATGATGGATAATACATTGGTATGTCTCCCAGGCGATGAAATACAGTCCGTACAACGCCTAGGCATGCTGAGGATCAAATTATCGAGCTGATCTTGGAGAAGATCACTCCACTCAGCAAGCAATGCTCTCCGAAGTTTCGGTACACATGTAGAAGGTGGTTGATGGGCTTCATCTCGTCGGCCAAGCATGTCCCACACATGCTCTATCGGCGATTGGCCCTACTCTGAACTGCGGAAATCCTGGCCACTGGAACAGGAGAATCGTCTAGGCTGGAAACTGGATTGCAATGGCACGGATGATTCTGGTGTTGCATCAGTCTTAAATGTTGACTCTCTGTTTGCCCTTGATGGCGTTTCCATCTGGTCACTGAAGCTGGTTCTGCTGCTCTTCTATGAAATAGGATCAGGCATTCTGATGTCGCTGACGCTTTACCTGGCAGGAACGCAGTTGGTTGAAAAGTCTCTTGATGATGTAGCCATCGTTAAGTTCTACAAGATAGTGAACTCTCCCTAGTCTTTCAACTACTGAACCATATTTCTATAGGTTTGAGCTGGCATAATTACGTGACTGTACGGGATCTCCCTCACGGTAATAGTTCTGGAATTCCGGTTGATGTGCTTTATTTACTGGAGAAGGTTGGGGCTTGATCAAGTCTAATTTAGTACGAATATTCCAACCTAACAGTTGTTCTGCTGGTGTTTTTCCATTTGATAATAGCATTGCTCGATACCGAAGCAGAATTTCGCGTAATTTTTCCTGAAGAGTTTCTTGTCGGAATTTCATACATTTGAGTTTTGTCTTCAACGTTTGGCAATATCTTTCAGCTTGTCCATTTGTTGCTGGATAACCTATAAGCTTTTGTCGAATGCCATTTCTTTTACAAAATTCTGTAAGCCCTTGGGATTTGAACATTGAAGCATTATCGCTAACAAGGATTTCAGGTAAGCCATGACGGCTAAATATTTCACGTAAATATAATTATAGTAATAGAAGAGTCGGGTGGTTTCTTAATAGCAAAAATTTCTGGCCATTTTGATTTTGCATCAACAACTATAAGAAAATAATGGTTTAAGAATGGCCCTGCATAGTCCATGTGAACACGTTGAAAATTGCGGTCAGGAGTTTTCCAATTAATAGACAAACGCATAATAATTTTGCAAATTCCCATACAAAGTTATGATAGCCTAATTGAATGCTAAAAGAAACAGTTTTATGGATTTGAAAATATTGTACTTCTTTTCTACCCTAATTGCACGAAAAGAAATATGTAACAGTATAAAGCAGGCACGAAGGTTTTAAGATTATTTGTCCGTGATCTCTCTCAAATATGAATTTATATGAAACTTCGCTTATGCGATATAGTTATAGGAAAACAATTTGAAGTGGTGAATATAACCTCCATCAAAATGAAGGCTGAGAAAAAAAAGCCTAGCCTTTATTTGCAATTGAACATTTGAAGACCATTTATATTTAATCCATGGTCTAATTTCTTTTATTTTAGTCCGAATTCTACGCATAAAAGGAACTTGAAATATTTGAATACCTGTTACTTCAAAGTTTATGTCAGTGCAAGCATTGACCCTGAAAGCAGAACTATACTTGTATTTAAGTCAGCCATACGCTTACAAATATATATGCACTGCCCCGGATTCGAACCAGGAACCTTCCTATCTAGAGGTTAATACCTTAACCACCAGACTGGTTAGTCGGCAATAACCCCAGAAGGAAATGGAATCGAACGAAGCTGAAACTAGATCGAAAACTTTTGATTTCTTGATATGGATACGCTGTTCATCTTCCAATTGATGTATTAATTTCAATTTCCGAAAAGATCGGAATGTTCCTGGTTCGAATCCGGGTCCGGGCATGGATGTTTGTAAATGTATGGTGTAGAGGCGGCTGGTGCACCTTAAATCTGTCGTGGCCGAAAGTCCTCACGTTGGGTTGGCGTGGAAGTTTGGAGAGTGGGGTGCCAGTTCAGGTGTTGCTTCGTCATCTGACCGTGGTTCAAAATTACGAGGTATTGTCCTCGGATCTTTCCCTTAAGGGACTGATCCCAGACCGTCGTCAATAGCCCGTTGTGTTGCTCTAGTACGACGATAACTAAAATTACCATTACCATTACCAATTTCAGAAAAATGTTAATTTCTAATGCAACAATTTGTGGATTTTTTTTTCTCAATATGCCATTTAAACGTCTTTAATTTAGTATTAAAATATTTCAAATATTGTATAAATATAATTATATTTTTAAATATTGTTTTTTAAAGTATTGTGTACCCATTCTACCTTCCGCCTCACCCATTTACCCCTTTGAGGGTAAAATGAAATCAGGGATGTATTTCCAATACATATTTCTATAGCCGAATAGTACAACATATTTTCATTCACAGGATCTTTCCTCTGATCTTTCCCTTCGGGTTTGATCCCGGACCGTCACCAGTAAACCGTGTGTTGCTCGAGGTATAAAATAATTTCGAACTGGACTCCATATTTGAGGCCACGATAGATTTAACGTGGACCAGCCCTCTTTTTACATGGCGGTGTTTTCTTGGAATCGAACTCAAAAACCCCCGATTGCTCTTCTAACCGGTCTGCCACTTCCCTTTCAATAATAAGGGAAAGCAATATATTGGATAACAATATAAGAAAACAAAATATTGAGACTTTCCTTTTTGGGAAAATGTTTTAAATCTTACTTATGGCGTAAAAGCTTAAATTGTTTTCCGAAATATATTTCTACTTTTTTCTTCTTTTAGTTTCACTCCATTCTAAATTTTAAAATTCAATGTTACGTAAAATTGTCATAATCTATTAGATCTATCGAATAAAAGAACTTACACATCACAGGTTTTATTGTTGCTTTGGAAACCAAAATTATCGCGGTAAAATTAGAGCATTCTTACTTTTTGTAGTCACTAGTTTTCGCTCTCTTAGAAGAAGAGTCTCAGTTTATAAAGTATCGATTTAAGTCATGTCGATAACAAGTATATCTATAACGATACATACAAGAAGAAATGAAATCACAAATTTGTTGCACAAATGCGTTAGAATGATTTGAAACCTACAAGAAATATTAAGAGAACACACGCTCATTTTAAAGAATTATTAACTAATGGTATTCTGAAATATATGAGCATGTATTTCAAGAAATTCGTGAATTTGGTAACACAGTTCGAAATATTTATAAGTTAGATGGCATCAATTATAATATATCATTCCTTTCTAAATATAATTTGAACAGCCATATATTTATAAGTATAGCGTTAATGATAAAATTATAAATTTTATTTTAAGTGATCAATTTGAATTCCAAAATATAAAATCTGTAATACGAGTAGCAGCACACAAAAATAATGGTTGTTTAAAAAAGTTTACAGCCTCACATTCTTAAAATGTTAGTTGAAATGTAACTAAATGAATTTTGAAATAAAAAATGGTCGGCTTACAAATGCAACGCATAGTCAAAAAACAGTTCTGCGGAAAAAGCTATAGGGAAAAAATTCAACTCTCTAAGCTGTTCTTAAATATAATTCTAAACTTCATGCAAAGAAATTGTTTGAAATGCTTTTCGAAATGAAATCACACTAAATGGTCGACATACAAATAAAACGCATAAAGTAAAAAAAAAAAAACAGTTATGCGTAAAAAGAACAATAAGGGAAAAAATTCAACTTTCTAAACTTTACACATCAAGTGTGTTTCTAAATATAATTCCAAACTTCATGCAAAAAATTATTACAAATTCTTTTCGAAATGACATCACACTAAATGGTTGGCTTACAAATGAAACGCATAGTTAAAAAACAGTTCCTGCGGAAAAAACTATAATGAAAAATTCAAATCTCTAAGCTATTTTTAAATAAATCCTAAGCTTCATGCAGAGAAATTGTTTGAAATGCTTTTCGAAATGAAATCACACTAAATGGTCAGCTTACACATCAAACGCATTAAGTCAAAATACAGTTTTGAGAAAAAAAAACGATAGGGAAAAAATTCTACCTCCTTAGCTTTACGCACAATAAGTGTTTCTCAATAGAAATCTAACCTTCATGCAAAGAAATTATTTGAAATGCGTTACGAAATGAAATCACACCAAATGGTCGGCTTACAAATGAAATGATTAGTCAAAAAACAGTTCTGCGAAGAAAAAAAAACGGTTGGAAAAAAATTAAACTCTAAGCTTTAGACATCAAGTGTGTTTCTAAATATAATTCTAAACTTCATACCAGGAAATTATTCGAAATACTTTTCGAAATGTAATCGCATTATATCGTCGGCTTACAAATGAAACACATTAAGTGAAAAAACAGTTCTGAGGTGAAAAAAAACGAAAGTGAAAAAATTCTACTCCCCATCTTTAGTCACTAAGTATTTGAAATGCAAAGAAAAATTATTTTAGCGGTCTTCACCAGTCTAAGCATCACCACAGTCTGGTCTTGAAAAGCTAAAACCCATTTTACTTAGTGTGTTTCACTTCGAAGACGACGATGATATAAAAGGTAAAAACATACCTCTCTCTCTAGGACCAGTCATTTTTCCAAAATCGAACTCTTCCTCAGACTGTGAAATTCATTGCCTGCACAAGCACTGGTCATCTATGATGCCGGACAAGAGGAATATAATGCCTTCACAGATGCTTTGTTGCTATCCTTCGTGGTTGCATATAGCGAGCGGAATTGAGGCAGATTTGTTAGTGCGTGAATGCTACAAGACTCTTTTCGAATCCGTATCAGCCAACCAACACTACTTTTGTTGACCGTTAAGGCCATAAAAGAAGTTCTTTCATTCGCTTTGTCACGCTGAGGTAAAATATCTGACATTGTCACAAAACTGCCTTAAGCGAACGGTTGCAATGGGAGTGGTCTATGGAATCCTCTTTGTGAGTACCGTCCGAAGTGAGAATATATCGGCGTTTGAATATGGATAGATCTAGACGGGCCATCTGGAAGCTCTAGTAAAAGGCAACCGGTTTGAGGGGAGACGCTTAGATAAAATTGACGGTGTCGATTAAAGAACACATTCACATATTGTGATTGAAATATGATAAGAACTTGCGATGTAGCCAGTCAATCAGCTGTTTATTTTCTCTATTCGCGTTTTCTTGATAAGAACAGAGTTCAAACCACAGAATTGAAATCACATATATCAGTCGATGGTATGTGAAGCAATGCTTTGTGGTGGTTCAGGTATTTAAGCATTCATTTGAGGCCGCGACAGATTTAAGGTGCACCAGCCGCCTCTACACTATACACTTACAAACATTCATGCACTGACCTGGATTCGAACCAGGATTCTTCCGATATAGAGGCAAAAATCTTAACCACAAGACACCTACCTACTTGGATCCATCTCGAAGGATCCGAGAACACCACGTAATTTTGAATCACTATTAGATGACGATACAGTATAAAAGGAAATGCTATCTAATTAAGATTTTCGTTTATTTCGAAATAAATCGCATTTTAATAAATCGCTGTATTAATCGTATTGCCAGTTTAAAACTAAAAATTGTGAGCCGCGGTTTACTCAGTCAGTAGAGCGTCGGGCTCGCATCAGAAGGGTTGTGGGTTCTGTCCTCGGCGGAGCCTGCAATTCTGATGATTGCGAGATCGGCGCTTCGACCTGGCTAAAGACCGTCGTGTTCCCTAATGGTGACTGGGGCACGTTAAATAGGTCGTGGTCACAAAGTCCCCCATGTTCCCATACCAAATCAATACCTCTGGGTGTACCTGATCAGGGGGTTATCGGCCTCTGATTGGGATCTAAATTACGATATGTGTGAGGGAATGGATGTATGAAAGGGACCTTCCTGTAAAACGGATGTGTCATGTATGTCGAGCAAAGTCGGACTTCCTCCCAATGGGGCTCAATAACATGGAACCTCGCCTCTTAACGTCTTCGACGGGCCTGGCACTCATCTGGTCTACCAGTGTAGGCATGAGAAACAACAACAACAAAACTAAAAATGAAATTTTCCTTCCAAATGGCGTAAGGCATTCTATGCTTACAGAAATATTCTGTAAGCAGAGCTGTTGTCATAAAAATACAGAGGGTATACATGGGCGCCAGCAAAATTTTTTCCATGGGGTGGCGAAATATATACTTATTACTAACGCTTTCCACGGATATATATATATATATATATATATATATATATATATATATATATATATATAGGAAATCCATTAGCCAGGGAGTTGACCGCCCCAATTCTCCGGATGCCCATCGGGTATATTCAAAGGACTGGGGAATATGTTCGAATAAATCGAAGTTCAGATTATCTAGACAAAAAAGCGTATATTAATTTTATATTACAGGAAAAGAGAAAGAGAATTGTGGAACTTCGATTTAAGCAGAAATTCGAGTTATTGGGAGTTTACTGTATTTATGCAAAGCAAAATATACAGACTAGCATCGAGTGATATTAAAATATGGAAATATCGCTATTAATATTTAACTATGACATAAAATTATTACAGGAAATGTTAAGAAAAATTTCTGAACACATATAAAGTAGGATATAATTTTTTAAAAGAAATTTTAAGGCTTACCTCTATTATTTTCATTGAAATATTTTCGAAACTGCTTGACGAGAGAAATCCGTCTCTGTCTCTTTTTGTAGCGCATACTCTTGATCTATTGTCTACTGAAGAGCGATGGTTGGCCAACCAAGAATTTACAAATTTTTTCCTGTTGAAAGTGCTCTACAGATGGTCCATTTGCAGTAATAAACATTAGATTGGAGACGTTTGAAATCAATAAAAATAATCTCAAATCTGTTACACTATGTTATTCATTACACTAAACCCGCGCTCGCTTTCGGCCGTGGAACATAATATTTCAATTGTTCTTAAAAGAAGCTTTAATTTCTATAGAACTTGGGCGTTTTCATGGGTCTCTCAAACTCTGAATAGTGCACATTTCATCTGTACCAAAACGTCGACAGATTCTTTTTACCTTCTTTACTCCATGTCGAATATCCCCTGTATTTATATATTCTGGATCAAGCATGGGTATATCCTTTAAAAGTTGTCTATTATCTTCATTAACACAGCAGAACAAAGTCTGGATTTCATTCTGTCGACAGTACTTTGATTGAATTGCTTTTAATTAATAGGTACGGTTTTGGAATTATGTACCAAGGTGATACCTTGAAATAGAAACTTTTCTTTTGCTTCTACATCTATCTGCGTTTCACGTGACGTTTCGCACGATGTGTTCTAGTAAAAGCAAAGCGTGTATGTAGTTTTTAAGAAAAAGCAGAGGGTATACGGAATTAGCTGGGAAAACCAGAGGGGCATATATCGCCGTATACCCCACTACAACCCTGTCTGTAAGCTTTGAACACTATACTACCTGCAGACCGGTCCGCAATTTTCTTGTATTCCGAGGTGTGCGATTTCTGAATTCCACAGAGCATTGCATGGCATCCCATATGTATACTCAGATGAGGGTTTCTCTAACCCTTGTGTTCTGTTGGAAGAAGCCAAACCCATCAGAATAAATGCATGAAATGAGCGGTTGCAACTTGTCAGGCAGGATACATGGAGTTCACATGTCGGAAATGCTTGTAGACGTACCATGGGTCCCATTGAATACCAGCTAAACAAACACCATAGTATTAAGGAGGCCCACCACCAACCTTTACAATCCCATATTGACATGCAGGATGCATGGCTTTATGGGTCTTTCTCCACTCACGGATTCTTCATCTGCCCAAAACAGTTGACTACTCGTTTCCAGCGCTGCGGTGTTCCAGAGCCCAAGCAAGGCATAAATAGCTGTGTATATCGACTCTCTTAAAGCTCATATCTTTCAATCTCCATGAATACATTGTGCCACACGGATCCTTCTATCTGCCCGAAACATTTGGAAACGCGACTCGTTAGACGAGACTACTCGTTTCCAGTGGCGGTGTTCCAGAGCCCAAGCAAGGCATATATATCTGTGTATATCGACTCTCTTAAAGCTTATATCTTTCAATCTCCATGACTACATTGTGCCACACGGATCCTTCTATCTTCCCGAAACATTTGGAAACGCGACTCGTTAGACGAGACTACTCGTTTCCAGTGGCGGTGTTCCAGAGCCCAAGCAAGGCATATATAGCTGTGTACATCGACTCTCTTAAAGCTTATATCTTTCAATCTCCATGACTACATTGTGCCACACGGATCCTTCTATCTTCCCGAAACATTTGGAAACGCGACTCGTTAGACGAGACTACTCGTTTCCAGTGGCGGTGTTCCAGAGCCCAAGCAAGGCATATATATCTGTGTACATCGACTCTCTTAAAGCTTATATCTTTCAATCTCCATGACTACATTGTGCCACACGGATCCTTCTATCTGCCCGAAACATTTGGAAACGCGACTCGTTAGACGATACTACTCGTTTCCAGTGGCGGTGTTCCAGAGCCCAAGCAAGGCATATATATCTGTGTATATCGACTCTCTTAAAGCTTATATCTTTCAATCTCCATGACTACATTGTGCCACACGGATCCTTCTATCTTCCCGAAACATTTGGAAACGCGACTCGTTAGACGAGACTACTCGTTTCCAGTGGCGGTGTTCCAGAGCCCAAGCAAGGCATATATAGCTGTGTACATCGACTCTCTTAAAGCTTATATCTTTCAATCTCCATGACTACATTGTGCCACACGGATCCTTCTATCTGCCCGAAACATTTGGAAACGCGACTCGTTAGACGATACTACTCGTTTCCAGTGGCGGTGTTCCAGAGCCCAAGCAAGGCATATATATCTGTGTATATCGACTCTCTTAAAGCTTATATCTTTCAATCTCCATGACTACATTGTGCCACACGGATCCTTCTATCTTCCCGAAACATTTGGAAACGCGACTCGTTAGACGAGACTACTCGTTTCCAGTGGCGGTGTTCCAGAGCCCAAGCAAGGCATATATAGCTGTGTACATCGACTCTCTTAAAGCTTATATCTTTCAATCTCCATGACTACATTGTGCCACACGGATCCTTCTATCTTCCCGAAACATTTGGAAACGCGACTCGTTAGACGAGACTACTCGTTTCCAGTGGCGGTGTTCCAGAGCCCAAGCAAGGCATATATATCTGTGTACATCGACTCTCTTAAAGCTTATATCTTTCAATCTCCATGACTACATTGTGCCACACGGATCCTTCTATCTGCCCGAAACATTTGGAAACGCGACTCGTTAGACGATACTACTCGTTTCCAGTGGCGGTGTTCCAGAGCCCAAGCAAGGCATATATATCTGTGTATATCGACTCTCTTAAAGCTTATATCTTTCAATCTCCATGACTACATTGTGCCACACGGATCCTTCTATCTTCCCGAAACATTTGGAAACGCGACTCGTTAGACGAGACTACTCGTTTCCAGTGGCGGTGTTCCAGAGCCCAAGCAAGGCATATATAGCTGTGTACATCGACTCTCTTAAAGCTTATATCTTTCAATCTCCATGACTACATTGTGCCACACGGATCCTTCTATCTGCCCGAAACATTTGGAAAAGCGACTCGTTAGACGAGACTACTCGTTTCCAGTTTTCAAGTGTCGTGGCGGTGTTCCAGTGCTCAGACAATGCATATAGTTGTGTGTCGATCACAGACATCTGTACCAGGCTGTCTGACTCTTTCGTGTATATCTGTGTATGTTTTGTCGGGAAAATGCATTTCATTATTTATATTGCTTGTGTATTTGAATACTTATAATTAGGGTAACTTTTTGCAAAAAATTCAACTTTTTTTCACGCGTTCTACGCTGCATGTTAAGTACTAAAACCAAACTTTCTGCATAAATGCAACCACCTGCAACTTTTTAAAATATAGCTTAAAATTAATTAATATCAAATTACTATTTCATATTTTGCTCTCTGAATCAACCCTTCGATCACGTGTGTCTGATCTTGCGAACTCCGAAGTATTGCGAATGAGACAACACATTATATGACAGCAGCTGGCGCAGGTTTTCAATGTTAAAGAAATTACTGGCCAAGGATCGGCCATTCAACTTTCTTCTGTATTTCAGTATGTATTATAATACTGTTATACATGACTAAAACTGTCACGATAGTTTGAATTTTTTTAATTTTTTAAGCATAATTTGTTTTAGAATTTAGTATATCAAAAATAAATGCAACTTTACTTCCATAAATGCAACTTTATTTCCATAAATGCAACTTTATTTCCATAAATGCAACTTTATTTCCATAAATGCAACTTTAGGGAATGATAAATGCAACTTTTCCCATTTTTACTTCAACAAAAAAGTTGCCCTACTTATAACTAACATTTAAAGGGGCTATAGTGAAAGTGTCGGGGAGGGGGCCACAAGGGGTTTCGGTCCCGAAGTAGTTGGTGTCCCTTAACAAGGCCTTTCCTGAGTGGTGTACTGATTGGGAACTTGCATTTAGCAGAAATATTACTTCAGATTTAGAACCTTCGCCAATAAGTTTTTTTATATTCTTATCAGAGGCGGATTAAGCGGTAAGCGGACTAAGCGGCCGTGTAGGGCCCCGGAATACGAAGGGGCCCCGAAGTCTTAAAATGTATTTTCATTAGGGTTCGAGGAAATATGTGACAGCGTCTTTACAATGTACGTCTTTAAGCGCAGCGAAAAGAGTTTCTAATACAAGATGGTCTGTAAAAGCAGACCCTATATTAGCTATAAAACTTGGTTTCACCCATATAAAAGAGGCTTTAACTGAAAATTGTTATTCAGAAGAAAAAAAAGCTCTCATAGTGGAGGCGACTTCACTTCTGAAGAAAATGGACAAATATAAAACCGCCCTAATGACAGTTATTTGGAACACTCTTTTATAAAGAATAAATGCTATTAGTAAATCAATGCAATTAGAGGAATGCAAACTATAAAAATGATCTATCCTACTAAAGTCCTTAGAAAATTGTATCAATAATTTCAGAGAAGAATTTGAAAAAGTGGAAAAGAGGCAACTGATTTAACAGGCCTATCATTTAATGTAGAAGATGGACAAACTCGCAGACAGCAGAAGATAAAAAGTTTTTTGATGAAAACAAAGAAGTCGGGCATAAATTTACAATAAGAGAAAATTTCATAGTCAATTCAATTATTGTCATGTGATATCACCAAGACGGAATTATCTCAAAGAACTCAGACGCATGAAGTTGTGGATCCTTTTCGAATATTTTTTGATTGGGATTAATCTATAGAAGAAAAAAGAACACGATAAGAGAAAGTTGAAGGATATTTACAAAAATGACATTGATGACTGTACTTTTGAAGATGAATTTGTGACCATTTTTTAATGTTTCTAAAAAAACCAGCCTCCAAAGAAATGTCCTGCACATTTCCGAATCTCTAATATTGTAAAAAGAAGTATTTGTCTGTTTATTTCTTTCACACAAAGTCCTGACGAATCGATGGCACTTCCAGTAATGGGATTTGGCACACAGGTAGTCCAAAGTTTTCGCAATTTTAGGGTCGCAGCGAATTTTAAAATTCAATCTAGAAATTTTTTTTTTTAAATGAATTTAAAGAAATCTAATTATTATTGTTTTCTTTGGAATGGCAACAGCATAAAAGATAAGAATCTAAAATTTTTTTTTTCTGTTTTCATTTTGCGCAGAGGAATAATTTTCCAGCAGACGATAAAAAACAAAGTTTTTCCTACGTAAACTTTAGTTATGTAGTTCTTTTTTCTATCTCCTAGACCGTTAACGATAGAGTAAAAATTTCAACGGATTTGAAATCTACGGAAAATTTCATATCAGATCGATACCTAAAAATATGATTTGCTTTAAATAAATAAAATTTTTAAATTGAATATATTTTACAATTTTGCAAGAGAATGCGACATCACTCCAACATCCATGTTCCAAAATAAACCGATTACATTTCCTGCCCTCTTACGATTTCAGCTAAAGAAAGCAAGGAAAATAAAAACATTTTGTGGCTAGCATTATTTAGTTCTTTTTAGTAAAATCGGGATCGTAAAAGAAAGATTGCAAATTTCAACGGATTTGGAATGTGTAAAAAATTTGACACCAGATAGATACCTTACACTTTTGATTTTATTTTTCAATTAAATATTTTTATTTTTGCGTGACTGTGACGTCCCGCGGAATTCCTATTTGGTTTGCGAAGCAAACCAACACCACGGGCACCTCTGTTATGGCTGTTATCCAATTTGCGAAACAAACCATAGTGACTGTTATCCGTTAATAGCTGGGTTAACCGTTATCGCTATTATCCTAATTGCAAAGCAAATCATTGTTCATGATATTCACAATTTAGTTTGCGAAGCAAACCAAATTGGAATTCGCAGGGAATTTATTCCAATAGACTAAGAATTTTCATTTGGTGTGCGAAGCATACCAACACCAAGGGCAACGCGATTTAGACAATGACAGCATGTCATTTGACAATGACAGCGTGTCATTTGACAGTGGCAGCGTGTCATTTGACAATAACGAGGCCATCACGGCGTTGCCCGTGTTACAGCCATAATGGTTTGCTTCGCAAACCAACACCACGGGACACACCATTATGGCTGTTATCCAATAGACTACGAATTCGTAGCAATCACCGGGGGTTAGCGAGCAGTGGTCCCACCTGACCCTACGAAAAGAACTGTCACGAGCAACGCCGTGCTAGCCACGCAGTGGCAAGTGTTGAACTATTATTGAAATTTTTTTTTAACAATTCCCTATTCTAATGCGTCTGGAGAAAGATCGTTTTCTGTTTTAAAGCGTGTAAAAAAATTATTTAAGGAGTACTATGGGAAAGTAAAGATTAATATATATGGTCATTTTGTATATAGAGCAAAAAATTTTGAACTTACTTGACACTACCAAAATGATTGACTAATTTTCAAGAAATAAAGCAAGACGAAAATTCATGTAAAAAATATGTTTTTTAATAAATTTATTTAATGTGTTATGGTATGAAATTTTTATTACTACTTTTCTTTTTGTTAATAACTTGATGATAGTTTTCTTGAAACTTTTTTCTCACTTGAGTTTGAGGGCCCCGAAAATTTTACCGCTTGGGGCCTCTACTTGACTTGATCCGCCACTAATTCTTATTGTATCTTAATAATTTTAACGTCCAATAGATGGGGGCGCCAAGGTCGTCAAATGTACGAACGAGAGTTTTGTGATTATTATTGTATCAGGTGAATGGTTGGACACACGCTGGTGTTCTCACGTAATCCGTTTCTTTGTGTTCGTGTTGTTGTTCTTAATTGTTTATAGATTGCTAGTTGTTAAAACTCGCCTCTTCCTCTCATGACTACCCTGATCGTTAATTTAAGTAGAAGATAATAGTTTTCTGATGTTGATAAAAAAAATTCATTCTCTGTAGATTCTTTTTGCAAAAGAATAAAATATAGTTATGCATCCTGCACAGTTTTTCTTACTTTACATTGGAATATTCAAAAAGCACGTATTCTGGGGAGCGCCCCCTGGGATCAAACTCTTCCCGAAATTATTTCGTGTTTAAAAACAATGAATCAAATATACATGCTGGATCTAGTTATGTAAGAGAAAATGCAGACTTATGAATCACACAGGTAAAATACGTCTGAATACGTCGATAGTCTGAAAACAGACGAAATAGCACAAACCGTAATGGTTGGTCATTTTAAGAGCATTTAGGCAACCAGGAGAAAGAAGCCTAGGGCATTAATTATTTTCTGAATCCGTTTTTGATAATGGTCATTAATAGTCTTTTCGAAAATATTAGTTGTATTCCTATGCTAGACTGAACAATTTTTTGTGGTTAAAAAAAACTAAAAAAAAAAAATAATAAATAAATAAACGACACAAAACGAACGTCAAATAATGAACTGTTCACATCAATTGGATGTACAAGAGAAGTAGATAAGATGGAAAAATCTTTTGATTGATTTATGTCTCTCAATCTGTATTAACGAATCCTTTTACGCTTAAAATTGGGCAACTTAAATAACACGTTCAAACTTTAGAATCATTTCGTGGCGCCATCTGTAGAACATTTAGAAAACTACAAACTACTTCATTTTATAACATATAACAGTGATTCCGACAAAACGAAATTAATCAGTAATAAACTAAACTTACATAAAAGATAAAAATTAAATATCGCTATACTTTCAAAAAGTCTTAAAGCTAAAAATTAAATATAGCTATACTACAAATTAGAAATACTAAATTCACACTAAATAAACTCGCTCTACTTTAAACAAAAGTCTTAAAGCTAAAAATCAAATATCGCTACCCCACAAATTAGAAATTCTAAATTTACACTAAATAATCTCGTTATACTTCTAACAAAATGTTTTAAAGCTAAAAAGCAAATATCGCTCTACTTTCAAAAGTCTTAAAGTCGAAGAAAAAATCAAGAAAGTTATGCTTTTAAAAAGTCTTAACTCTAATCACCGTTTCCGACGAACAACGAAAATCAAAAAGTCTTAAAGCTAAATAAAAAACCAAGAAAGTTATACTTTTTAAAAAGTTTTAACGCTAAACCAAACTAAACAGCAATGTAATGCTGTTAAAAAAGCAATAAAATATACACCCTGAAGAGAGCGACTTCACTGGACCTAAACCAAACGAACACCGTCGTGTGCAAAGGGGGCTGGTGCGCGTTAAATCTGTCGTGGCCTCAAATGTCCTAACGTTGGTGTGGTGTAGAAGTTTAAAGAGTGTGGTGCCAGCTCAGGTGTTGCTTCGTTCTCTGACCGTGGTTCCAAATTACGTGGTGTTGTCCTCGAATCTTTCCCTTAGGAGATTGATCCCGTACCGTCATCAATAACCCATTGTGTTGCTCTAGTACAGGGGTGGCCAACCTTTTACACCATGCGTCATTTTTTTTAACATACGAGTTCAGATGCGCCATACAATTCAAGCACTTTTTTACTTTACGTTTAGTACCTCCTGAATATTCTCAATAACCTTTTTTAATTAAAGTACATACGCAAAAACATTATTAACATTTTTAAATGATATATATATATATATATATATATATATATATATATATATATATATATATATATATATATTATGAGCGTGTTTGGATTTTGCTAGTCTTTCAATGTTTGGTGTTAGATTTGGAACTGAGAGCAGCAGAGAATTCTTCAAATTTGAATCTGTCATTCGCGACCTCGTTTTGCTTTTAAAAAGTTTCATGGATGAGAAATAATTGTTCGTTCACATACATCTGTATGTCGTTCAGAAACCACATATATAATTTTTTGCAAATTTTATTAGTTCTGGTAAATGTTCACAAGGTAAAGAACACCAGAAATTAATCATCCCCGAAGCATTATGATCTGAAAAAAACTCCTTTTTCATTTTCAGTTGGGAATTTGTTGTTAAATCAATAAGTGACGTTCGTATTTTAATAGCCATCTTCATTACGTTTTGTTCACTAAGTGGAAATTAGCTTATAGATGCGAGCATGCAGTTTTCTTCTTTAATCAAATCATCCTTGCAAAAACTTGTTTTTTTTTTTTTTTTTTTCATTTTATTTGTTCGAATTGCTATTATATCCGCAGCACATTCATTCTGCTCTGTCAAGTGTGTAAATTGAATCAAATCTTGATTTTCTTACTGAGATGTGAACAATTTTAATGTCACTTTAAATGAATTAACGCTATTTACTATGCTAGGAAATACTGTATTCTTAACATTGTTGTTTCTAATTTAGATCATTGAGATGGCTTGTAGCATCAACTAAAAATGCCAAATCATATAGCCAGTTGTTATCACATCTTTCATAAGGTAGTTGATTTTCCTGTTTAAAAATTTATAATCAGCATTTTTCAAATTTCCAAAATCGACTCAGAACTTGTCCCCTGGAAAGCCAGCGCACTTCCAAATGAAGGACAAGTTTACATTACAAACCTAACAATTAACAATATTCTCTGAATTCTCGTCTGTTTAATGCTCTTGCTCTAATTTTATTCACCGATTTCACGACCGGTAACATAACATACTGTATTTTAAAAGTTTTTTCACACAGTGCCTCTAGGTGTATAACGCAGTGATATTTTAGTACAGGACGATTAAATAATGTTTCAAGCAAATTTGTTGTGCCATTGATTTTACCTATCACTGACGACGCTCCGTCAGTACACACAGAGTTTACTATAATCTAATTTTAGATTTTATAGGCATGATTTTACTTTTTCAAGTATTTCTGATCCTTTTGCTTTACCATGCAATGACTCCAGACTGGCAAGTTCTTCAGAGAAATTAAAATTAACTTCAATTTTTCTTATAAAAATGCTTAACTGGGCTAAATCACATAGATCCATTGATTCGTCCAAAGCTAGAGAAAAGGAAGTACAAGAATGGACGAAGTCTTCAGTTTCTAAGATACATCCTGAGAGAGGTCCTTGTTACGTTTCGCAAATGTATGCCTTGATACAACAATTTAGTCTGCTTTCCTTTCAATACCTTTACTATCCAATATTTGGAGACAAGACTTAAAAATTTCTTTTCTGTCAGAAAAGGGCTTCATTTTTCGCTAATGCTAAAGCAATTTCATAGGACGGTTTTGTCATCGCCAAGTCTTCATAACTTTAGCAAAAATATTTTGTCTTCTGATTTCTTCCTTTTTTGTACTCACATATTCTTTTCGTACCTCAGACCAAAGGACGAGCTTCATTTTCCCTTCTATGTTAGTCTGATTCTGTGTTTTATAGGGTTTATTAAGACACATTATTTAATGAGTACTTTCACAAAAATGCTAAAGGTTTTCTTGATGGATTTGATATAAATAAACTCATTTTCCTACTGTAAATTAAATTCGCGCTTACTATCACTATCTGCGTTTCTTTTGCAGTGATGACTAACAGGAATGTAAAAAAACATAGAAATGTACAAAAATCTAAATGTTGAAAAATAACTAACAGATCACAAGTACATCGTATCACAAAGAATATCAATTGCAAACTCAACTGAGAGCACTCAGGTGTTGCAAATATGAAGATATATTCAGTTAGGGCTCCTACTTCAAAAGAATAAGGAGGCGCAAGGTTGCAATGCGCCACTTGTAATCATCCAATACGCCACATTTGGCGCATGCGCCACAGGTTGGCCACCCCTGCTCTAGTACGACTTTAATTACAATTACTTTACCTACGACGTTGTGTTGCTCTTGTACGACGTTAATTAAAATTACCAAATTACCATTACCTACCATCCCGTTAGGCGACGTAACCCATTTGGAAGCGTATCGGATTAGCAACCGGAGGGTAGCGAGTTCAAATCCAACGAACACCGTCGTGTACAACTGGGGATGGTGCGCGTTAAATCTGTCGTGGCCTCAAATGTCCTCACGTTGGTGTGGTGTGGAAGTTTAGAGAGTGCGGTGCTAGCTCAAGTGTTGCTTCGTTGTCTGACCGTGGTTCAAAATTACTTGTTGTTGTCCTCGAATCTTTCCCTTGCTCTATTACCATCTTAATTGAAATTCCTACCTACCAACCGGCCCTACGAACCTAAAATTTTCAATGGGAGCGAATTGCAACGCCCGAAGGGGGAAATTAGTGTGTGTTCAGGTTAATTTTTTTTGGCGAGCTATCGCGTCTTGCAACTTTACATTTCACTAGTTATCGCTTTCTTGGCAAATACTTTGGCGCAATTATTGGCTTTGGCTTCTTTGCGAAGTTTTCTCACCGAAGTCATAAGAAAGGGAAATTTAATCAAGTTGCTAGTACATATAAATATAGTACATGATATACACAACCAGAACCTGAAATTTCGTGGTTTCTACTCAGTTCAGACGTAACAAATTTGATCAATTTGTTTTGCGAATTAAGAAAATATTTAAGTTTTAAGAAATAAATACAATTTTTTCTATTACATTTTAGAAAAGGTTATTTAATACGTTTATACAGTTTATTATATACCTATTACATATTTCATTGCAATTAATATAAGCATAGATCTATTTCAATTTGCGAACTTTTGAAAAATATTTCAATGCAAAATTTAAAGAGGGAAAGTAAAATTTTATTAAAGTTGTTATGTCATCAAATATGTGGTCACTTTGTTTTGAGAAAAAAAGAAATATCAGTTCAAAGGAAGGGAAAACTTTTTTGCTTCATTTCTTTTAAAGCATGAGTTAATTTCTTTTTCCTGTTTATTACTTAATTAACACATTTTCAAGTTTATTAAATGACAATAGATCTTTTTGAATGTGTAGACTTTATTTTGAAAAGAAAGCATTTTAGTGGTAAATCTCTCGTGAGCTGCTTGCTTTTCTAAAGAAAATGTAAATTGTGTTCTTTCATTGCAAGCTATTCAAATGGATCTTATCTCAACAGACTTCTTGAAATACTCTTTCCTTATGCTGAGATGAAAAACCATACACAACACACAGTCATTGTTTTACCATATGTAGTATACATATATACTTAAAGTGTCTCATGGTGCTTAAGACGTTGAGGTAAATAAATTTTCAAATACCGGGCAAAGATACATTATAACTTAAATACAGAAATGTTAGAATATTTTAAAAAATCTCTTTGTCATAAACAAATTGTTCTGCAAATATTTGTTTCTTGGAAAAATAAAACTGTTTGAACTGTTTGAAATTCTAACGTAGTGAGTGTATAGATTTTAAAACTTTTTTGTAATGTATTAAATTTATACTATTTTAAATTGCCTGTACAAACGTGGAAATGCATTATTTACTGAGGGAAAATAAATAAATATTTCGAAAAATCATTTACTGATGTATGCGCGTTTTGTAATTACATTTTGAATTCATGAATTAGCAATGACAATATCAAATATCGTTTCTCAAATATTGCATAACATTAGCGTTAGTGGTCATGTAACAAATTTCAAATATTATGAAAGATAATCTATATACGTAAATAAGAATGGAGTGTTTGTATGTACATTGAATATTTTAGACCCATTTCAAGTTTTCTATCCGTTTTGGACCCTACTGATGCCAAAACCGCTTCTTCCGCGTTTGGTATCTGTCTGTATATATTAGCGTATTGTAGTTTACTCAGGCCAACATCATTAAATTAATTTGTGCTGTTTTTTTTTATTGATATACCTCATTCTCATCACCCAAAACATAGTCCCGTGACTCTTGCTCACATTGAAATTTCGATCTTTGAGCCTATTACGTTTAATAGGTAACGTCACTCAGTCATCAAGGAATTCTATCGGCTTAACGTCAAAGGGATACGTTTTTCTTCTTAACGTCCTTCTTAATGTTGTAAATTTGATAGGAGGGATAGATAATACATAAAATTTAATTTAGATAGCAATATAACAATGATATAATCTTCCTTATACTACATGAAAATGACTTTTACTAACTTAGAATACAATTTACTAATTCGTGGCTCTTGACAAGATTAGCAATGTTGGGACAACAATAGTAAGTTTCAGCCTTAAATCAGCACTATAACAAGAACAATATTCATGTTCATTCCATTACACCAAATAATTCTATATCTAGTTCATTTCTTTGTTTTGTTAAAATGTAATTAACATGGCTGAAACCAGCTTCAACCATATACAAACTTAAAAATACAAGCAAAAAGGGGAGTACCACTTCAGAAAGTTTGGGATATATTTCTTCATTTATATTCGGCCAATAGTTACTTTAAGTCCTATTTTTAAAAAGCATATTTGCGCGCTTCAAGATCAACTGACAATTCAATAAACTCAACTTATATGCTGCTTTCGATACTTTCAATGTCTTCAGAAAAAGTCGTGATAAACCAATCTGGAATATTCATGTTTTCAAAATTTGTAATGTACAATTTAAAATTATCGCTCAAATTTTGTAGATGTTTCGTGTATATACACTCACTGCCGAAAGTTAAGCACGGAGAGGAAAATATTAATTTCCAGAAGCCAATCTGAATTTTAAAGACTGCAATTTGCTGCAGTGGTAGATGGAAGTATGCAAATGTGTTGTGTAATAGGCCAATCACGGTTTCTTGTCGAGAAATATGCAAAAAAAGGCAGTCGTATAAGAAGCCAGCATTGTGAAGGGTTAGAGGAGTTGCATGTAAGTGCTGATAAAAAGTGGTTAGAACTTTCGTACGATTAGTTTTCAATACGATTAGTTTTCAATACGATTAGTTTTCAATACGATTAGTTTTCAATACGATTAGTTTTCAATACGATTAGTTTTCAGAAGAATGTCAGATAGTGAGCGCTGCCGTTCTGTGGGACGCCTTGAAGCAGGGCAATCAATCACTGATGAAAACAGGTTTCCCACTCTGTTTCAGAAATAAAATTCCCTGACTTTTCCAGGTTTTTCAGACAGACAATTTTTTCAAAATTCCAGGTAATACTTAAGCAATTTACGACAGTTTAAAAGTGGAAAACCAATAAATAATTTAGCATTCAATAGCCAATGAAAACCAATTTAATATTGATACACTATCAAAAGTAATACACTAAGTACAAGTAATTTTGCATTAAAATAACTAATTCAAATAATCCAACATATTTTCCTTTGATCAATTTATGATTTAATGTATCATAAGCATGAAATTCTTCAATTTAAGCCAGTGGAAGAAACAAAATTCTTTACCTGTTAAATATTAGCTGTTTCTTTTAAAATCGGTTGACAAATTCTCGTGTGAACGCTGTTTAAAAGTGTTGGGGGACTACTCAAAGTGAAGCAGAGTTTGATCCACTAACGATTATTTACTTATATAAAAGCTTGTCTATAGAGATATCGAGCATTTTTACATGTGTTTTAAACATATTCATGGGTTTAACTTTAAGGTTGTGTATGTGTGGGATTTAAATTCTGGTCTGAGCTGTTTGTGTTGTTTATAGTTCATGCTGGTGGGTGAGAATACCTCAGTCGAAGACATAGGGATGGAGGAGGGATTCAACTTTGAAGATTCAGGTCAAACTATATCGATTTGCATAGCGTCCTATAAAAACAAACGTTACCCAGAAATCCATCTAACTTCTTTTAATATTGTGGTCGCTAGTCTAGTAAGTAGGCAAATTTACATCTATGTAACTTTAAACCCTGACGTTAATGGTGATCTGAAGCATTTCTTGACAGTTAAATCACTTTTCAATATTTCTTATAATCTTCACAACATACGATGCATCAGTTTTGGTCTGGTTAAAGTGTGGAGGGTCGGAAATTTACAAATTTTAATTTAAAGCTTCATATATACAATCATTGTCCAAAAAGTTCTCGGACTGATACAGTGTACGAAACAAGTGTGTCAGGAAATTTGAACGTGTGCTCTCCAGAAGTATAGTTAGTGTCCAATAAGCAATGTGCCATAAGTCTCTGTATGACATTTCTGAGGGACAACACAGGGAAATATTGTTTTTTGTTTGAAATTGGATAAAACACCTATAGAAATATACCACATACATAAAAGAAGCCTCTGGATATGCAACATCATTATTTCACTGCTGGATATTACAGTGGAAATTCAGCTGAAAGAGATTGCAGCTTCCTTAATTTTGTGCCTTACCTGAGCTGATGATGGGCAGCCACTTCTGTAATAGTCTTGATAAGATTTACGGCCGTCACTGAAACGCGTTTTCCGATCTAACACCGGACAGTAGGATAATGTTGAATCGCCATGTTTTTTAAATATGTGGTACGTTTCTGTAGCTGTTTTAACCAGTTTAAAACAAGACTATAATATCTTTCATATGTCCTATGACAACAGGACACAAGTATGACCTATCACTTCAAGCAATTCCCTGTGCTGCTCCTCAGAAATTGGAGAGCAGTTTGTGACTGCAGCTTCTGGGAACACACATGCAAATTTCCCGACATAGCTGTTTTACACACTATGAGGACAGTTACAGAACTTAATTGAATCCTTCTAAACATGAGGAATCGATCCCCATGGGATGATAAAAATCAAAAACTTTTCTAGTCTATTAGCAGAATCTTATAATTATTATTCAAAGATTTGATTTGCATTATATGGATCATGGAATTTCAAGCAAATTAGCAGAAATATCAGAGTGGAATACAGGCTTAGTGATTTTGTTTAAATTGCAATTGGAAGTACAGCATGTGTGGAATAGGCATATAAAATAATTGGGCAATGGAAAGCAGCTGCATATGCAGAAATATAGAATAAAGGATAGAAACATAGCATAATTCAACTGAAAGCAACTCATCGCATAGTATCAAATGCAAAAGAAGGAATCGCATAGTATCAAATGCAAAAGAAGGAATCGCATAATATCAAAAATAAAGGAAGGAATCGCATCACAAGCTGTTTACAATTAAACGTCATAAAATGACAAGATCACAAATGCTGTTTGTCAAAATTTGAACGGAGAAATAAACGCTTAGCACAAATACATCCCTACTGTTATAAAAGGAAGTGCTTGTCAGTATGTTTGTTTGTTTGCTATGTGCACGTTCCTGACCAATCTATGGCACTTGCAATAATGTGATTGGGTACACTGGTAGTCCGAATTGTTTGCAATTTTTGTACGAAGCCCGAATTTTAAAATCCAATCTTGAACATTTTAAAATTAATTTAATGACTTATTTAATTATGATTGTTTTCATTAGAATGGCAACAGCATAAAAGATCATATTCTAAATTTATTTTTTCCGTGTTTCCGTTTGAACGCTTTCAGTCAAAGAACAAAACAAATAAAAAGTCTAGTTGGAGTTTTGTAGGTCTTTTTTTATCTCCTAGAAGATCGTTATAAATAGAGTAAAAATTTCAACGGATTTGAAATCTGTGGAAAATTTTACACCAGATAGATACCTTTTACATTTGATTTTCTTTTAATAAATATTTTTTCAATTAAATATTTATATTTTGACGTCACGCCGATTTTTATCTCTTCACAATTCGAATTTGGCCGGATTTGACCGTGAGCGTTGCCCTTTATTCAATAGGCTACGAATACCCATTTGGTTTGCGAAACAAATCAAATAGGAATTCGTAGCAATCACCGGGATTTAGCGAGCAGTGGTCACACACTGACCCCACGAAAAGAACTGTCACGGGCAATGCCGTGCTGGCCACTCTGTAGACGCCCAGTTGCGGTACTGGCGTGCAAATTCCAGCCTTCGTCGCCGATGAACAGCAGTCAGCATAGGTGCATTAACCAGGCGTCTGCTGCGCAGCAACGTTCGCTGAACCGTTGTTGAGGATATACTCTTGGTAGCCCCTTGGTTTATCTGGACGGTCAGTTGATCAACAGTTGCACGTCTATTCGCCCGAACGTATCTCCGTAGCCTTCGTTCGCCTTTGTTATATATAGCCCGTGGTGCACCCCATATACCACGCCGCTGATTTTGGATAGTGTCATTTTGCCATGCACTGTATACTTTTACCACGGCGGCACGCGAACAGTTCACAAAATTAGCCGTTTCCGAAATGCTTCCACCCTTGGCCCGAAAACCAATAATCATGCCCTTTTGGACGTCGGATAAATCGCTACGTTTCTGCATTACGCCAACGATTGAAATGCTTTCCGATGTCCTAGGACGTCCTTTATATACACTCCACTGCAATGTGCTGCCACCTGCCTTTTGTGATTGGTTATTTCACGTTGACGTCGAAAGTAGGTGGTGGTCAAATTAATGTGACTGGACTGTGTATATATTCAACGATATATTTTCATGACGCCCCTCACACCGACAGAACACATTCCACCAACGAGGTTACAATGCACCAAAAGACGTGCGCCCGAAACAAAATTGGCTGAAATTGAATTGGGTTTAACACCAACTCCATTTTTTGTGCAAAGTGTAAAGCCGCGTCCACACCGGAGAAGCAGAGCAAAACATGGAGGATTGATTAATCCCGGAGACAGGTTTGGTGAATCAATCTCTCTGGTTTTTCTGGTTTGACAGCTCGGACACAAAATGTTCCATGTGCTCGCGATCAATCTGGTTGGTTGTGTGTTGAAGTTAAACTGCAAACTTATTGTTTGAAGCAAATTGTTTTAAGGTCCCGTTCTTTACGAAGTCGGCGCATAATCGCGAGTGCAGCGTATATTATCATTAAAGATTTATTAAAGAGAAATAGGAAGAAAAGTTCCCAAAAAAGGCGACATTAGGTGACACCCGTGATGGAAAATATTCTCAGGAGCCAAAAGACTAAAAATTTATACGTCTTTTGCTAATACGCGGTAGAAATTACGCTTTTCCTACTGGTACACTTAATAAACCCTAAACTAATAGCCGCCTCGGAAAATAATCCACTTCATCGTTAACCCTGTTCAATTTTGAACAAACCGTGTTTTCAATCCTGCGACGGCGGCTGCGGCAACCACTTTATTAATATATATATATCTATCCATACGTACTTGCAAAATTGATATTAGCAGATTATTTCCCTACAAAATAAAAATTTCTTACTGAATATTTCACTCATATGTTCCAACATATTGAATGTCTCTTTCAATTCGGCATTTTTCGGTAAAACGTATTAATATTGCAGTGCAACAATTTTAAATTTTCTTTAATTGCAAAAAAGTTTAAATACATTTTAAATATCCACCTCTTATTTATCTTAAACTAACCACTGCGTGGTGATTGCTAAGAATTCCCATTTGGTTTGCGAAGACTATTATATAACAGCAATCATGGCGTTGATTTGCCTCACAAACCAAATGGAAATTCTTAGCCTATTGGAATGGATTCCCAGCAAATTCTAATTTGATTTGCTTCGCAAACCAAATTATGAATATTATTTACTATGATTTGCTTCGCAAACAAACACCTCGGGCAATGCCGTAATGACCTCGTCATTGCCAATTTCGGTCAAATTCGAATTGCGAAGAGATCCAACCGGTGTGAAGTCACAATCTCTTGCGAAAATATAAATATTTAATTGAAAAATTATTTATTAAGAGAAAATCAAATGGAAGGTAGAGATTTAGAGGTTTAGATTTTATTCAGATTTCAAATCTGTTGAAATTTTCATCTGTCTTTAACGATCCCGATTTTGCGAAAAAGTACTTATAACAATGCCAGTCAATATGTTTTATTTATTTTTATTTTATTTGTTTTGCTTTTCTTCGCTGTGAAATGGTTTGAGCGTAGGAAATTAAATCTGTGATATCTCGAATCAAACGAAAGTCATTCTTGACAAAAAGTGGCGTTCGTGTTGGAAAAAATATAAGTTTCAATTTAAAATTATTCTTTTATCGAAAATCATATTTTTAGGTGTAGATCTAATGTGAAATTTTCCGCAGATTTCAAATCCGTTGAAAATTGTACTCTATCTTTTACGATCAAGGAGATAAAAAAAAGAACTACGTAACTAAAGTTTAAACTTTATTTGTTTTTTTAGTCTGATGACAAATCTTTCTCCGCAAAATGAAAACGGTAGCGGAAAAAATACATTTAGAATCTGCTAACTTTTTATGCAACTGTTATATTCCAAAGAAAACAATAATAATTAAATTCCAATAAATTATTTTAAAAATGTTTTAGATTGAATTTTAAAATTCAGGCTGGACACAAAAATTGCAAAAACTTCGGACTACCCGTGTGCCAAATTTCATTATTGTAAAAGCAATAGATTCGTCTGGACATTGCGTAGTGGAGGTCGGACACTTTATTTTATAATAACAAAGATTTAGACGTGCAAAGTTCCCCAAGACCACTAATATAGACCATCTAAATACACATGGATGGACACATCAATTTTGACACTAATATGGGCAGATTACATTTTCACAACTAAGTTTTAATCGTCAACTATGTACAGCAAAACACACAATGCTTACAAATAGACTACTTAAATAATAGTATCACTTTAAAATCCGAAGAAATATAAATATTTCTATGTTCCGATCCCCGACCCGTTTCTTCACGATCACCCCGGTGATTGATTGAACGTTGAGCAAGGGAACGAATAAACGCCGTCCAAATAGAGCGAGCACGAGCACTTGCTTTCCTTTGATGTACCGACAAGAAGCGGATCATTTTGCTCGTGCTCAAAATGTTCATTCACCGTCTACACTGAAAGAGCTGCCAATCAAACCTGTCTCCGGGGTTAATCAATCATCCATGTTTTGCTCTGCTTCTCCGGTGTGGACGCGGCTTAACACAACTTTCCCACGAACCATGGACGAATCCGGTTGGAAGCATAGAGGTTGGAAGAGTAATGGATTACAAACAGGAGGGTTGCAGGTTTGAAACTCCGTTTAACGAAAGACTGTTTTGAATGCAAGGCAGGTGCTCAAAAAATCTATCGTGTTCCCAAATATCCGCACATGTCCGTGGTGTGGAAATTTTTATAGTGGGTGCCAGCTAGGGTGCTGACCTTGTCATCCGACCATGGTTAAATTTGACGAAGTGTTGTCCTTGAATCTTTACCCTCAGGATTTTTCGCGTTCCGTCACCAAGAGCCTGTTATGTTTTTCAGTAGGTCGTTAATTAATTATCTATCTGGTTTTTTTTTGCAACTCTACACAGGAAAGTTGCTTTTCAACCGAGTCACTGATTGGTTCAATTCTTTTCATACTCTGAAGTACAACATTATTGGATGTTTTGATCTGACGTCAGAAATGTGCAAAATTTGTTCTACCTCGAAAAAGTTGAACTTTCAAACGTTGAAGACAACACCACTCCGCGATTTAGTGGCGGAATCTCCGTTTCGTCTCGAAACTGTGAAAGTAGTGTTTTGATTTTCTCACGTTTGCTTTCCTTTGTGGAAATTCTATTTCCCTTTGTAGTTCACTTGTTTCAAACTTTGTTCTGATTATTTTCGAACTACCGATGAAAGTCGAGATAACTATCCTTTTTATTTATTTATTCTACTAGTTGGTCGTCTTTTAAAACTAGAAAACCAATCCCGAGTGGTAGTTTAGAACAATGTTCGTGTGCATCATTTGTACAGATTTATTTGATGGTATTGAGCGTGTTATGGCTGCACCATGCGGTCACGTATACCATTCAAAATGTTTGCTAAGGTGGCTAGATCAAAAGAAATCCTGCCCTGAATGCAGGCGAAAGGTTTCAAAGAAAAATGTTGTGAAACTTTATTTAAACAAAAGTTTCACACAGCTTGCTGATTCTGTCACTTTGACAGTTCAAAATAAAAAATTGAAAAAGTCCTTAGAAAAAAGTAGCATGGAAGCCAGTAAGCTCGAAGATATAAATAAAACCATGAAAAGTTCTGTAGAACTCTTGGACCAGAACATTTTCACTCTTCGACATGCTATAAAGGACCTTTTACAAAAATTAAATGTTTCGCAGTCTGAACAATCCCAACTAAGAAATAATCTGAATTTAGCTGAAACGGAAAATAAAAAGCTTAAAAAGGAGCTCACCTCTTTGGAAAATATAAAAACAATCATGACTGTGGCGCAAAGCAAAGCAGATAAATTCTTGGATGATAAGCAAAGGGAGAAGGAGTCTGTTGCTTGTGAACAAAGTGTCTCTCCTAGACATTTTTCGACAGTTGCAAGTCGCATAAAGGAAGCTAATTCTGTGTCAAGTATTGGATACAACGGCTTAGGTGGGCATCATAGTATTATTGTTCGATCTGAATTCGCATCAACAGTTGGTAGATCCAAAAAGTTTTCTTTGGTTCCAACCAAAAAGAAATTCCGTAAACTGTAAGAAAGAGGAAGAGCAGATTTTATTAGATTATTCACGTCGAGAAAGTGACTCTTCTTACAATGTCATTCGTGTATTTTATACAAATTAGAAAACAATTTTCAGTTCTTGATTCATGATTTTGATGTGTGCACTTTGTCTAACATTCTTTTAAAACTTATATGAACAGCTGAAAGTGCCTTTGTGATTTACTGGAATGTTTTTCCAAGATTACGTAGTTGATTGAACGTGGAAGAAATATATTTTATCCTTTCCTCTTATACAGTACTTGACAGTAATATTTTATCCTTTCTTTTCTGTTCTATTTTGAAAACAAACTTTTTTTTGTAGATGTGCTTCAAATAGTCTTCTCAAAAATGCATGTTTTGGTAACTGAACTATAGTCATAAAGCCTTCCAGAGAACATTTGTTTTTCTTTTTGTAAAGATCATTTTGATTTTATTTCAAATATTTTATGCATTTCAGAACAATGACAGGTCTTATTACTGCTTAAGGTATTAATTAATCATTACATTCATTATGTTAGTGTCATTTTCTGAAATATCAATGTTGGTATTGTTTATTGTGCTTGGTATTATGTATTTTTAATCTCTACTATACATATATAGTTATATATATATAGTTATTTTGGAACAGTGAACTTCATTTTGTTAAGTGCTTTATCTACTTTCTAACTACCGAAGATATTCTCCTGCTTTTATTTAAGTATGTATTGCATTTTTCAATCTCATATCAGTCAATAATTTGGCATGTAGTTGCATCTTACACTTTCATAAATAGATTTTGTCACGTCATTATTTTTATGTAAATCATGTTATCTCATTGTTTTGTGTTGCAAAATAAACGTACACTTCAGCCAAAAATGGAATGCGAATCATACTATTTGTGCAATGCAAGATGTTATTACTATGCTCTATTTTCCTTTGTATATTATGCAGTTAAAATATGAAAGGGGCTCTAAAAGCATTATAATGCTGGATAACTGCATTAAAACTATGTATGGAGTATGGAAATATAGCCACACACATGTTAACATATGCTGTAAAGGAAAAATATTTGTGTTTAATGACTGGTGATTTCATTGCATTTTTTTCAGTTCTCTGGTAGCACTGTTCTATTTTGAAAAGAAAATTATTTTGAAAATGTGCTTCAAATAGTCTTTTCAAAAATGCATGTTTTGGTAACTGAACCATTGTAAAGTCTTTTAGAGAACATTTGTAAATATCATTTTGATTTTATTACAAATATTTTATGCATTTCTCTACTATGACAGGGCTTAGTATGTTAGTGTCATTTTCTGAAAAATCACTGTTGGTGTTTTGTATTTTTAATAATATATAATTTTAATAATTTAATTGTATCAGTGGTTATTTTGGAATTGTGAACTTCATTTTGTTAAGTGTTATATCTACTTTCTGACTACCGAAGATATTCTGCTTTTATTTAAGCATGTATTACATTTTTCAATCTCATATCAGTCAATAATTTGGCATGTAGTTGCATCTTAAACTTTCGTAAATAGCTTTTGTCGCGTCTTTATATATATATATATATAAATCATGTTATTTCATTGTTTTGTGTTGCAAAAGAAAACATACACTTGCATATTATGCAGTTAAAATATGAAAGGCCCTAAAAGCATTATAATGATGGACAACTTCAATACAAGTATGTATGGAGTATTGAAATATAGCCATGTTAAACATATGCTGCAATGGAAAAAATATTTTTGTTGAATGACTGGTGATTTTATTGCATTTTTTCAGTTCTCTGCCTTTTTAAAAGATTTAATTTAGGACTGCACATCGCTCTTTGCTGTGCTCTTATATTTAGACAGATAGCCAAGAGAATATTTTGCTCTACTTTTGTGATATTACCAATTATTGCAGTATTCGAAAAGATGAAAAGTTTTGTTATGTGAAGTCTGGCAACGTGCAAATTTTGTTAATGTATATATAAGTTTTAAGTGATATATTTAAAGTCGTTTAAATGTAAGTTGGTGCATTATGTTACATTTTAAGCCTCTAGTTTTTGTGTATAAGTATTAATGGGAAAAGTACTAAACGTTACAACTCCATGAAACATAATTTTAAAAAACATTTGTAAAATTCATTGTGAAAAAGTGTTTGTAACAATTCAAGTCAAGTAAGTTTTTCATTCTAGTTCCTGGTATGATTTATATTAGGATTGAGGACACTTATAATAAAAATAATTCACTGTATTTGAAATAACTCGCCTTCAGGTGTGCATTAAATCTATTTTTGAATGTTGTAACGGGAAAAATAATTGTGGTTTTTAAAATTGAAATGTCTTGTTTAAAATTGGATATGGTCATTTATTTCTGTTCAGTTGAAATGCAACTGCATCTATTTTGTATTTTAGTTAATTTGCATTTTACTATAATGTTGGCACAACTCCAAAAACATGAATCTGCCTAATCCTTATTTTTTAGAAAAACATGTTTAAAGATTCTGTTCTGTTGGGGAAAAAAATGTTACTGTGAAAATTTATGTATTTGGGTACATGGCTTTGAATTAGTAAGACTTGTGATATCAGATTTTGGCATTGTGTAAAACATTGAAAAAGTGCATTTAGGTAGTGCCAGTGATATACATGTAAATAAACGTCCTTTTTGACTGTTTATTCTAGCTTGTTTTATATTGTCTGTTTCTTAAATGCTGTCAATATTAAGCACAATTTATGTTGTATGGTATTTGAGTTTGTATTGATCGAAATATTGTATATTTTAAGTTGGTATAGGCAAATTTAAAATTCTTTTGAATAGTTATAATCTAAATCCTGTGATATTTTTATATTTTGATAACCATTTGGAAGCAATTTGTAACTTTTATGAGATAAATTTGAATAAAAATATAGGCCAATGTTCAAAAAAACATTCCTTATCTCTTAGTTTTACGTTTCCTGTCTAAAACAGTTTACTTTATACATCAGGATTTTTAAAAATTTGCAATAACCTGTTGTGTTGCTCCAGTGTGACGAAAATTAATGACCAATTGCCATTTTTAAAGATTGATTCATTATATTTGTTTACCGTATTACTGGTAATATTGATTTCTTGTATTTTAGGATCTTATGGCCTGGCTATATAACATTTAAATGGTTCCAAGGGTGTAGGGGCCACTAGAACATAGTATGCCTGGTAATTTTTTACAACTTATTTGTTTACTCATCGAAAATATTTTCTTTTTCATTTGGGGGAACTCAAGTTGATTGAACCCCTTGGAGTTTGTGATCATGTTGGAATGACATTAATTTTCCACATATACAACAAAATATTTCTCTTTGCTTACTGAAATCAAATGTCATTTGCAAATCTATCAGCATAGACTGAGATATATATGGGGCTAGGTTAGAGGTGTAAAATTCTTGGTAATAATCTTTTGGAGAATAATTGAGAATTTTCTTTTCTAAATGTATAAAAAATAAAAATTTCACTTAAACTAAGAATGAATACATAGGATGGAAAAAAAATTATAATTTAAAAATGTAATATTTTGTTAAGTCTAACATTAAAACTTAAGAAAGATGTAAACATTTCACTTATTTTTGTACTTTTATTTTCAACAACATATTCATTTAATTATCACTTTCTGAATCTAAAGTTAACATCTATAGCTCTTGCACAATTCTTCCTCTCTTTTTTTTGTCTGCAATTGGCAATGGAGTACCAGAAGCAAACACTGCTCTTGCGAACAACTCTTCAAGTTGGTCATTTTCAGATTTTGCCACTGTAACAATGTATTTATGTGACTTTGACAGCTTGTAGATGACCCTGATGAAATAAAGGTAGCCCCGGTTATATCAGCAAGACTTGCATTGTCATCACCTGTGTGTTGTCAGAAAAAGGGAAATACTTAAGGACGTTAAAAAAGCATAATTCTGGTGTCCTTGGTAATCATTTAACCGATATTGCTTGACACCAAGAATTGTTATTATATCCAATTGCTTACTACACTATCTGTTAAATAATAAACACATTGAAAAGGTAGAAACTAGTATATTTACTTTACTATAACTGTGACATAGAAGCTGGAGATTCTATATCATTAACTGCAGAGTTATCACACATGTTCTTTACTAGAGGTGTAGATTTTAAGCATTTTTTAAGTGGTTCTGAATTCTTGATGCATTTTTTACATACTATGTTCCACAGTATTTGCATGAGTTCAAATCTTTTCCATTTATTGTTTTTAACAAAAAGTGATCGCAAGTTAAACTTAGGTATTTAGTAAGTTTTCTCTCTTACCACATAAGCCAAGTTTAAAAAATTTTTCAATTAACTAATCTATTTAAGTTTTTTGCTGAAAAGAATCCAGAAAATGGAGGACTAATGGTTTGAAAAAATTGCATTGGGGCAGTATTGCCAACTCAGAAGACTGATAAACCTCCAACCCTGCAATGGAAAATGGATATATATAATGGAATATAATGGAATGGATATGCTGCAATGGAAAAAATATTTTTGTTGAATGACTGGTGATTTTATTGCATTTTTTCAGTTCTCTGCCTTTTTAAAAGATTTAATTTAGGACTGCACATCGCTCTTTGCTGTGCTCTTATATTTAGACAGATAGCCAAGAGAATATTTTGCTCTACTTTTGTGATATTACCAATTATTGCAGTATTCGAAAAGATGAAAAGTTTTGTTATGTGAAGTCTGGCAACGTGCAAATTTTGTTAATGTATATATAAGTTTTAAGTGATATATTTAAAGTCGTTTAAATGTAAGTTGGTGCATTATGTTACATTTTAAGCCTCTAGTTTTTGTGTATAAGTATTAATGGGAAAAGTACTAAACGTTACAACTCCATGAAACATAATTTTAAAAAACATTTGTAAAATTCATTGTGAAAAAGTGTTTGTAACAATTCAAGTCAAGTAAGTTTTTCATTCTAGTTCCTGGTATGATTTATATTAGGATTGAGGACACTTATAATAAAAATAATTCACTGTATTTGAAATAACTCGCCTTCAGGTGTGCATTAAATCTATTTTTGAATGTTGTAACGGGAAAAATAATTGTGGTTTTTAAAATTGAAATGTCTTGTTTAAAATTGGATATGGTCATTTATTTCTGTTCAGTTGAAATGCAACTGCATCTATTTTGTATTTTAGTTAATTTGCATTTTACTATAATGTTGGCACAACTCCAAAAACATGAATCTGCCTAATCCTTATTTTTTAGAAAAACATGTTTAAAGATTCTGTTCTGTTGGGGAAAAAAATGTTACTGTGAAAATTTATGTATTTGGGTACATGGCTTTGAATTAGTAAGACTTGTGATATCAGATTTTGGCATTGTGTAAAACATTGAAAAAGTGCATTTAGGTAGTGCCAGTGATATACATGTAAATAAACGTCATTTTTGACTGTTTATTCTAGCTTGTTTTATATTGTCTGTTTCTTAAATGCTGTCAATATTAAGCACAATTTATGTTGTATGGTATTTGAGTTTGTATTGATCGAAATATTGTATATTTTAAGTTGGTATAGGCAAATTTAAAATTCTTTTGAATAGTTATAATCTAAATCCTGTGATATTTTTATATTTTGATAACCATTTGGAAGCAATTTGTAACTTTTATGAGATAAATTTGAATAAAAATATAGGCCAATGTTCAAAAAAACATTCCTTATCTCTTAGTTTTACGTTTCCTGTCTAAAACAGTTTACTTTATACATCAGGATTTTTAAAAATTTGCAATAACCTGTTGTGTTGCTCCAGTGTGACGAAAATTAATGACCAATTGCCATTTTTAAAGATTGATTCATTATATTTGTTTACCGTATTACTGGTAATATTGATTTCTTGTATTTTAGGATCTTATGGCCTGGCTATATAACATTTAAATGGTTCCAAGGGTGTAGGGGCCACTAGAACATAGTATGCCTGGTAATTTTTTACAACTTATTTGTTTACTCATCGAAAATATTTTCTTTTTCATTTGGGGGAACTCAAGTTGATTGAACCCCTTGGAGTTTGTGATCATGTTGGAATGACATTAATTTTCCACATATACAACAAAATATTTCTCTTTGCTTACTGAAATCAAATGTCATTTGCAAATCTATCAGCATAGACTGAGATATATATGGGGCTAGGTTAGAGGTGTAAAATTCTTGGTAATAATCTTTTGGAGAATAATTGAGAATTTTCTTTTCTAAATGTATAAAAAATAAAAATTTCACTTAAACTAAGAATGAATACATAGGATGGAAAAAAAATTATAATTTAAAAATGTAATATTTTGTTAAGTCTAACATTAAAACTTAAGAAAGATGTAAACATTTCACTTATTTTTGTACTTTTATTTTCAACAACATATTCATTTAATTATCACTTTCTGAATCTAAAGTTAACATCTATAGCTCTTGCACAATTCTTCCTCTCTTTTTTTTGTCTGCAATTGGCAATGGAGTACCAGAAGCAAACACTGCTCTTGCGAACAACTCTTCAAGTTGGTCATTTTCAGATTTTGCCACTGTAACAATGTATTTATGTGACTTTGACAGCTTGTAGATGACCCTGATGAAATAAAGGTAGCCCCGGTTATATCAGCAAGACTTGCATTGTCATCACCTGTGTGTTGTCAGAAAAAGGGAAATACTTAAGGACGTTAAAAAAGCATAATTCTGGTGTCCTTGGTAATCATTTAACCGATATTGCTTGACACCAAGAATTGTTATTATATCCAATTGCTTACTACACTATCTGTTAAATAATAAACACATTGAAAAGGTAGAAACTAGTATATTTACTTTACTATAACTGTGACATAGAAGCTGGAGATTCTATATCATTAACTGCAGAGTTATCACACATGTTCTTTACTAGAGGTGTAGATTTTAAGCATTTTTTAAGTGGTTCTGAATTCTTGATGCATTTTTTACATACTATGTTCCACAGTATTTGCATGAGTTCAAATCTTTTCCATTTATTGTTTTTAACAAAAAGTGATCGCAAGTTAAACTTAGGTATTTAGTAAGTTTTCTCTCTTACCACATAAGCCAAGTTAAAAAAATTTTTCAATTAACTAATCTATTTAAGTTTTTTGCTGAAAAGAATCCAGAAAATGGAGGACTAATGGTTTGAAAAAATTGCATTGGGGCAGTATTGCCAACTCAGAAGACTGATAAACCTCCAACCCCCCCCCCCGCAAAGAAACAAATTTGAGAACCAAAACTATTAGACTTCCGATTGTTGTAAAAGAAATGCAAAAATAAATTATAATTTGATTTTTTTCATGAATTTTTAACGTTTTATCTATTGTTTATCGTCTTGAAAAACATATTTTTTTGTAAAAAAAAATTGGTAGATTTTTACTTTTGCAATAGCTTTATAAACTGCTATGAATCTAATTCTAAATATACTTTTCCTAAAGATGAAAAATCTTCAAAAAATTTAAAGTATTCATTAATAATCAAAATTAATACTATTAGTTTTATGTAACATGGTATTAGTAACTTAGTTCATAAGGGAAGAATTATTATACTTAAGTGAAATAACATACAAAATTACGTTGGGCATTGTAAATTAGTGTTATAATGTTGCATAGCCTGGTAATTTTTCCTTTATTTCCATGTGATACAAATTGCAGATTTTCATTTTTTGATAGAAATAGAAAATTTTGAAAATTTTTCAATAAAAATTAAGTTATAACACAGTGCTTATGCCTACATATTTTGTGAAGGATACATAAAATGAACTTCATGTTCATTTTTGCAGTCAATAAAATGGAATAGATTACAATTTTCTGAAAAATTAGATTTTAAATAGAAAACTCGCATATTCTCCAAATTTCAATCTTTGGAGAATATTCTCGTTCTCAGAATATTATCTGCTCACATCTCTAGGCTAGGCCATACTATACAGTTGCCTACAAACACAAAGTGTTTTCAGTTAATTTTGGCATCTTCACGTAAAGGTTCAATTCCTCCCGAGGTGTCTTTCTCTCTTATGTTGCTAATAGTACGGCTGATGTGTGAAATAATTGTGCCTTTAATGATAGAAGCATACAACTTGGGGCACATCTACTACATATATGAAGATTTAATTTTGGATACGAGGCCATCTCAGATTTTGCCTATGGCAGTAATGGCAGACATTCAAAATGGCTGCTTCAGAATATTTTTTGTGCTCCTTTTAAATGTTATTTGATGATGTTAAATGACAACTATTAAAGTAATGGCGGGTAATTGGTGTTTGTGCACGTAATTGGCTATTTTTAATAATATATACCATATTTTATATATATACATTCTATTTATAAAAAAATGGCGGCCTCTGAGTATATTTTATGTCCTTTTTTTATCGTCATTTGGAGATGTTAATAGCGTATTATATGTAATTTTGCATGATTTGATGCTATAAACATGTGTGTATGTCATAATTATATTTTCATATTAACTTTTTCCACAGGTGACACAATAAGAAGAAAAATAAGATAAAAATAGGGATGTAGTGCATCTGATTAATCCATTCAATTCTGATACATCTGGACAGTTAAAAGAAACAGTGGAACAAGTGTTTTATCTGTCAAGAAGACAAGTTTGAAGTTCTTCGGTGTCTCGCATACAGTAATTAATAGCAGTAAGCGGGAAGAAAAGAGAACTGGTTATAAGACAATTTCTGATTTACATGTGTGGTACTAAATATTGAAATTTCAATACTAAAGTATTGCAGTGTGTTTACCAAGGACAATAAATCTGGAACGTCTCAATGATGTAGGAGGGGTCGAGGCAATATTGGTACAACATAAAGCTCAGTTTCACGAATCATGTAGATTGCAGTTCCATAAGACTAAACTTCAAAGAGCTCAGAAATGGAAGATAGAACCTGCTGATAATGCAAATAGTTCAACGAAATTCACCCGCCAGAATGTTGTAGTAAATAGTTTAGTGAATTCAAAAGCATTTTTTTTTTTTTTTTTTGTAACCAGCCTCCTCATGCTGGAAGTTCATTATGTACTGCATCTACATTTGGCCTGGATGTGTTCCTCATTGTGCCCTTAAACCGGAGGACAGGCCTTTGCTTGTAAAACTGAGTGTCTTTGACCTTATTGTATTAAATGCCATGTATTATGTTCAATGCCTAGTATCATTATATAACAGAGCAATAGACAAAAAAATATACATGAAACTGAAATAGAACAAACTAACCATGGTGTTGCATTTGCCGAACTTGTATCATACATCGAAGAGGCTCGTAGTGACAATGAAATCACACCCATATTTAAACTTGTTGATCTATGCAAACTGTACAGCATGAGAATGAAACAACTAGATAGTGATCTTTTAGGGTGCATACATTCCAAAAAACTAGAAAACAGTTACTGCATATTTTCCCAACATGGAATCATTTAAGCAAGGTCGAGATGTGATGTTATTATTTAATAATGATATTGGATTAGCTCTGAAGAAAGCTTGTTAATACGATGCAGATAGTGATGCTATTCATCTTGCCAAAGCAGCAAATATAGTTAGAAAAGACATTTTAAAAATGAAAAACCTTTTTAATGGATCATTTGGAGAAACCTGTCAGGAAGATTCCATACCAGCATCTCTGTTAGCTCTAATTGCTATGGTTATGATTGGTCCAAATATTAAAGCACAGTCAAGTTTTTCAACCACAACCTATCCTTACAGCACAGTTACTAATGTATAACAGTTTGGTGAAACGTCGGGAGTTTCATTCTGGAACAGTCTACAAGCACAATCGAGAACGAGAAACACATTTGCCTACATACTTGGGTATTTTAATTCATTAAAAAAGCTTGCAAGCATGAACTAGTTGAAGATCTTCGAGCTCGGATTAAGCATATATCATAAAACCGAGTGCTAGACCTTTCATCAGAACTTGGAAATGAAATATGTCATCTGTATCGCATTGAAAATGTGGTAGTTCCTCTTCTGTTAAAAAGAGAAAGCAGCCTTTTCACAACTAGAGCAGTCGATAATATTGACCATAATCCAAGTTCTACTACAGCTGATGATTCTTTCCATAGTACAGGAATATCCCTATTTCAACATTCAGATGGTAATTTTAGAGGAACCTATCGAACTAAGACTTCAAGTACTTTTGAAGAGAAAGCAACTAAACGTCTTCCTGAAAGCTACCCCTATTCCTGCTAGTAGAACTGACTGTCATTTGTCAACAGTACAAGAAATCTTTGTTGACTACCAAGTTTAATGCAATAAGATCACCGGTACTCATTTTGGCAAGCAGAGGCCTGTGGTCCAGTTTAAGGGCCCAGTGAGGAACACATCCAGGTCGAATGTAAAATACATAACAAACTTCCAGCTTGAGCAGGCAGGTCACAAAAAAAAAGCTTTTGAATTCACTGAACTATTTACCACAGCATTTTGGTGGGTGAATTTCCTAGAACTATTTGCATTATTCCCAGGTTCTAACCTCCATTTCTGAGCTCTTTGATGTTTTGTTTTATTGAACTGCAATCTACATGATTTGTGAAACTGAGCTTTATGTTGTACCAATGTTGCCTCGACACTTTCTGCATCATCGAGACGTCCCAGATTTATTGTCCTTAGTAAACTCCCTGCAATACTAAACCCCACAAATAAATCAGAAATTGTCTTATAACCAGATCCCATTTCTTCACACTTACTGCTATTACTTACTGTCTGCTGGACATCGAAGAACTTCAGACCTGTCTTCTTGACACATAAAACACTTGTTCCACTCTGTTTCTTTCAATTGTCCAGATGTATCAGTATTGAATGGATTAATCAGCTTATGCTCTACATCCACATTTTTATCTTATTTTTCTTATTATTGTGTCACCCATGGAAAAAGTTAATATGAAAATATAATTATGACATGGGGGGGGGGGCACGCTTGTTTATAGCATCAATTCATGCAAAATCACATAAATACGCTATTAACACAGGGTTCCCACGGGTGCTTAGAAAGTGCTTATTTTGACCTTCCATTTCTAAGGGCCCTTAGAAGTGCTTATTTTGCATCAATAGTCATTAGAAAGTGCTTATTTTCCATTGAAAACAAAATTCAGTTTTCAAATGACGATATTTTTCACAATATTTCCGACCTCTTTTTAGCGGCTGATCAGCGATAAAACTGCTTACAAGTACGATTTTGGTGATGATTCGGAAACTGGCTTGCTTGAATGGAAACCCTTGATACACGATAAGAAACGCCGATTGATTCTTGATGAGCACTTATCTTGATAAGCTCATAATACACTTTAAAAACTTGAAAACTCATGAAAATCAGTCTGTTTTCTACTTGTGAGTGGCTCTTGCAATGCACAAAATAGTTGCCCTGATAGAGGAAACTAGAATACAATCATCAAATGTGAATTAATTTTGTTGTCAGTCAGTTATGGCCTGGTGCACACATCTGGTTTTTCGATGTGCGGCCCTGCAGCCACAACTCAAGTGCGATCTGAGATACATTAGATCCAATAGAGGTAGTGCACACTGTCTTTTCGGTTATTGTGGATTTCATGGCAACCTCTGCAAACAGTAACTTTCAATTTTTATTTTTGATATTCTAGAAAGGTTCTTCCGAAATCCGTTACTTGTTTAATTTCATTCGTTTGTTTGAATTTTTTTTTATTTGCTTCCATTGGTTATTTTGATTTTTAAATATCCTTTGATTGCATTGGTCCTTTAAAATTTTTTTTTCTTTGATACCATTGGTTCATTTATTTGTTTTTCTACAGTTGTGGAATTTTTATTTTATTATAATTTTTTTTCCCGGCAGAGTTCTGACATGGTATTGTTTTTTCAACACTTGTGGAATATTCTTTTTTAGTAATTTTTTTTCTTGGAACAGTTCTATTTCTTGCTTTTATTCGATAAAAAATATTTTCTCAAATTTGTTTTCAAGCTTTCATTTTTCGTTGTGAAAACAAAAATATTTTTTAAAATAATTTTTTCCTTGTTGATTTTTAGAAGTGCGGCAAAATAAATCGCCATTGCCATTGCTCATAAACGTAGACTGTACATGTACCCTCTTATGATCCGTTTTGTTTCACGAGAAAATATTTTCTTTGAAACTCGTCTGGTCTCCGTTCCAGTTAAATTTGACTCTGACGTATGCAACTTGCAATCCTTTTAGTAAATGAATAGTTTGCCACTAATTTTATTTCATGGAAACCTCTGATGTGTCAATAAATAAATTTACTTCTTATTTTCATCATGAATTTATGAAAGTGTATTATAAAATAAATATTGGGGTGAGTAATTTTCATTTCATAAGCAGGCTGAAGCTGCAGACAAAGTAAGCACGATAATTTCAAAAAAAAAAAAATAAAAAAAAAAAAAAAAAAGGAAATTTTTGAAAATGAAGTGTTGATGGATCAAGGAGGAGCCTGAACCCAGACCACACAAAATGGCGTTTCATACCCATGAGCAGCAATATGCGAAAAAATTGCTCATACACTCCCCTAAAGACCATTAAAAAGTAAAAACAAAACAATATGAAAAGAATACGAAAATGAAATCAAACTCGCAACAGCAGCTGGGAGACCGACAACACCAAGTACAGTCATCATCAAACTTAACTCTTTCTTTCCCTTTTTATAAAAACAAATGCACTGCGAAGAGATAAAAGAAAAACATACGTTTTTTCTTGCGGTCTACATTCTATAATTTGTTTATGTACTTACACATATTACTAATATGTGTATACGTAAATGCCCAAATATTAACTGCTGAATTTTGTAAAAATGAGACGGCTTATATATTTTGAAATTCATTTTTTTGTGGCATTATTTGTGTATAATTTTTATAAAATTGACTTTAATCTTAAATTTGTTACATACTACTGTTCTTATAAGATTAACTAACCTGTAAGAGCATCCCCATTTGGTTGAAAGTCGGGTATTACATTGTATAATACGGTTTCTTCACTGTTTTATTTAAGTCCTTATTTTGACCTAGAAAGTGCTTAGATAGTCCTTATTTTTAGTTAGAAAAAAAGAGTGGGAACCCTGTAACATCACCAAATGACAATAAAAAAAGGAGCACATAAAATATACTTAGAGGCCGCCATTTTGTTATAAATAGAATATACACTCATTGCCATAAAAATTTGCGCATCAAGAAAAAGTCGTCAAAATGAAACAAAATTTTACACATGTAGTTCTACTTTGATGTAAGTAAGTGATTAGAAAATCAAAGAAAAAGGATCATTTATTGCAGAAAAAAGTACAAATGAACGGAAGTTTTAGTACTCATTTGGACACCCCCTCTAGCGCGAATGCATGATGCGATACGAGCGGCCATTGGGGCATACAAGATCCGTATGATGTCCTGAGACATCTCGTTCCACAGTTGCTGTAAACGCGCTTCTAGTTTGACCAAATTCGTAGGGTGTCCAACTTGCCATCCCAAATGATCCCAGATGTGCTCGATTAGTGACAAATCTGGGAATCGAGCAGGCCAAGGAAGGGTGGTAATGTGGCGGAGGCAGTCTTGTGACATCCTTGTTGTGTGTGGCCGAGCATTGTCTTGTTGAAAAATGGACTGCCATGAGTGGCATCACATGTGGCTAAAGGATGTCATGGACGTACCGCTGGGCTGTCATTGTGCCATGGATCAATATTAGGGGTCACAGTGTATCGTAAGCAATGGCACCCCATACCATCACACCAGCTATGGGAGCGGTGTGTCGCTGTAAAGCGAAGGCAGGATTGAGGCGTTCACAACTGGGCCTCCACACACGAACACGATTGTCATCACTGCTCAAATTGAATCTAGATTCGTCGCTGAAGACAACCTGGTTCCATTCCGTTGCAGTCCAATCTCGTGCGCAACACCACTCCAAACGGATGCGTCGGTGGGTGGGTGTCATTGCCAGCACACGTAATGGGCGCCGCGATACCAGATGTCCTTCAGCCAGGTGCCTTGCGATGGTTCATGAAGACACAGAGGCCAGGAGTGAAAGTGCTGCATGTGTCTGAATAGCAGATAATGAGGCAGTTGGCTCTACACATGCGTTTCGTATGATGTGACGGTCTTCTCGACGACTGGTCTGTCGAGGGCGTTCTAAGCCTGGTCACCGTGTAAATGACGTCTCTTCTGTCCACTGGTCCCAACACCTCCTCACAGTAAAATCAGAACGGCCTACTTGACGAGCTACTCGCCAAGCTGACCACCCAGCTTCCATCATCCTGATGATTCTTCCCCTCTCGAACTCTGACAGCTGCTCATATTGTCTTTGATGGCGGCGTAACGACATGTCTACCTCTGCGTTTCCTTTGCAAAAGATTAAGTACACTCAAACAAACTCTGCTTCCTTGTTTTATACTCCAAGGAGAACGGAGTTCAACGCCCTTTAGTGGCATTACGCAATGCACAATCACGCTGCATTTCTAATCATTTGCATATCTGGCCGACATGTACCTTCATGCCAAGTTTCATTACGATCCCACAATTATTTCTTGGTGTGCAAATTTTTATGGCAATGCGTGTATATGAAATATTGTATATATTATTAAAAATAGTAAAGTACTTGCACAAAAGAACAATTACTCACCATTACTTTAATAGTTGTCATTTAACAACATCAAATAACATTTTAAAGAAGCACAAAAAATTTTCCGAAGCCGCCATTATTGCCATCGGCGAAATCTGAGATTGCCACATATTCAAAATTAAATCTTTATATATGTAGTATATGTGCCCCAAGTTGTATTCTTCTGTCATTATAGGCATAATTATTACAATTTTTTTCGCATATCAGCAGTACTATAAGTAGTCCTTACGGTTTCTTGTGTTGACTAAAATCTAGACTTGGCATTAATTTGGGTACATTAAAAGGTATATTCATTAATTCCTGCTGTCCTCATACAACTATTGTTTTCCTGAAACATAAGGAAAACAAGACCCATTTTTTTCAAAAAAATTATATATTTCAGTGTCAATTGAAATCAATTTATTTTTATTGAAGAAAAATTAGGATTTAAATCAAAAAAACTATTTCTTTGTTAAATTTTCATCATGATACCTGAAAATGAAATGAGTACGACGATGTTTGAGGCCAGAACAGATTTAATGTTCACCAGAACCCTTTGTACACTTGTATGCAAACCTGTAGTAGTTAATCCGTTACTATTCCAACCTGGCTACTGCGGCTTTTGAACCCCTAAGAATTTGTGGCCATGTTGGAACGACATTAAATGTTCACGCACACGACAAGCATGTCTTTTGCTTACTGAAATCAAGTGTCATTCACAAATCTATCACCTTAGGCCGAGTTATACATATGGGGCTAATCCAAAACTTGCAGAAAGTGTTTTCAGTTAATATTGACATCTTCCATACGGAAAGGTTAAATTTCTCCTGTGTTAGTAAAACTTACCTTGTGTGTGTATGTCCTTTACTTGATGTCTCTTGTTTGAGACGCAGCATGGCCAAACAATGCCCTTGCGCCATAAACCTAACTATCTGCACGGAAAGGTTGGATAGACTTGAACTGATGCCCTGTAAAGAGAGGGTTTGTATTTTCTAATAATGAAATCAACTGTCTAACTCTGAATGTGACACTTTATTGGAAAATTGCTTGCCGTTGCCACGTTATTCCCTTTGATGGTGGACCAAAGTTTGATCTAAGGTAAGGTAATTTTAATTAACATACTAGAGCAACACAATGGGCTATGTCTGATCTAAGTTATCAAGGGTCGGGGATACCGATAAAAGGGCATTTTAAAGGCCCACAAAATTAACAGTGATGGTAATATGTAGTACCCTGAAGATAGATGGTTAAACCGTCTATCTTCGCCCTTGATTTAAAAAAGGTATATTCCTTTGCATCTAGAGGATCTCAAGCGCACATAGCCCCTTGGTGTGCGCTTATGAATAAAATAGACATTTGCTTATTCGCGTTCAAAGCACCCCGTAGTTAGTCCATGAACGGAAAATTTTAAGTCCTCTACTAATGGCTAACGAAGACATGAATTAAATGTCCCACTGCATACCCAGATAGCAATGTAAGCTTGTGCCAACCTTGTCATCAACAAGGATAGAGGGTTTTCACAAGGGTGTAACCTTGTGTAAAGGTTTCCTAGTCAACACAAAAAAAAAGCTTTTCAGCAAGGTTTTCTGTAACCTTTTCACAAGCTTATCTTACCCTTTTCATATGCTTATCTTACCCTTTTCATATGCTTATCGTACACTTTTCACATGCTTGTCATACTATTTTTATGCCTAATCTGTACACATCTAAAAACCTGATACTCAATTTTTTTATTAGCTCAAAATTGCAAAACTTAAAAAAATCGAATTTTGTTTTCACTTCAGTTTATATTTACACCTAAAATAATTAAAAATTAATCTCATTTTGTTGGAAATAGTAAAAACTTATACTACTTAAATTTTACTTCATTTCATTTGTGTCAAAAAAATTTTAAGATTATAAAAAATTATTTATTTTAAGAGATTAGTTTTATCTTGCATGAACATACCCCAAACCAATTCTTAAGCACTTCTGGGCAGTAAACCATACACCAGTTGTAAAATAATAATTTTTTTTAATCAAATAATCTGATTTTTTATATTTAAATCAGACTTTTTGATATGACATGTGAATCAATATCTATTTTACTAAAAATCATAGTTTGTAACATGGTAAGGCATTTAAAAAGTGAATTTTCAAAACCAAAAGGTAAAACATTTGTTTAACTTTAAAACACAAGTTGCCATCCTACATAGCTTTTCTCGAGTAAATTACACCATGTTAACAAATTTATCAGTAAGTGCATGTGATAGAACTTAATTATAGTCATAATATTCATCCTTTCTAATAGAAAGCTCAGTTGCATTTTTTATTTAATAAATTATTAATCACATGTGTTATTTTGTATTTATGTCTCAGTTTAAAAAAAAAAGTAGTTGAAGTGGGGTCATGGACAGTATAAATATCAAACTTTTTTAAGTGCAACATTAATGTACAATATTTTCTCAAATGAATGCTTTATTGTTTGTAACATAAAATTATGCATGAACATTGTCAAAACTTTCAAATATATATCAACCTGTGTTATACTTTACTGTTTGGCAGAATCCTTTACTCGACACTCAACAGATTATTTGCAAATGTCCAGTGCAAACATTTTTTCAAAAGCTGATCAGTACTGGGTGTATTTACTTAGTTATAAAAATGTAAGATTAGTTGCGATTTAAAATCAATGTTTTTAATAATTGATTTAAATCTCGACACCCTGCCATAGACAGTTGAAATTTTAGTTTAGCATTTAATACACATGAATATATTTATTTACAATTTTACAAGAAAAACATCTCTAATCAGCACATTACTTAAAGTAGCTTCAACAGTATGCTAAAAATGAGTTGCTAATGTTAAATGAAATTCAATGGAAATGCAAGATCAAAACTTTTACTATGGGTTATGTTAAACCCCCAAAATCAGTGCATACAGTATTTCTTTCAACACACAGACGAGGATATTATTCCTTAAAATAAAGAAAAATTTCTAAATTGGAAAAAAAAAAAAAAACCTTTAACACTTTTTGCTGAATTAAAATAAAATAATGAACTTCTCGATACTTACTGCTTTTCCTAAACATGTATAACACTAAAACGTTGTTTAAAAAATTATGGATTTAAAACACTCCCTTTTCATGATTTAAAAAATTGTTACATTTATTTTTATTCATTCGGATACTTAAACTTATTTGAAAGAACTAACAGACAAGACATATGTAAAATAAAATGATTTTATTTATTACCATCAAATTTACAACAATTCTTACATATAAAAGTCAATGTCTGGACCTGCTCTTTTCTCTCTGCAAAAAAGGATACTTTAGAATTAGCATATTTTTTTTTTTACATGGGAGCTAGTATATTTATGTGTTATCAACTGAATGTGGGAACCTTCTTAAAACTACCAAAGTTTAAACAACCATGCATTAGACAATTTTGATTTAAGCTTGTACAAAATAATTTTTTAATGACAATGGCACTTTTAAAGATAATGAAATATTTTTTAAGCAGGAAATATTAATGTTTCATGGTTATTCAGTAATTAATTTATTTTGAATTGCTTAAATCTTTCAATATACAGGATGTTAATTGTATGACATGACAAATAAGATTTTTTTTAAAATTTTACAAATCATTGCATTAGTGCAAGGAATGGGGCTTAGTTAAAAATTCAATTTTTAAATAAAAGCAAGTCGTGTTCATTTTGTTTTATTAATACTTACCTCCTGCTCTTCCAAAATTTTGCTTTCATTTTGAAATATCTGAAGCAAATTTCTTTTAAAAAAATATATATAATACAATATAAAGATAGAAAAAACAAATACTTCTGACAACACTAATATCCTGTTCATTGCTACAGGACTACAAAAATTTTCTTAATACCCTATAGGACATGTTACTTTCCTCATTTCTGATATAAGGGAAACAGGAGTTATTTCCCCCATCAATCCACTGTGTTGAAATTATGCCTGGAGCATCTTCCTCACTTGTAAATCTTACTGTCGTAAACATTATCCAATGGATTCAATATCTTTAAATTAGTCTGAAATAAAAAAAAGTGCCAAAATTACAAGTGGGTTATCAAACATGTGAATCATTGATTTGATGAAATTGAAGTGTGTTCAATTTTCACTTCGTATTTAAATTTGTTCCAAGTTGATGATACACATGTTTGATAGTCCCTTAGTTTATTATGTACAAATATAAAAAATTCTGTCTAAAAATGGACTTTTAAAATTTTTTTTCCAATAACAACCATTTGTTGTTTGTCTTCAGATAATTTTTAAACAACTTGCTGCAATCATGTTCCAGATTAAATTTGATATCTCAGCAAAATGTTTATGCCCTTTATATTTTCTTACACATCTACGTACATTTTACGCATGGTAAGTAATAAATTGCTATATATTTTATTACTAGGGTAAAAATTAAAAATTTCAGAGCACAATCAGTCTTGAACAATAAAATATGCATACAAAAAAAAACCTATCAAAATCAATGCATAAATATACTGAGATAAATAATTATTTCATACATCTGAATAATAAAACTATGTAACACACAAATAAAATGACTAAAAATATCCAAGATTTGCTGTAAGTTCACAAATATAAATAAACACATATTTATGATTCAACACAGAGCACTGACTGAAAACTGATAGACGATTTATTATTAAATTTAACGAATACGAAGTTTTATTTAATGATAAAAATACACTTACCAGAAATAAGTACACATGAGTTTTGTTCATTCAACGGCAATGGCCGGAGGCGACGCCAAGCTCCCGATGCAAAGTAAAGTACTACTGTTGCGCATGCGTTGATGCCTTGCCTTTGAAAGCTTGTCACACGGTTGGTATCGTGTCCTGTCCGGACGTTTCTTGAGCGGACATTTCTGGCAACCCTACAGAGGGGAGACTTGGGGTGGTGCTTCTGGCGAAATTCTCAGAAATAGTAAGGGAAGAACCACTCTCAGGGCAGTGAATTTCTGGTGAGGGATAACTTACAAATTGCGCTCGTCTAAGTTGTTCGTCAGATGCGTGTTTCTCATGCTCGATATTCACTCAATTGCGACATAAAACGATACAACAACGCGTTAGGACGATGCTTGCGCTGACATAAACTTTGAAGTAATCATATATAGGTATCCATATTTCAAGTTCCTTTTATCCATAGAATTCGGACTGTGTACTTAAAATAAAAGAAATTAGACCATGGATTAAACAGAAATGGTCTTGAAATGTTCAATTGCAAATAAATTTCTAGGCTTTTTTTCTCAGCCTTCATTTTGATGGAAGTTATATTCACCACTTCAAATTGTTTTCCTATAACTGTATCACATAAGCAAAGTTTCATATAAATTCATCTTTGAGAGAGAGAGAGAGAGAGAGAGATCTCGGACAAATAATCTTAAAACCTTTGTGCATGCTTTATACTGTAACATATTTCATTTCGCGCAATTAGGGTAGCGATGAAGTACAATATTTTCAAATATATAAAGTTTTTTTTTTTTTTTTTGCATTCAATTAGGTTATTATAACTTTGTATGAGAATTTGCAAAATTACTATGCGTTTGTCTATTACTATGGACAATATTAGTCATCACTTACGATAGCTAGTTTTCATTAAATTACAAGTAGAATAACCCTCTAAAATTATTTATTGCTTCAGAGAAAATACAGATATCACTTAAATATTTTAATAACTCCGGACTTACAGTTTAAAGAATTTCTAGCATAGCTTTTCTTTAGCATAAAAAATCGATCTGTCGTTTTTGAAAAAAATGTCTTCAATTATTGACAAATAGATTAAAAGAAACTAATGTAAAATAAGTTTCGTTTCATCTAGTAATGTTGACAACTTTCTATCATTGCGACAAAAAATTATTAATATTTTTTATGTAATTAATACAACGTTTATATTCTTTCGAGATAATGATGCAGTTTTGTATAAAACCTTAAAACTTATGTTATATCTCATTCGACATGTATACAGTTGATCCTTACAGCACTCATTTTCGGGTGAGAAACTATCAATTTCTGAACGAAGATTACACATCTCTTGACAGTCATAATGTAGCTTAATCAGATGTTCAATCGGTACATTTATTAATGAAAAACAATTGTTAAATTAAAAATAAGTAAAGAACATTAAAATTTAAGCGATATAATCGTATTGTAAGCGATACCTACTACAAAACTTTAAAAAATTTGAACAATCACTTGTATTAAATTGTTTGTATTACATCTTTTTTTTAATATTTATTTTACTTTTCGTAACTTTAAATACATAGGAGTTTTAAGAAAAGTTAATCAAAATAGTTATCTCCAAGCCAATTATATGGTAGACCAAAAAATTTTTTCCCCTGGTTAAAATAAATTACTGTAATGCGGAAATCTTGTGTATGGCACACCTTAGGATTGTGCAAATACTTTTCTAAATCAGACAATTTTTCAGTTGGCATATCGCTATCCAAGTTACAGAAATTTTCAAAATTTGAGGAATTTCGTCTCAAATCTAGCACACAGATTAATCCGAGACTCTTCAAATTTTAATGAAACGGTCTAGCAAGTGACATTACATAACTATGAATGAAAATAATAATTTTAAAAAGTTTTATCCTCCATTTAAAAGGTTATTAAACTTAAGTTATTTAAAGCTTAAATGAAAATTTACTGCACTTTAAGGTAGATAATTTTGGGAAGATACAGACTTGGTAATCTCTAATTTAAGAGCTATTTTAATTTGATTTAATTTCTTCAATTTAATATAAATCGCAATGCATTTTAATTGTCTATTTAATGTATCGAATTTTAAAATTAGAAAATTTACTAAACGTTCAAATTTAAAAATTTGGAAAAATTTAACAAATTGCGTTGTACATTTTCCCCTACCACCCCAAAAAATTTAATAAATAAAAATTCAGGAATGGTTCTCTTGATAGGGAAGGAACCTGTGTCCTTTTTTTTCCAATACCCAACCACTCACCTCTTTTTCTTCGGCACCACAAGAGGAAAACTCATAGTTACTTATAAAAAAACGCCTAGTTCCCTGCTACTCCAAATAGGAACAATCACAATTATCCATGTACTTACAAACAGCCTGGGACGCTCATTTAGAAACCCTGGCGCTTCCAGCACAAACGGAAATATGTCATACACGTAGATGCGCACAGACGCGCCCCCTCATACATCGCGAGCTGGCACACACATAAACAAAAGTGTAATTGCCGCTTCGTAATGGATGAATTTCTTGCTACTTTAGGAGTTTTAAATGAAGATTTTAATCTGAATATAAATAAAAAAAAATTCCAATGCTTCAACTATTGTTTTGCGAAGCAACATTGCCTTTGCAGATGATGCTAAAAAATTTATTCGCACTTATGGAAAGATGACGGACACATGTTGGATTGTAGACCGAGGATTAAAAGATGCAAAGAAGTACCTATTGTATTGTAACGTCTTGAAGATACAGAATCATTATCGAGAATCGTGGGAGCTCACAACGGGAATCGTTCCCGGAGTCTACCCCTTGGTCCGACTGCGGAAGTGACGACTGGAGGAGGCGGGCTGGGAAGAGACAATTTTTGGAGAGAGGCTGTTGCTAGCCGCAGACGATTTGAGGAACTTTAATCTTACGGAGGCTGTATTGTGTCGGTGATGGACATCGTTTTTAACTATACAACTGTAGCTGTACATATTCTGTAAAAACTTCAATTCATAATATAACTATTTTAACCAGGAAGTGGTTTTATTTTTTCGTCGATACGGTACAGACCTGCCTGAGTGGTGGCAGCTTATGGGATGCGAATTCAGCGTTATATTTTTTAGCTACAGTTGTGATAAGACCGCCAGCGTCTTTTGGAATGTTCTTGTGGAACCTGGATATTGACGACCACCAGCGCGTCTGATGTGTGGCTGTTTTAAAAGGGTAAGTGCCAACTTACCAGAATTTCATTGCAATTGTAAGAATCGGTGCACACCGAAAATGCATTTGTTACAGAGTTTTCTGTGTTTCGAAACATCCTGTTTCATGTTTTAGTTTGTCAACCTGACTTGTTTAGTTTGGAAACGTCCCGTTTCCATTTTCCTTTAAGAAGTCGTCAGACTTTGTGTTTTGAAACAACCAGTTTCAAGTGTTAATTTAAGTCAGCCCGACTTGTTTAGTTTGGAAACATCCCGTTTTCATTTTCCTTTTAGAAGTCGTCAGACTGTGTGTTTTGAAACAACCTGTTTCAAGTGTTAGTTTAAGTCAACCTGAAACAACCTGTTTCAAGTGTTGGTTTAAGTCAACCTGACTTGTTTAGTTTGGAAACGTCCCGTTTTCCATTTTCACTGTAGAAGTCGCCAGACTTGAGTGTGTTTTGAAGCATCTTGTTTCAAATTTTGGTTTGTGTTAAGTCAATCCTGACTAGCATAAAAGTCATTCTGACGTAGATATAATATCAGTTCTGATTTTTTTTTTGTGTACGGTTGTTTTATACCATATTGTTATTTTAGAAAAATTGATATATCATTGTGTAATGATCATATTGGAAGGATATTTTGATAACAAGTTGTGTGAATTATACTTAAAAGATTTATGTTTCTAATACCAGAATCATTTTTTAAACTGTTATATTGGTGAAATCAATTTTGATTTATTTGGTGTGAAGTTTTTGTCAATCATTTTGGAAAAATTCTAGTTTTGCTTTAGTGTAGGGGTATTGCACTGAAAAGTTGTAGTTACATATGAATTCGAAAGTGCTTTTGAAATACGATATTATCAAGTTTTATGTTTAATTATCATTTGAATGAGTTATTATCAATTGGTAATTTATTTGAGAAAGTATGGAATTTAATTATTTCCTTTAAAATAATGTATGACAAATTGCTGTGAAAATTTAATGAAATACATTTGGTTCCTTATTCTGATTTAAATCGAAAGTAGAATTGATTTGTTTTATCTGAGTTAATCGATAGTATTTGATAACATAATAGTATTATTTTAATAACTGATTTTCAGTGTTTTGTGTATTCTATTTTGTGTGCTTTAAGAGTGTGATTTCTAGGTTATTTTAGAATTGTGTTCTTAAAAGAGTTGTTAAATAATTGTATGACGTAAGAATTATTTGATTGTGTTTACACTGGGATCACTATGTCATTTCTTGGGAGATCTAGAAAGGAGGAGATGGAAATTTTGGCAATTGAATTAGGAGAAGAGGTTCCTCCAGATGCTAAAATGATTCACTTGAAAA